>CM052450.1:17302299-17409341 GCA_028533085.1 Varecia variegata | reverse complement strand
AATCTATATTTAAATTCAGGTATTCTAGCATGAAACTCAGTAATCTTTCCATTGCAATATATTTATCGTACCTAAAGTATTAGATTCTCAGACGCAGGGAATCTCAGAACTAGAAAGAACTTCTACAGATTATTGAGTCCATCCCTCCTTCAGGCGGGTGACTGTGTGAGGCATCTAGTACAGGTGCGTAAATCCTCTCCTAAGTTGAAAATAGAAATCTCTATAAGGGACCTGAGCCAGGTGAAAAAGATATCTCACCTTCTTGTGTGCTCTTGGGATCCGGGGTGACTAGTACTGGAAAGAACTTGAACCACTCTTCTTTCCAGAACCAGAAACTGCAGACAATTTTTTAGATTTTACTGCTTTCATTTTACGATGAGCATCTGTCTCCTGAGTAGCCAGGTCCCGAATGTGCTCAGATTCTGGTATTAACAGCATTCACATTTTCTTTCTATTTTATTACCCAGTGTCCGAATCTAAACATCCTCGTTAGGGCTGAAAGGGGCTGCATCCAAATTAAAGGTCACCCAAGGAACTTCCTTTGTGGGTTAAGACCTCTGACATGAGGACTCTGGGAAGGAGAACAGTTTCTAAAAAGGTGGAGGTGTACGACGTGGTCCTTCTCGTGCGAGCATCAGGGGTTTGTGAGGATGATGAAGAAATGGGAAGGGGCTGGTTTCACTCTGTAATTTGGACTTGTTTTCTGGAGGGAAAGACAAAGAGTGGAGTCCTGAGGAGATGCATTCAGCGCTCCATAAACAGAGCTTTGAAGAGCAAATTGGGTGGCTTTCATCAATGGCACTGGGACCACATCAGAGTCACCGAGGAACATCACTACGTCAGGCAGGTCACGCAGACATTATCAAACGCTCTTTCAAGGTATTATGAACCGGAGTCAGAGGGAGAAAAGAGAAGGTAAGGATGAGTGCCGGAAATAAGATCACAGGCATGGGAGACAAGGCAGAGAATGAGATGCAGCGGCAAAGAGCATGCGGAGGGACAAGAAAGAGGAAGGAGACGGGAGAGAGACGCATGGGAGGAGACATGAACAGAGAGCAACAGACGGGAGCGGAGGGGACCACGTAGCAAAACAAAACAAAAGTCAATCAGCAGCCAGAGGGAGGCAGAGAAAGGAAGCTGGGAAACCGGAGGGAGAGAAACAGCCTTTCTGCAAGGGTGAAGGCCGTGGTGGCGGCCATCTGTCCCGAGGGTATGACATCTACCCGGACTTTTGCTGAAGATTAGTCAGAGCAGCCCTATTTTCCACATTAGAGAGGAACATCATCACATCTCAGTAAAAGGGGGTGGAGAGCAAAGGAAAAGCAAACACTTCAATCTTCTTCCTCTCCAGCTCCCCAAACTATGTTTTATACACGAGGAAGGGCTATTTGATCAGCCTGGCTGGCTTCGTTCAGGCTCTGAAAATCGGAGGGAACACAGTCATTAGAAACCAGCCCGGTGTCCCCCCAGCCCCCAGTGGAGTGATTGCATCTTTTATTACAACAAAGCTCAGGCAGTCATGTATCAGCTCAAGCTATAAACCTGCCTTCTTCATAGGTCAAGTTGGATTTCCCAACTAATTGGAGGGAAACAAACCCACTCCTGGGTCAAACTGAGAAAATTTCCCCATCTCTGTACGGGACCTGGCTCTGTCTTAATCAAGAGGGGCCTGGGTGTTCCATGTGGAGCTCTGGACAGCCAGGGGTCAGTGGGAGGGCACCCCATAAAGAGATACTAGAAATAACAATGCATGAAGAGGCAGGGTCCTAGTAACAGCCTAACTATTGGTACTCCCTGAACATTGTTGAAATGTTGGATAGCAGTTCCCAATTCTTAACTGAAGGCTTTAGATAGGAGCTGAGAGAATAATAACAGTAGCTAGAATTTATTGAGCTGATCATTTTTAATGCACCCTTCTACTTAACCCTCACAATAACCTTCTCAGGTAGACAGTCTTCTGATTAATATTCCCATTTTACTGATGAGGAAACAGAGGCTCAGAGAGGTTAAATGACTGGCCCAAAGTCACAGAGCGAGAAGTGCTGGAGCAGACCTCTGAGCTGCAGGTGACTCCAGAGCTGATCTGAACCCCTCCGTGGCCCACATGGCTCGAGCAGCAGATGGATGTGACGGAAGAGCACTTTGGCCCTGTCTACAGTGAGCAGTGTGCAGGGTGGGGAGATAGGGAACAGCCTTGGAAGCAGGCACTCAGGAGCAGGCTCCATCCAGTGGGGAAGGGATCAGGGTTTGCAGTAGGTGGGTAACGGTCCATGTCGCAAAGACGAGGCCAATTTACCACATGAAAAACTTTTGAGCTTTGAGATAAATGGTGCAGTCATTCGCCAAGACAGAAAGTAGCATTACGGTGGGCAGCAACAAGTTTAGGGAGCTCCCTAAACTTTTCTATTTCTCTTTATGAAAGCAGAAGACCAGAAAATTGTCTGTAATTACTGAGCCATCGGCACTTAATTATAACACCTCTTGCATGGGCCAACACGGCAAGTGACTGCACAGCAGGAATGAGTGTCCTGGAGTCCTCCTCCCACCCCCAGCTCTGCCTGGGAACACACCCTGTGCAGCAGAGGGCTAGAGCGCAGGCTGTGTGCTCAGACAGACCTGTATTCGGATCTTGTCTCCACCACTACTACCTGAGTAAATTTAGACACTTTGCCTAACTTCTCTGAGCCACACTTTCTTCACCTGTAAAATGGAGGCTATAAAAATACCTTAGCACCAGGTAATATTAGGGTAAAATAAAAAGATGAATGCGTAACACCTAGGACAATGCCTAGCATATAATAAGCACTCCAAGAAAAGCTATTATTATTATATTTTCCCACCCCTTCATCTTACCCATTTGAAGCTAAAAGAGGAAGAGGCAAAGCAAGTGAAATTGCTTACATAAAAGCCAGATAGAGCCTGGCTGCCCCACCAAAGGCAATAATTACAAAGCTGCTTCAGAGCACAGAGAGTTCCAAGAATGGAATACACATTTGGAACAAGTTCATTAAAAAATTGCTTACTCATAAAAGCCACTATCGTTACAGCCTGACAAATGGAAGACACGGCACCGATAAATAAGAAGCCGCAGTAAACAAGCCGACTACACCAGAGTCCCTTGATTGCCGTCTTCCCATCCTTCAACTGTTTCTTAACCTTTTATGGGGTTCTAATGACAAGTTCAGGTAGGTTTTATGTGCCTGTTTACTCTGAGTTTTCCCCAAACTCCAAATAGAGAGAAGAAGCCTCCAGGCTTGTGCGCTTAGTCTCCCGGAATGGAATGAGGCAGCCGTGGCACCGGCGGGCCTGGCTCCCCCTTTGCCCACCATCATGGCCTACGTAGAGTCCCCCAGACCCCCGGCACCTCTGCTCCAGCGCCTCCCCTCACGTCTGTGGGTCCATTCCAAGACGAGTTGTCTCCCTCCCAGTCTGTGCCCTGCTGCCTTGCCCCTCCCAAATAGGTCACCTTCACGGTAGTGGAATGAGTCCTAAATGGAAAGTCAGGTGATTGGGATGACAATGCAGCCCGGACACTTACTAACTGGACATTGTCACTTAACTTCTCTGAGTCTCAGTTTTGCTGTCTATAAAATGGGGATAATGAAGCCCCTTCATAGTGTTCCTGGAAGATTACGTAAGTTTACAGTCATGAACTTGCCCTATAGAGTGTCTGGCACATGTGGCAGGTGCTGTGGTTAGTCAATGGCAATGATTAAGCACCCCATATCTGAGCTCTGTCCCATGAACTTGAGGGCAGGTGTGGCAATGGGAAGAGGGGGAATGCCTACAAGGGTCCACCCTCTGAGTTTTGTGTCCCCATGCAATAGAGATGAATAAGATTTCAGAGGCTTTCAAAGAGTTTCCAAGTGCAGATATGACCCAGGAAATGGAGTGCAGAGTGCTGGGTGCAGGTACCGTCCCCTGCACCCACCCTGCCCCCGCCTGCCCCCAGCCCACAGGACTTGGCTGTGTCTTGCTCCCTTGCCAAGGGAAGGCGAGTAACATCAGAAAGGAAGCAGCTTAGTGCTTTTACAGAGCCTGGGGCCAAACACAAACTTGTGCCAGCATTTACCAGAAACCATGGTAAATCTTACAAATTCTTACATAACGAAAGCAAGTAATTTCTGAGCCTACATTCTCCCTTTCCACTCAAGCCCCACCTACGTGACTACAGTTTTTCAGGAGGTTAAAACAAAAACGATGTGTCACTTAGTTACACAAATCAACAGCCAATTTGGACTTTGAAAACCTTTATTTATTTTGTAAAAAGGGGACTAAAACACTAGCTAAGCAATTTGGGGAGCCAAATCCTTCCGGAGCAAAATTTTTTAAAGAATCAGCTTTCTGGGTGTGGGTATCCATTGTGCTTGGACACGGGAAATAGCTGGCTTGGATTTGAATATGCAAACATGCTAGGTTGTTAGGCACCCACTCTCTTATTCTGGAAATATTTATGAATACCTACTGTGTGCGAAGCATTGTGCTAGGTGCTGAGACACAAAGATCAGAAGGTTCAAGAAGTAGAGGCAGGCTGTCTCCCAACTGAGATGCTGCTGGAGCCTCTTCTCGGTGATCTTTTTAGCCTTAGCAACAGGCCATGCATTAATATTTCATTAGAATCTTCATTCCACTGACTCTTGCTCCAAACCAGCATCTTGGCCAGTCCTTCTGATTTAACTGTAAGCTCCTTGGTGGGCGATAAGAACAGGGTCTTAATCCTTATTTTTCTGCAGCACCAGGTTCAATGCCAGCCCCACCCCTAAGAGGCACTCTAGGGGAGTTGGGCAGGCCTGGGCTCTGAGCACTGGGGCATTCTGAGCAGGCGCCACTGACAAAGTGATTCAGCTCATTTAAGTTGCAGCTTCCTCACCTGCAAAGTGGAGACACTTCTGATTTGCAAAGTTTGGAGGGAGGAACAGAGAAAGGGTCTGTGATGAGCTGGCCCGAGGACCTGTCCTGTAGTACGAGATCAGTGCATTATGAGAGCTCCTATTATTAAAAGTAGACCCTCCCACGGTCCCATGTGAGGGAGCTCGGAGACATCAGGGTGCAGGCAGGGGTCGTAGACTATGGAAAGTCAGATGCTACAGCTAAAAAAAGAAAAAAGGCTCAAGTGAATTTTTCCCCATTTTGCTAAAATAATATGCTCCAAGCCCGAGACCTTTTCACTCCTGTCTGCTGCCCGAAACTCATTTCTCCAACAGAGATCTAAGCCACCATAAATCCCATCCGGGGTCACAATGGCTGACACAGTTTTAACTACAAGAGAGCACAGTATAAATGGTGTCATTATTATCCCCAAGGGCTGCTCTCTGCCTTTTCTAGGGGACAAAAGAAAAAGTCATATTTTTTAGCCTAGAAATATATATTAATAGTATTCTAGAATTTTTGTGGGACAGATTCAAGAACCCAGAAGCACAAAAATTATTATAGGAAAGTATGACCAGACATAAAGTGAACAATCTTTTTGCTTTTTTTTAAATCTCCTTACTGCTATCCTACCTCAAAACCTGCTGTTTCTAAGCTGTTTCTAAGTTATAAAATCAGCTCTGCCTTCAATCTCCTGGGACTCTCAGTCCTTTATATTCTATAACCACATCTGTTCTAGTGAGGGACACTCGTCGCTGAGACCACATGCTTCCTCCTGGGGAGGTGCAGTCTGCAATGTGAGTCTGACACTAAGCACCCAGAGTTAGTACAGACTCCACAAGTGGAGAGGACAGTCCCCGACAAGACCACCTCGCTACGGTCATCAGCCACAAGTTCAGGGGTGTCCAGGCCACCTGTACTTCTGACTAACTGGCTATAAATTTAGGGGTTCCTACAGGCCCCTCAGGTTCAATGAATCACTAGAATGACTCACAAAATTCAGGAAAGTGCTAATGACTCAAGCTTTATTATAATATAAGGGATACAAATCAGAGCCAGCCAAAGGCAAAGATATACAGGGCAAAGTCGGGGAGGGTCCTGAATGTGGAGCTTCCATGCCCCCTCCCTGTGGACTCAGGACGTGCCACTCTCCTGGCACACTGACATGTCACCAACCAGAAAGATCATCTGAGCTTCGGTGTCCAGAGTGTTCTCTGGGGTTTCATCATGTAGCATCACTGTCTGAATCACTGGCCAAGGGGTTAAACTCAATCTCCAGCCCCTGCCCTCCCTGCCATCCCTGCCCCCCAGGTTGGACCAATACCCTGTGGCTCAAACTCTAACCCTCCAATAACATAGCTGGTCTCCGCAGCATGCCCAGGCCCCCTCCTGAAACTACCTAGGGCCTCACTGTGAGTCATCTTGTTAGCATATACTCAGGCAGGGAGGTCCCGAGGGCTCACCATGAATAACAAAGATACTCTTGTCACTTGGGAAATTCCAAGGATTTGTTTAGAAGCTTCCTCCCAGTAACCCAGGACAAAGATCAAATACTTTATTATGACAACAGGAGGGAAGGTTCTAGAGTCCTAGAAACAATCTAGACCCAAATGCTTGTTCACCTGTTGCCAACTTCAGCAAGTTAAACTCTTCCCTGCTGACTTCTCAGTCTCTTCATTTTGGGTACCATTGTGCCTGGTCAATCTCATTTCCACTGGTCCCCATCACAAAATCTGCCTCCTGCCTCTCCTGCTCGATCTCAGTCTCCCCAGACAAGTCACAGGATACTGAGAGAACCTCAGGAGCACAGACAAATAAGACCAGTAGGACAGAGTCCATGCTAATATTTAAAGGCAAGCAGAGAAAGAGAAGCCCACACAGGAGTCTGAAGAGGTAGGGAAATCCAGCTGCTACCCGTGGTCATGGAGGCCCAGGAAAAATTTTTTCACTGTGCAGGGAAGAACCAACATGTGTCAGCTACTGCAGGGAGGTCAAGGAAGATAATGGCTTAAAAGTTGCCATTGGATTCAGCAATAAAGTAGTCATCGATGACCTTGCTGAGAGCAGTTTCAGCAGAGTGATGAGGGCAGAGGCCAGACTGCAGTGGGGAGAACACAGAGTGGGAAGGAAGGAAGCACAGAAACAGAGACACAAGTCTTTTTACAGAGAAAGTAGTGGGTGAAAAGCACCGTGGGGCCACAAAGGGCTTGGATATGCAAGATGGAAGGCTTGAACATGGTCAAAGGCTGACAGGATGAGGGCAAGAGAGAGAGGGACAGGACGAAAGCACAGGGAAGAGAGAGGGAGAAGTGACCATGCCAGGCTACTAAGGAGCCAGGAGGGAAAGCTCCAGAGGACAAGTGGGGGGATAAGCCCAGACAGGGAGAGGCTCTTCCTCCATGATGTCCAAGGTGCAGAGAGAGGCATGGGGGTAGATGGAGGTAGTTTACAGGTTTGGTAACAACGAGTTAAGGGGAGGGACGTTCTCATCTTTGGCTTCTATGTTCTCTGTGAAGTAGAAAGCAATGTCCAGTGCTTACCTTGTGAAGGTCAAATATTTGAGGGGAGAAGAAGAGTGAAGGAGGCATAGAAAAGCTAGTTTAGAGGACTAGAGAGAGCACTACTTAGGGAGCCTGGAGAAATTGCAGGGCAGCCGCTGCGAGCAGTGCAGTCTGGGAGCCAGGCTGTAGTGAATGATCCTATAGATGTGTGTGGGTTTCTCTACGACACGCAGCGATGCTGGTAGAGAAGGCTGACAGTTTATTAGCTCCAGGGTTGAGGTTTTGCTAGCCCAGTACGAAAGAGACAATGAAGCACAATATTAGCAAGACAGAGGCTGAAGTACAACCAAGCTGGAGAAGGCATGAGGAGGGGCCTGTAGACATAAAGACTGCAGAGAGAGGGTGAGATTGATGGTCTGGGAGCCCCTAGTTAAAAAAATAAAATTAAAAATAATGTGAATTATTGAGTAAAAGAAGTAGAAAGATAGGAGGTTGTAGGAGGTGACCTAAGAGAGGACGAGGTCCAGGTGGGGCCATGCAGGAGCATGGCTCAGGTGGAGGGGACAAGCGGGTGAGAAGTGGGAAGATGCAAGAGTGGGAGTTCAGGGCGTTGTTGGGCATCCTCGTGAACACCGAGGGAGCCCAGGATGGGAGCAGGGTTTGGACGGAGGGAAAGACTGAGAGTCACATGCCGCTGTCTTTAGTGAACAGGGAGAGTGACCAAGAGACTGTTAGACAAGGATGAGGAAATACAGGGTGGAAATTACAAATCAGAGGCCCACGGGCCAAGTCCGATCAATGGCCAGGTTTCCTTTGGCTGGCACAGTGGGTTTTTGCTTACTTGTTTTATGATGGATTACTACCTACCTTTTAAAAATCAGGAGAATTCATATAAAAGTCTGGATTCTTTGGAAGGCTGCTCTCAAAAACCTTGAAGATTTGCAAGACGGGGCTCATCTCCCTCCGCCTCGCCCTGCGGAGCAACTGTGCCCTTTTCGAAGTATCATGGGGTCTCTAGCTCATGCCCCCCCACCCCCGCCATGGGACTTGAGTCACTTACCTAAGGGACATTCCAGGCCTTGTCGCATTTCACTGGGAACCTCAAGGAAAGTGCAGGCAATGCCAGCCAGCATGAGCCGAAAAGGGACCAAGCCTTTCACAGGAGTCATTTTGGGGAGTGATGGCGGGGAGCAGGGATGGTGCCAGTGCCACCTGCCCAACCTGAGATCTGGGGGAATTAGCAGTCTCGCCTGGAGAAGGCGACAGGGAAGTGGAAAATTCAGGGACATCCAGGTCCAGATAGAAAGGTGGCGGGAACAGAGCGGCGGATGAAGAGTCTGAGATTATGAATGAGTTCGTTCATGTGGAAATTCCAGGGACAGATATAAAAGTGCTGGTAGGAGCTGGGCCTGGTGAGAGGAAGCATAGAGCAATAGCATAGCACAGGAAGTCACGTGGGAAAACATACATTTGAAATGTCAGCCTCTGAGAAGCCTCAAAATTTCAAACAAATTCCTCTTGGAAGCAGCCCAGTGACTGAAGTGGAGTCACTGACTTGGACCCTGGGCATCCAAATTCCCTTGGAGAGGTCCCTGCCAGCACAGCTCCAAAACACCTAAAATTAACCTTAACACCAAGGCATGGGGAAGGGAATCAGGCTAGGTCTGTTTGAAAATTTCGCCAGCGCTTGGCTCAAGATCTAGGAGAAAGGAGTAGAAACTCTTCCACCTTCTCTACCCTCACCTCAAGGATTTCTAGCCCCATCACATGAAAACTCTTAGCTATGCATCTCTGCCAAAATAATATGTATTAAATGGACTTTTGTGAGCAGGCCAAGGAAGCTGGTCACCCTCTTAGAGGACTATTTTCCAAGTAAATTGTATTCCAGGTTCTAAAAAACCAACTTGTAAATTTCAGCACACAGCTAATCTGTAGGGTAAAGATTGCCTATATATTAAACCAAATGTCAGAAAACATGTAAAGGTTTCAGCTTGTTTTGCTCAACAATACTATCAATCAAGGCATCTGGGCTTACAACTTCTGACAATAACTACATATTCATCAAAGACTCTCTTGGTTCATTTTACAAAGAGTTTTTTCCCACCCCTCCCTGGAATCTGCCCAGGCTCCTCCGGAAGTGCTTTGGGAGGTGCTAAGACGCTGTGGACATGGTGGCCCTGTGGCCTTCACTGCGGGCTTTGGCTCCTCAGTAGGGATCACTGGGGTAAGTGGCGTGACCTCAAGGTTCCACACGGAGGTCATGCTGCTCGGTCTGCCCCTTGTTCCACCACATTGTGAAACATGGCACTCTCTCTCTACACCCTTCCTCTCTCCATACCTCGCTATCCAATCTTAAACAAACAGAGAGATCTGTGATCTCAGGATGGCTTTCCATTCAGATTTCCTATTGTAAATTTTCTTCCTCTTTTGCCTTTTTTCCTGTTCTCTGCTTGTCAAAAAAGGAGCAATAAAAGGAATCAAAGAACTCACACTTTCTCACCTTGTCTCACTGCAGCCTAAACAAGAAAATGTCTTATTAAAAAAAAGAGGGTGGGGTGCTGAGGTAGGGGGAGAAAGGTGATATTTAATTTTATTGGGGAGAACGAATCATTGCTGGAGAATGCCTGTGGCTAAATAAGACCATCAAACCAAGAGCGGAGCAGCGAGGCGCGCGCACAAATATGAAGTAATATCTTTCTACTCCGAGGGAAGCTGACACTCAATTTCAGAAGCTTCAGGCAGGCAGCCACAGCTACCTTCTTGGAACCATTTTCAATGGCTCCTACTCTCTGCAGTGAAAGCTTAAAAATGCAAATGAAATGGGGCCATTTAAAGAAAAATATCCCTTCTAACTGTGCTCTGGGAAAGGAAAAAAAAAAAGCCTATAGCTCAGAGGGCAATCTTAAAGTCAATGAAACTCGGCAGCTCTGGGTGATGCTTCATACTGATGGATAATGTGTGCTGTGCTTCTCCCTCATGAGTTTAGAAGTATTTAAAGAAAAGGGTAAAATCACCCTGTTTAGGAGATTAATTTCTTTTCTGAAAAAAAATGTCTGTTTTTGCTGTCACTTCTGGTTTGATGAAGAGTAAAACCTAGAGCTTTTTCTAAACGTTTGCTGCCGAAAATTACCAAAAGTCTGTGTGTAGCGGGGAAAGGTGATTGGGAACAACACCCTCAGGAGGTCAAATCCTGCCCCATCTCCTCGGGCAAATCTATGGCTTATATTACCCTGAAAGCCATTGTAAAAGTATTTCTTCAGGGACAGAGATTCTAATAATATGCCAAACATTTATTGAACACCAGGGCCTGCGCTTAGCACTTTCCATGAATTATCTCACCTTCCTAACTCCCTCTCCCCACACACACACACACACACACACACACACACACAGCAGGTCCTACCACTCTACCCATTTTACAGGTGAGGCAACTAAAGGTACAGAGATCCAAGAACTTGCTTATGGTTACATGGGTGGAAAGTGGCCAGGCTGGAGTTCCAGGTCAGTCAGCTTCAGAGCCCAAAGCTACACAATGCTGTGTGGCCCATAACATCCTCTCAAGGAATGTTCATTTTAATTCCATTTAATAAGACTCACCAAATTAACATAACTCAGTAAATGATGTCTTGCTTTCAAATTTCCTTCTCCGAAATGAGAAAGCCCTTTACAACACGACTGCATTGATAACAGAAGGTAGTCAGTATTTGGTGAGCAGGCACTGTGAACCTAGGGCTGTGGGACAAAGTGGGGACAGGGACAGTTAACAAGGATATTTTGCAGTTCATGCCCTTCATGTGCTTGGGATACAACCGGAAGCCTGTCTCCACTAAGCCACTTAATGCAACAGAAGTACCTCCATTGATTTGGAACCTAAATTTTTCTTGGTGCAACTCAAGTACATTTTCCCACTTTCCAGTGAGGTATTTGAGCCAGCTGCCAACCTCACCACCTTCTCTAATCCTTAGGGAAAGAGCACAGTCTGAAGCTGACAATATGCGGAGCAATAAGCACGCTCCTACGCTGCTGGTGGCAATGGAGATTGATACAGTCATTGGGGAAAATCGTTTGGCATTATCTCGAAAATTTGGAGCTGTGTATACCCTACAACCCAGAATTTCCGATCTTATGCGTGAGCACCAGAAGTCATGCATATCAATGTTCCTTGCAGCCAGCATACATAAAAACTTTTGACACTGATCTATTGAAAATAAATTAATTACAGCAGCATGCATGTATCGACATGGATCAGCCTTATAAGCATAATGAGCTAAAGAAGGAAATGACAGATGGAAACATAGCGTGTGATACACATAATGTTCAAAACAGGCAAAACTAAGCTATTAATACATTGTTTAGGGATATGTAATAGGTAGCAAAGCTATTTTACTTATTTATTTATTTTTAATCTGCAGCACATGGGCAAGAGAAGGGGCAGAGAGAGAGGGTGCAAAGCTATTTTTTTAAAAAAGCAAAGAACAGGTCATCGCGAAAGTCTGGAGAACAGTCATCTCAGGAAGGAGGGGAGGAACATGGGGGGAAAGGGCACCTGACCAGGGGTGGCGGGGAGTGGTTCTAGGATATTGGCAATGCCCCAATATTGAATCTGGATGGGCTGAAAGGGTACCCATTTTTTAAATATTCATTAAACAGTGTATAGGAAAATGTATGTTGGTTATCAAACATGGTCTTTTGTGGGTATAATATATTATAGATGAATATACTTTTGTGTATATATCCTAATACCAAGAAAGTATGCATCCTGGCTCAATCTTTGAACAGGGAAATTCTCTGCTTTGTAGAACTATCTCACACTCTGTAGAATGCTTAGCATCTTTGATTTCAGAACACTAAATGTAGTTGTGGCCCTTGGTCATTATCACTGTGAAAATCCAAAACAACCATAAACATTTCCAAATGTGCCTGGATAAGATCCACTGGTAGATGATCTTTAATGTCCCTTTCGGCTCTGAATTTCTGGATCTATTATATAATTCTTTATAGTCAGATGCTTTGAAGTTTTAAATCATTAATAACTTTACGTTAAGTTTTAGTCAATAACATATTAAATATTATTGGAAGTCTGGATGAAATAGAGGTTGTCTGTTCAATTACAGCAGACATGCAACATTTTTATTCAATTTTTTAAAATTACCAGGAGTAACTAATTACAAATCTAGACACTAAGAAAAACGGGTACACAATTAATCATTTAAGTCAATCGGATGAAGAGCTTACATGAATAAAAAATGTTGAGAAATTCTTATCACAGTATCACAGTAAAGAAAAGCAAGCTGTTAAATCTGTGTCTTTTTCCTTTGTTTTAAAAGAGTGAAAGTCTAACACATTTCTTATTCTCTTCTCTACTCTACCTTGAAATTCTTCTGCAGATCAAAAGAATTTCCCCAAATCCAGGAGAATTATCTTCCCGCTCAGAACTGTATATTTGCCTTCTCTCAGAGCAAATAATTTAGTCCACCAACACCGTGCCTTCCAAGG
This sequence comes from Varecia variegata, assembly GCA_028533085.1. Classification (NCBI taxonomy): domain Eukaryota; kingdom Metazoa; phylum Chordata; class Mammalia; order Primates; family Lemuridae; genus Varecia; species Varecia variegata. The sequence goes on along the minus strand of CM052450.1, from coordinate 17,396,475 downwards.
AGGCTTATTTTTTATCCTTCCCCTTTACAATACCTTCCTGTCCCCACCCCACCCCAACACACGCCAACCCCTTCCCTCACCCCCACCACCATCACCACCACCGCCCCGCAAGGGGAGCTAGAATGAGAGCCAGCTGGCTTCCCTTCTGCGGGAATCAGCATGACTGCTCTGTGCAATGCCGGGGTCTCTATAGGCAACATGTTCCATAAATGTTTTCCCAATGAAGCAAAAGGCCACCCTCCCACAAAGCTATCTGGCCCCTTCCAAGGCTTCTGAGCAAGCCCAGACAGAGAAGGCAAGATTGTGAAACTGAAGATGGCTTTTTTTCCCCCTTGGTAGCGGAGTGAAAAATGGGGAAGGAGTACTTTTAAAACAATGAATTCTGTCAGGCCTCCTCTCCCTTCCCAACAGTTCTAGGATCTAGCATCAGCAAAACATGTTATGTCATGTTCTGGTGTGGAGACAAAAAGTGAAGGAATTCAAACAGTAATGGGTGGGGCTTTAAGACACTTGGCTTCTCTACATATTAGTATCTTCTCTTACTGCTATCTTTCTCCTTTCTTACTGGTCTTTGGGCAAAAGGAAAAGACTTCAAAGGATTCAGGGGCTCCGCAAAAGAGGAGGGAAGGAACAGCGTATGTGAGAAACCGAGATGTGCATAGCTACTTGAAGAAATTTAAGGTTGAGCCCAAACCTCAAATTCATTTTTGTTTTTCTGCTAATTATCTGGCATGGAGAGATAGCCCTGGGGCAGCTGCTCTCCCAGCAAATGAATCCAGGTCTCTAGGCTGGATTGGAACCAGGCTTTAGACAAAGGCTGTATAATACCCGCAGCTCCTTCTGCCATATGCAGAAGAAATGGGACTAGCTATTCTTTATTAAGGACAGAGCTGGGAAAAAATGGGTTCTTACTGTAGCTGTTGGGATGTAGGTTAGATAATGAAGCTACTGGCAATGTGTCCTGCAACAAAGGCATACTGTGAAACATCTCACCCAGAAGTCTTAATATCTGAAGAGTTTCTCATCTCTGTCCTGTGTCTTATCTGGTCTTTTCAGGAGGCAGTAGAGTTGGTAATAGCTTCATTCTTCTTTTCTTCCTTTCTCCATTTCTTAATTTAGCAAACATTTATTCAGTATCTATCGTGTCGGTTTTTGGACTTGAAACTTGGAGCGGGAAAAGGGAAACCAGCAAGAGCCTTTTGATTCTCACACAGGTGATTTATATCTATGGTCTGCACCAGTGTAGCAATAAGGGGAATGAACAGAAATGATCACACTCAAGGCATATGTAGGTGGTAGAATTGATGGATTTTGATGACAAATAGCATATGAGGGTAAGGGGGGAGAGAAAAACCAGGGGTAATGCCTAAATTTCTGGCTTAATCCACTGAGTGAAAGGGGTTGTCATTTATAGAGAAAATAAACACAGGAGTGTTTGGGATAGAAAGTTTGGGGGGAAATATGATGAATTCAATTTTAGACAAGTTGAGTTTGAATTGATGTGGAATATCCAAGTGGAGATGTTGAAGAGACAGTTGGAGAAATGGGTCTTGTGCTTAGGGCAAAGGTCTGAGCTAAAGACGAGAATTTGGGAAGCACTAAATGTAGACAATTCATTAAGGGGGAAGAAAGGAAGGGTTGGAAAAGTTGTGTGTATCTCTCTAGCTACCAAAAGGATAAGAAGACTCAAATGAAAATCCCACAGTGCTTTGAGAATTAATCACGAGCCTGGATTCCCAAGAAAGATGCTGGATTAGTGGGGGAAATCCCAGTAAGTCACAAAAGGCAGCCTTTGCTGGCGCAGAGTGCCAGCATCTTTCAGCAACATGCAAACTGAACCCTGAGCAGCAGCTGCACAGAGCCTCCCTTGCCCCCCTGCCAGGCCTGGCCAAAGATGGCATGACCGTCACCCAGAGCACAGCAAAGGCTTTACAAGCAGAGTTCCCTGCACTCAGCTACACAGCACTGCCAAACCCAACATCCCCAAAATGATTTCACACCATGGGAATTAAGCAGCAGATTCTATACTTTTAAAACTTATTTTTTAAGGGAAGTTAACCTGGTTCCATCCCAAGGGTTTTACCATCTTCCCAGCCCTTTCTGCTTTTGCCTCCAAGAAGAAATGAGAAATCAGAAGAAAATCCTTAAGCTCTTATTATTAAATGACACTTAAACTCTTCTGCCAATATAAAAGCATCAGAAACATATACATTTTCCCCAAACATCCACACCCATAGCACAAATATGATTTTAGGTTACCGGGAAGCGTTTTTCCCAGAAATGGCCACTAGAACATTAACCAACCAAAGAGAAAAATAGCAAGTTCATCTTCAGGATTGACTCAGGCCCATCTCATTCCAATTTCCGGCCAAATTAAAAAAAATCACACCAGGAGCATTGTCTGGAAGAAATTCCTAGTATCTTCTAAGTGCAGGGATATGATAGAAGTAAATTTTTTTCTTTTAATTTTTTTTTATTCTTAAAAAGAACAGCTTTAGATTTACTTTTTCCCCTTTCTTTTCAATTTTGCACAATACCATTAAAAAGAACCACACATTTGATTAATCAAGTCCTGATGAAGCATCTTGAAGAACCACCAACAGGGCTGCCCAACCTTGAAGAAACGCAGACTCCTAAGGTAAGCTTAGGGTGAGACAAGAAACCAGCTGTTAGCCTCACAGGGATGTCTGAGGCTTCGAGGTTAGCATTTTTAGTAAGTGCAGCTGAAGCCAAACTCTTGGTATTTTTATAGATCAAAATGAATATAAAAGTATCCCTGAGTTTTTAGCACTTTACAGTTTACAAAGCACTTCATTATATTTCAGTTCATCCTCACAACAGCTCTCTGAGCTTTACCATGCTGTGTGACAGGGAAGCTAAGGCACACAGAGGTAGAGAAACCCAAAGGGACAACGTTAGAAAAGACCAGGGCTAGAACCAAAATACAGGTCTTCTAAGTGCGAGCCAGCTGTCACAGCCCCGGTGATGAAGAGAGAATAGGGCTCCCATGAGAGGAGGGAGGAGACGTGTCAGGAAGCACAAATGCCTAGTAGAGTCACACTAATCGGGCACCTGCAGTGAGCATTTCCCTACTGGAAACATGAATCCCCCTTCCACACGCCGTGTCTCCAGAATCTACTAACATACATTCTGCGGGGCCAAGGCTGCCCCCACTTGCTCCCTCTCTGGCTAAGCCCAAGTAGAAGCCTACCTGTTTCCCATGGCTGGTTCCCCTCCCAGGGTACAACTGATGTATTAGAATTTGCAAGAAAGAGGGGTGGTCCGCACTTCCAACCCCAGTTGACCAGGCCCACACACTACAGTGAAAGCATTATGCCTCCTTGGTCTTCTTGCCACCTAGCTCTCTGGGTCACCAGAGACCAGAGTTTCTCAAATTTGAATGAATTAATTACCCGGGGATCTTATTAAAAATGCAGGTTCTGAATCAGTAAATCCTAAGTAAGGCATGATAAGATGCATTCCCAACAAGCTCCTGGGTACTTGCTGCTGGCCGAGGACCACACTGAGTAGACTGTCAGAGCTAGAGTGGGCCACGGGGACCACCTTTCTCTGTGTTTTTCAAACTGTGCTCTTGAGAAGTCCTGATAAGGTATTTCAGGGGATCATTTGAAAGACGAGAAGGAAATCAAGAGTCTCTCTGCATGCTTGCTGTAACCAGAATGGCTGTTTATTCTATCTAGAAATTGGAATTCCTTATAAGATTTCACTTGATAAAAGGGTTCTTTTGTTTTTATATTTGAAAACTACCATTTTAATGAAACAACTTCACTTTAAGGAAGAGGAGCTTGAGAGTAAGAGAGGGCAAGTCAGCGGTATGAGATGACACAACTAACTGGTGGCCAAGCCAAATCTGATTAGAGTCCTGGCCTCTTCTTCCCACTCTGTTCTTGTTCTCCCTGGGTGAAGACTTCAGAAATGCCATAATTCAGTGGTTTCTCCTCTTGTCCTTAGGTTTGCCAAAGTAAACCCACCAGAATGCAAGGATGCCTCAGCTCTCGGGAGGCACATGTCCTGCCTCCCCCGACCAGGTCTGCCCCGCCATCCCCACCTGACAAGTCAGGGCAGCCAGCAGAGGAGGGAAGAAGCTCACTCGAGCGAGGTAAAAGTAAGAAGCGTTCCCAGAAGCAGGGCCTGGGTTGGCTGTAGAATTGTTCCACAGATGGGCAGGTGTGTGCTTGCAGGACCTCAGAATTCCTTGTCTCCAAGGAGGGGCCCGACTGACTCACCGGGGCACTTCCAGACAGCTTACTTCAAGCTGATCTGGAGGGCGTGCTGGGGCAGGGCAGGGCCCAGCTGTACAGGAAGGTTTGTCACTGGCAGGAGCAAAGTAGGAGCTGGGGGAAGTACAAGGAGGCAGGGGAAAGTCCCCAGTGAAGAACAAAAATTGTGACCATGGAAGATCAAACAGTCTGATAGTGAGGACTGCGAGATTGGGCCAGGGGCAATTGGAGAACAGCAGAAGACATGGTCAGGGCCCCAAGGACCCTACAGTCTGGTGAGGTGGTGAAGAGGTAACTAATAAATGTGAAACAATGAGTGGACAATACAAAACAGCATGTAATTAAGAGCTAGACCGAGGGTCTCAAAATATAACAGCCACAAGTCTGAGCAAAAGACACCACCATTGGCTGGGGCATCTGCTACAGGCCACACAGCAGCACAGAGGCTGCATGGAGCAAGAGAGGAGAGAAGCAAGTCACTGGGGGTTATCCATGCGGTCAGAGGAACCAGTCGGTGCTACCAACAGCATGTAGGGGCTGCAACATGAATTAAATTTTCAAGAAGGCAAGTGAGGGCATGACTGGCTTGGGATCAGACTCCTCCCAGCAAAACCACAACTGATCCAATCCAGCCCAGCCCAATTCTAAATTGTCTCTGAATTTCCACAGGGCCTTGCTAATTTCCTGAGCTTATCAGGCAACTCCAGGAATCTTGCTAGGATATAAGCAACAGGAGTAAGCTCCACTTCATGGTGGTCCTGAGCCAAGGTCAAGGTTACACGTCAAAAAATCAATATCCATTCATTGTTTCCGGCTCTGGCTGAAGTTTTTACATCCAAAGACTTGAATACATCTAGAGAATAGAATCAGATCAGCCCCAGGAAGGACAGTCCCAGAGATTCAGAGAGGATAAATGCTTTGTTAGAAACCACTCAGTCAATTATGACAGAGAATTCCATCACCACTTCTCTTCTCCACACTCCTGTCTCTGGCCTGACCCAAATGAAAGGGCAAGAATGAGTCTTGTTAAAATATGATCCCTGACTCACACACAATCTTCCCACATCTACAGCTCCAGGGTAGGTAAGTCTGAGTGAAATCCACTTCCCAAGGATGCCCTGCTCAGTCTATGACCCTAAGAATGGAATTGCCAAACCCTTGACTTCCTGCCTCACCACCCTAACATCCATCTCCATGGAACCATCTTCCAACTGTGCACTGTGTAGTCAGATCAACCCAGCAGCCTGGCATTCTTCACACTTACCGCAATTCCAAAGAGTTGCAAACAACATGTCATGGAGTCCTGTTCTTTGACCCCAGCCTCTATCTGACCTATCCCAACATCATAAATTCTCATCCTGTCCTTCAGCAATCTGATTTAAGTCTGCCCCAAAGTCTACCTACAACCTTTCCAGGAGTTAAACTTCTGCATTAAGAATCATCTAAGACTGTTAGAGCTGGAGGGAGCCTTGGAGACCAATTTATCCAACTCCATCACTTGACATATGAGAAAACTAAGATCCACAGATGTGAAGTGACTTGTCCAGGGTATCTCACAGATCCTTGGTAGTGGGTGTGGGCTATAATCCAGGTCCTCTAATGCCCAGAGCACAGAGGGTTTGAATCACCTTATGAGAAGATGAAATTATTGCCCAAGACCCTGCCTGGCCTCCACTTCCATGTCCCTGGAGCCATTTGCAAGGGAAGACATGTGTCTGATGAGCATACCACCCATAAAGGATCCTAGTGTCGGAAGGAGATGAGCCTGGGTCAGCTGTTTTATTTTATTTCATTTCATTTTAAAGCATCAAGCAGAGATGATTATGGTGCTGACCTAGATGGCATGCCTATATTGCAGTCACCTCAAAAAGAAAGGTAAGGCACATTGAAGGGATGTCTGTGCAAACTGCCTCATTAAAGAGCAAAATGGAAAAGGAGAGCCTATGAACACCTTGGTTATATCTTGCAAAAATTGTGTGATTAATTCAGGTCACTCCCTGATGCTTCTTTTCAGACATTCAAACCACTCATTGTCTGCAGTCTTTTGCTCAAGCCCCAAGCAACAGAAATCCCATGCTCACTCCATCTCCAAGTCTGCTGGGAAGAGTCTGTGTGGGTCTGGCAGGCTGTTCTGAGTGAAATGAGCACTGGGCTGAGAGCCCAGGACACCTAGGTTTATTTGTCACTCACTGAGTGACCTTGAGCAAGTGGATTCACATCTCTGCCTTTCACCTGCGTGGGAGAGTTGAGTTGAAAATAGAAAAGTAAACAAAACAAACTCCCTGGGTGACTTTCCATGTAAGGAGTCTGTGACATTGACTGGTACCAATATCACTTCTCTGCTCGCATTTAGGGCAGAGTGAGAGTACGGGAAGCTAATGACTCCTGAACATCCCCTGTGTGCCAAGGACTGTGCTGGGGCTGGCACCAGCCCGTGACATGGATCACGTAAGCCCCAGAGACAGGGATCAGAAATGTGAAGTTGCTCATCCAAAGCAACACAGCTAGTGCACAATGGTGCGTGGATTTGAATATGTTTCTCTGACACACAAAAAACCTAACTCTTCTTAACATTTTGGAATCACACCGCCTTCAATGAAAGATGAGTTCATATTACCGAAAGATGGGGGAGGAGGGAGGTACGCAGAATTGAGAGAGAAAGAGACATAGGCCCAAGGATACAAATTCAAACGTCAACAGAGTCGAGAAGTTTCAGTAAATGAGTGATGAGGGCAGGAAGATAAATGGTAGTCCGGTTGCCTTCTCCAAAGCACCACACAGATTCAAGTCCAGCAAAGTATGGTAATGAAGGAATTCAGGCCCTGGGCTGCCAGATATATATTTTTTTTTTCTTCTTTTTTGAGAGGAGGCTGAAATCCAGCTTTTTATGTAACATCTCCTATTTACATATATGGCACCTAACTCACAAAAACTCTAAACACCATGCATACCAAATAATATAAGCCCATGCCCGGATTCAACCAGTCTGCAAACTCTGGACATTTAGAATAATATCCTCACCGTAGGAGTGAGAGAGACTCAGATATTTCACTTTAGGACTCCGGTAAGCCCCCATCTTTGGATTCCTTTTTTTAGAGAAAATGAACTTTCTGGAATATTTAGAGCTAGGGCACTGCGATTAAACCAACCCCACTAAATTGCTAGAGCTCATACCAACAATTCTCTTCTCTCTTGGGGAATGGGGGGAGCCGTACATACGCTGCACTAACGCCAGCAAGAGTACCCTTTTTTTCTAATAAGCAACAAATTATTTGAGGGGACATGGTTGAGAACTAGTTCTGCCCCTATAGTTACACCCAATTATACCATAATTACAGGGAGTCTGCACACATCAGAGCTTAGTTGGAAAAGAATAGGAACACCGCAATTCTTCAAAACGTTGGCCAGAGGTAAACCTATAATTTCACCTACTGTTGTCCTGGGGGAACCTTCATGGGAAGAAGGCACACATAGCTCCTGATTTTAAATCCGAGGACAACCCAGTGAGAGGCTCTTCACCTCTGCGTGGCATCGGCGCTCGTAATGATTCAGAAAAGGCAGGAGTAGGGAGGTGTCTCTCATTCCTTTACAAATGGACGGAAAGTAAGAATGGGCTCACATTTCCAAGCACAAATAGAATTAAACACTAAGTCAGTTGAGAAACAGGAAATTCTCATTTTAAAATTCTTACCATTTCCTACTTTTAATTTTTATCTTGAGTAGAGGTGGGAGGGGGACATCGAGATTTTTTAAACATTTAAATCAGAAACTAAAAAAAAAAAAAACCTTTTATATGCATCTTTTATTCACTGCAAAAGAGCCTATGTACTTATCCATTTTCCATTCTCCCATGGACCCATAGTGCTCAGATTGGAGGGAGAAGTTAAATTGTCCCTCTTGGCTCCAATAGGAACAAGAGGCAGAAGAGCTTTACTAAAGCTTGTAAGGTTTGATATGTGCAACATCATAACTGCAAATTTTGTTAAATAATATTCTTTGGCTAAAAGTCCATGGACACGTCCATTCTTCTGTTGAAATCTTTTCGACTGCCTTTATAAAAACTCAAGGTTTCGGAAGGGAACACCTAGCGTAGTGCCTGCTGGGGTCGTATATTGTCAGGGCTTCCCTGAGAACAGGGCTGATTTTGCAGCAGTAATATCACGCTGTAATTCCTCCCTAATCCCCATCTCATTTTTGTTACAGTATACGTGACTGAAAGGAAGGGAAGTTTTAGTCAATTCATCAAGCAGGTATTAAGCACTGATGCTGTGCAGAGCATCGTGCTAGGTTCTGCGGGGAAGAGAGAAACGGCTGAGAATTTGAAGATGAAATGGGAAAGGGGTGGAAAGACCCTGGCCTGGGGAGTCAGAAAAACCTGTTTCCAAATGGAGTTGCTAACTCTTACAGGTTGTGTTATCTCATGCTAGTTATTTACCCTCTGTTTGCTCATCTGTGAGAAGTCTGTGCTGTGAGGATTGCAGGAGTGAAATACGAGGGGACCCTGGCAGAATAACTGCGGAGGGGCACTGAGGCACGGTAGTGGACTATGGCCACCTCTGCAGGCAGCGGGGAGCGCACAGCAGCCACCTGGCCGCCACACAGCAGTGCAGGAGGGAGGCCTGCCTGCGGGAGGAGTGTGGGCAGAGATCAGGCAAGGGCGGGGAGAGGCCTTCAGGATTGGGTAGAGTTTCAGATGAATGTTCTGGGTGGAGGAAGAGTGTAAGCAAAAGCACAGAGTGAAGAAACACGTGGATTGCGGGTATCTCTGGGGCACAGAGGGCAGCCCTGGGAGAGTGGAGTTTGGGTTGTGGGGCTGGAACCAGAGGCCCTCCAGGGCCTGCAGCAATCCCATGCTGGGTGTCGTTGAGGAGCAAAGCGGCCTCCAGCAAGTTGGCTGTAGGGAAGCCTGGGCATTTCACACTACATGGAAAACCAGTGGAGGGGGCCGGTGGGGTCAGTTGTGCTGGTAACTGTCTTACAACTGGCTCTCAGAACACCCTGATTTGTGGCGTAGCACAAGCATTCCCACCACGGTTGCTTTCAAGCTCCCAACATGTTTGCTAATCAGATGGCAAGCTATTCCCTGAAATTTTAACAATTGGCTCTCACCAGGTATTAGCCAGCTACAGTCTGCTTCTTGGTTGGGCTGAGAAAAATTGGAGAAGGCCAACCAGGTCCACAGCACCCAACGCTGAACCCAGACACCAGCTACACCTAGCAGCTCCTGCATTAAAATTCTGCATTTTAACATTTTGGAATCTCCGATGTGATAAACATTGACAACATAGTTGTGGGGGAATGTTCCCACGCATTATCCAGGCGTTATGACTATGTCCCGTTGACGGATGAGGAAACTGTGTTGGAGTCCATGTGACAGCAAAATTGCACAATTAGCAATTGTTGGAATCCGAGCTCAAGCCTAAGTTGTCTCTAAGTCTGTTCTCCCCCCATCACCCCTGACCCCAGAGGAGTGTCACTGCCCAACATCATGTTCATTCCAGTTCAGTAAGAATGATGAGAGCCCCTTCCCTGGCTCCTCCCCATTCTAAGTGTCAAATGACACTAAATAGATTTAGGCCAAAGGTCCTCCCGGCCTCCAGAAAGCAAATATCAATGTGAAGGCTGAAGCCAGACCCTCATTTTAGCCAGCCCTGCCTCATTCTATCATCTAGCCCAGTGTCCCAAGCCCCAACTCCTCAGGAGCCTCTCTCCTGGCCTGGGAGAGGATGGCAATCTCATCACCTCCAAACAATTTGCTCCAGTGCTGCTGCATGTTCCTGCTTATTAGATTGGAGGATTATCCCATTCTGCTGCAGTGACAGGGCTCCTCGACCACTTTATTGCTCTATTGCTCAGAACTGCTGAGCTCAGCACGAAAGCTCGCTTCTCCGGGACACGGGCAAGATGGATGAGCTGGCACCGGCGAGCGTGTTCTGAGAGCAGAGACCAGTGTGTGCTGAGCCCCCAAACGATTCTCCAGCTGCAGATCTGGTTTGTAATTGTTTTGTCTAAGGGTTGCAGGTATGAGAAGAGAGGCCCAAACTTGGCTTAGCTTCCCCCTCGAGCAGCTCACCATGTGTTTGTCAGGAACCTTGCACAGAAACGTTTTGCAACTGTTCGACCCTCTCCTTCTTTTCTTGCCTCATCCATTTTGCCCAGGTAATCTCCCTTCTTTGACTATTAGGCAAGCCAGGCTAAAACACTCTGGCATTATAATTAATTTGAAACTAGCTGCGTGCACACATGGGTACATGCATGAACACACATAAACACACACACACACGCACACACACACACGCACACGCACACCAGCCTTCCCTGGTGCTGAGCCTGGTGGCCTCACAGCCTGCCTGTCTCCCTTTACCAGCTCAGTGGTCATTTTCTCCCCATTAAAACTTGTCCCTCTCCTGCCAATTTTCCCTCTTTATTTAGCAAACTCTAACTGGCATCTCATGAAACATACAAAAAACGCGGGGAGGCAGCCAACAGAGATTGCCAAACTTGATTACCTGCGGAGACCCATCTCGCATGAGGAAGAGTTTGGCTTATGTTTTTTCCTCCTAGGCAAAGTGGACTCCTTCAATCCCCTTGCATCCTTAACTCCAGACCCCCCAGGTGGTAAATCAGCATTTGCCGGTGACCCAGAATGAACCTTGCATCTTTTTAATATTGTAGTTAGGAAGAAGTCAACTCTACCCATCCCTGCTCAGCCTTCCTTCCCCAAAGAAGTCTCCACATTGAATTCCCTCTTTTCTACAGATGACACATTTCCTCTTACATCTCAGCGTTCAGCTGAGTGGCACCTCCTCAGTGAAGCCCTCCTGAGCTACAAGACAGGGGTAGAGGCTCCTCCTTCCCACCTCCTACCGAGCTACCGCAGGGGCTACACACGTCCCTGTGGCAGCACCGAGGTGGCTCCCTCACCACGACCACTGGGAAGTCTCTGTGTTCAAAGGTGGAGTAACTGGCACATAGCAGGCACTCATGAAATACTAAGTGAAGATATGAATTAACAAATGACATCTTCTGTATTCCCCACGGGCTTTAATTTTCCAAACTTTTCTAATCCAATTCTCCAAGTCACGAGAGTCACGAGTCAAGGACTGAAGGTGCAAACTGTCTCTCGCTCAGTGTTTCTGAGTCTTCCTCTTGGTATTTGATAACAGGAACTGCTTCGGCACATCAAAGGCTCTTCTATTAAGAATGCTCCCCCACCCCTCTGCTTTCCTAAGGTAGTATTTGGATGTGGATTTAGAAAGATGAAAACCCAAACAAGCATTCTCAGTGGAGATGGAAGTCCCCCAGTCCCACAAGGCCTGTAGGCAACTTGGAGAGATCATTGCTGGTGCTTTATAGGCGCTGATAAATGCAGGGACTGGCCAGAGTGGCAGAGCTAGAGACAAAATGACTTTGCTTTCAAGTGCTGCAATGTCCCCTGGGCTCCCTCCTCTGTCTTCAGCAGGGGAGGAGAAGAGAGGCTCTGGGAGGACTGGGTTAGGCCTGGGGAAAGAGGAGAATGTACGCAGAGCAGGCTCCAACCTGCCTCGCTCCCTCAGTGCTCTCCAGAGAACAAGCCCATCTCAGCCCACGGGGGCCTCCAGCCCCTCCCCAGAAATAGAGGGGTGGGCACCCAGCTGTCAGGTCCCCAAGAGCAACAACACATCGGTGGCAGCTCCTGAAAATCTGTAATAGGTTCCGATCTGTATTGGCGTGGAGAGCAACAAAGAAAATGAAGGGAGGGGTCCTTAAACCCAGACCCCAAGTCTGCCCAGCAACAGAGGCTCAGAGCTCGTCGGTCAGGCCTCTCTTCACCTTCACTCATTCAACAAATATTTACGGTGCACCTATTATGTAGCAGGAACTTCTAGGTGCTAGGAATATAGGGCCGCCTTTTCTTTTCAGAAGCTCATAGTCCAGTAAAAGAGAAAGACTAGAATTCAATAATTGCAATAGGATGTGCTGTAGCAAAATGCACAGATCACAGAGGTCATGTGCAGGATAAGGGTGTGGCTTCAGGAAACAGTCCATTTACAGAGGCCTGGCTAGTGAAGAACAACCCAAAACCTAACTTCGGGCTGCACAGCACTTAACCTGAGCGAGTTAGCTAAAGAGATACAATGAAGTGGGAGGGGAGGTGGGAATAAAGGGCCTGGACTCGATTTATTGACTTAGGTTTCGGTCTCTGGCCCCACCTGTTCAGACAGGTATTCTGCACTACCCGGTGGGAGCATGCAGGGTCTGGGGGTAGGAGCCGACCCTGCTTCCTGGTCCTTCTATTTATTCCTTAGGTGGAGACTTTGCCTCTCTTTTAGGCCGTATCAACTCCAGCATCATCAGAGTTTGTTTATGTTGCCTGCCTGTGTCCTCTATGGCCTGATTCTAAAAAGGTGTATCTATGGGGAACTGGAGATACAAAAGGAAATTATTCCTAGTTCTACCCTCTGGGACCACAAAGAATGAACACAAAGCTCTGCTGCATGGCCCATCTTTGCATACTTGAAACAGCTATCATTTTACACTCCCCTACACACCCTAGTCATCACTTCTCTAGACTGAACACCCCCGTTTCCTAATCCCCTCCTCAAGGTGACCTATTTCCAAGCCCACGCACCATCTTGCTCACTTTTTTCTCATTTCAGATTTGTATTGACCCCTCCTAAAATATGAAGCCCACAATTGAATGTAAATACTAGGTATAGTCTGATCAGTACACTGTAGAGTAGGACTATCACCTCCCTTATTTTCTGTCTCATATTTCTAATAATGCAACCAAAGAGAGAATTTGTTCCTTAGACAGCCATATCACATCACTGAGTCCCATGAAGCTTACTATAAGTTCAAACCCTAACAGGGTTTTTTTCTATTTAATTTGTTCCTAAATCACATCTTCCCTACTCTACATTTGTGTAGTTCCTTTCAGAGTCAAAATGAAGAACCTAGCCAATGGCAGAAGAAATGGTGTGCATACCTCCCAACTCTGTGCCCTAACTAAAAATACATCAAAGAGAGGTCCTCCCAGCTCCTCAGTACAGGCAGCAGAGCTGGAAATTTGGGATCAGCAGAAAGCTGGTACTGAAGCTCCAATCTGCAGGCAGCCTAAAGGACACCCCCCAGCCAGGCACAGAGGCTCACACCTGTAATCCTAGCACTTTGGAGGCTGAGGCAGGAGGATTGCTTGAGGCCAAGAGTTCGAGAGCACCCTGAGCAGCACAGCAAGACCCCATCTCCACAAAACATAGAAAAATTAGCCAGGCATGGTGGTGCACACCCATAGTGCCAGCTACTTGGGAGGCTGAGGCAGGAGGATCGCCTGAAGCCAGGAGTTTGAGGTTGCAGTGAGCTATAATGATGCCACTGCACTCTAGCCTGGGCAACAGAGTCAGACTCTGTCTCCAAAAAAATAAAAAATAAAGAGCACCCCACCCCTTCAGGTGGTGGGCCCGGATGTCCCCAGCTGCTTCCTGGGGATGCACGGCCTCCCTGCATCAACTGTCCTTCCTGTCTCACCCCCAAGAGGCCAGCCCACTCCCAGTGCTGTGCAGTGGAGGCTCTGAACCCTTGGTAGCTTCCCTTTCAGTGTCCCTGGAAGAGACACGGAGAGGAAGTTGCAAAGTTGAACTTTGCGACTTATAACCTAATGAATTTATAACCAGAATTTAGTCAAGAGAGACTTAGGCCTAACTCTCATTGCTTATCGGGTGTCATAACACTTTGGAGCATTTAGAACCTTTTATCTGACCTGTTTTTTCAAAAGCCCAAGAAGTGGCAGTGAGACATGGTGCTGGAAATTTGAGCAGAGGGAGAACAGAGCCTTTCCAGGACCAGAGGTGCATGTGAGGACTCAAGATTTCTCACAACAGGGAAAGCCTGGCTTGCCTATGTTGAAGAGGAGGAGAAATGAGGGTGAAGGGGCATGCAATACCTGAAAACAACAAGTGAAGTACAAGATAAGAAGAAGCGAGTACTGGAAACCACAAAGTGGGAGGGCAGGTGTATTCCAGGTGGGAGGAAGGGGCCTGGGCTTGATTTAGTGACTTGGATGCAGGCCTTTGAATGGACCACGGTGACAGGGGCTGCTCTTCCATGGAGATGGCAGGAAGCCCTGTGCCCACCCTCAGCCACCCTACCCCGTCCACTCCCCTCTCTGTCCCCAAACACACGCAGGCAAGCACAGCGCCACCCTGCGAGAGTCTGGAGAACGCCTTGCGGAGACCCGGAGCTAGAAACGGAGGGGAAGGGAGGACATGCGGGCTTTTGCCTCTCAGGACAACTGTGGAACACAGAGCCAGACGGAGGGGCAGGGGACAGGAGCCTTCCAGCAGAGCCACCTTGATGCACCCCCGTGCCCTCTAGACCTCCACGCAAGCCAGTGTGTCCCACCATTCCACGGAGCGTCCTCCTGGTCTGTGGTGCGTGAAAGTGAAGGGAAGAAAAATAATAGTAATAATTTAGGGCAGGTAGCTTTTCCTTTGCTGTGTCAGCTGGATATAGAGTGATTCCATTTTTCTGAACAAATTTCGAGGTCAAAGAAGAGCCCCGGAAGGGACAGAATATGACCAGCGGGACTTAAGGCTTATTTCCTGCCCTAACTCCTCCTCCTCCCTCCTCCCCTCCACCCCCGTCCTGGGGACAGTCCCAGTCCTCAGCCGACAGTCACTCTGCCTCTAGTCCTACCCGGCTTCTGGAAAACAGTTCTGCGCCACTCAGGCCCGCGTCAGGCTTCTGCAGCCTCCGCCACCTCCAGACCAAGTCCGCGGGCCTCTCGCAAGACGGCTGCGCCCTTGCGCGTCCCCAGCGTCCCCAGCGTCCCCAGCGGCCGGCTCCCCTGCCCTCGCTCCTCTGAGCCCTGTGACAGCTCCTTCCTCAAGGCTTAATTCACTCCCGGTCCTCCTTTCAGATTCA
The DNA here is from genome assembly GCA_028533085.1 of Varecia variegata. NCBI lineage: Eukaryota > Metazoa > Chordata > Mammalia > Primates > Lemuridae > Varecia > Varecia variegata. The sequence continues at coordinate 17,381,332 of CM052450.1, read as the reverse complement.
GTTCAAATGCCACGCTCTGTGGAACCTTCCCTGAATCTCACAGACAGTTCCCTTTGGGGTCGGGGGGTGGGGGTGGGCATCCGTAACGGTTTCCTCACTGGCCTGGTCCTGTTTCTAGTCACGTGACGTCTACCTGGGCTGGGAGCTGCCGAAGGGCAAACGCCACTGTCTCTCCTCACCTGCTGCAGGCTGGACGCTCATGGAGTGAGGGAGTCAGACAGTGAATGAATGAATGAACGAATGAAACACAGGAAGGAAGGGAGAGGAGGAGGAGGGAAAGGGGCCGCTGAGTCCAGCGCATCCTCTCGGCCGGGGACTTTGCGTCCCTCTCTGCATCGCTAACCCGGAAACGCCACACCGGCCCAGCTGGCGGGAAGCCCCAGGCTCCGCAGTCGGGGGAGGAACCCCTGTGCCTAAGAAACTGGTCACATGGAATGAATATCTCCCTGCCCTCATCCCAGGGAATATATTTCATTGGTCTTTACCCTTCCGCAATGGAGCCTTTTCTTCCAGGGCGAGCGCAGCACAGTCTGGACAGGTGTCCGGACAGGTGCCCGGCCTGCCAGACAGACCCAGGGGATGCTGTGTGCAGGTTTGTTGTGTAGAGCTCTCAACCGGTGGTCCCTAGCCCAGGTCGAGTAGACTCTCAACCCTATGCTGGCTGCGTGAACTCGAGACAGAATTCACCTTTCGAAACCTCTGTTCCCCAGTCTATTTGGTAAGAAGTTCCGATTAGCTGCTTTCTGAAGAGATTTTGAGCAGGCAGCGTTCAGTTCTAGGAAGGGCTGCGGGACAGGACCGCACCAAGGTGTCCTACAGATTGGATGCTTCAGCGCCCCTGGAGAAGGAAGGGAGGCATCTATTTTTGCTGCGCACCTGCGGATTTACCTTGGGAACAAATGGAAGTCAGGCCAAGATCCCAGGCAGAATGTGCCACATTTGAGGAGACTTCAACTTCCCTTGCCCTCCAGGTGTGCACTTGGGAGGGAGAAGTGAGGAGAGGGAAGCAGAAAGGGGGAGGGCAGCAGGCAGGGAGGGGGCAGGCAGGAGCCTGGGTTGAGCAGGTGTGAAGGGGTGGGGTAGACTAACCAAGTGTGCAGACCAACGTCTTTAACATTCCTAAGTTTCTAAGGAGCTTGCCCCTTCCTTCCGCACTTCCTTTTGTCTCTTCCCAACTTCCCCCTCATACAATGTGGTCTTTTCCCCACCCTAGAAATGAAAGGGAAGCAGGTTGCTAAACCTTTTGGATTATAAAAAACACTGGCTTCTCAAAAGCATTGCAGCAAACTCCTTTGTACTAAATGCCAGGATAAGCCACTGGCTGGGCCTCTGCACTGACCCTCAGGCCTCTTTCTCAGCTCTGCCAGGATAGGCTGGCCGATCTCTTCTGGATTCCTGAAGTGCACCGTGTAGAGATAGGAACCCAGGTCATGGCTAAAAGCTCAAGAGGACATGCGTGCATGCACACACGTGCACACATGCACACGCGCACAGCTTCCTTGGGCCGAGATAAGATCTGAGCATTCCCCCTCCCCCTTCCCCAGGTCTGTGGGAGGCCAGAGCCTTCAGGTGCAAGGCTCAGATGACCTGGAGTGTCTCTCCATCTCTAGGATGACAGAGACCTCACCTCCCTGTCCTAGTGTTTACAGAACAAGAAGAAAGTAAAGGTAGCTGTGCAGAAAGCCCTCTCCACTGATGGCCCCAGGGGTGTGGGTTCTGCAAGGTGGGGCCAGCAGCCAGGCCCTCTCTCCATTGGTTGGGCTCAGCAGGTAACCTGAAGCTTTGCTGAGAGGTGCATAAATAAAGAGCTAAACTAGTACCACCTCCTTGAAATGCGCTGAGTCCCTCTTCCTTCCCTCACCTTTGCCTTGGAAAAACCAGTTTCTCTCTCTTTTATTGTCTGTTTCCAACCTCTATTCTAAAAATCCAGCTGAATCCTCAGCTGCACTCTATAAACTCTCTCCTTTCCAGCTACCTTCAGGTACCTCTCCTTCAATCCCACTTTCCTCTGCTTTCATAGTCTTTTTTATGAAAGAGAGAAATGGATGATTCAGGACCTGCCCTCACCTTTCCGCAGGAGCCACTTCTGTCCTGCACAGGTCTGCTCGGCTGTGCATTTATACAGTAAGTGCTTCTCGTCTCTTGTTCCCTGTCGTCAAGCTGTAGGGACAAAAGAACCTCCCAAGACTTGAAATTTCCTTCCTTGCTCTCATGCGCTTAACTCTCTAGCCATCTCTTTGTTCTGCGTTATCTTATGACAAAAGACAGTTTATTATTTTGAATCAAACTCAAAGCTGAGCACTGCTGTCTGAAGGCACAGACACTCATACTTACAGGTGAGTCTGAACTCTCTGGATTTGGGGGGCTTTGGAAAACCAAAGTCGAGTGGCTAGATCAGGGGTCTCACTGGGCAGGGAGAGAAGAGTGGGAAGAGCCATATTCCCTGGAAGTCAATCATCAACTTCCTCCTAGGCTGAAATAGCTCACCTGCTGCCTTTTCACCCAATCCCCAGCCACTTTTGTGTTTTCTTGAGGATTTCCAGCGATCCCAGGCAGTAAATCTCGCTGATAATGGGAATTGGGGTGGTAAGGTGAGTGCCGAGCAGTTAAGTACCAAGATTGTAGCTCTATCTAGTTGCATGGAGACTTACTCAACTAGAGCAACAGGGGGGTGATGGTCTCTCAGTCCTGGGGTGCAGGGTGCAGCTATAATGGGAAATCCAGGTCCTGGTTCCATTCTTTGGTTCTCGTGTTCAAGTTGGTTTTATTGGAAAGACGTTGGGGGCATAGTCCTGAGGGCAGTTGGGGCAGGAGAACAGCACTGGCTGAACCTACTCCACCGCCAAGTGCAGGTATGGTTTGTTCTCTGACCAGCCCTGACACTGCAGCAGCCACGGTGACGGCCATTGGGGGATTAAGCTGGCAAAGGCCTGGTGGCCAGAAGAATCTTGAACTCTGGGTCTAGAGTGAGTCAAGTCCCCTGAGACAGGTTCTGGCTTGTGCTTTTTTTTGTCTCTGCCTTGTAGTAGCTGCTGTCTGCAGGGCAAGGGGAGAGTGGGACAGGAAGGGCCTGCCTCTTCTGGGCTCTCTGACATCGATGCCACTTCCCATTTGCAAGTCTTCTACAGACATTGCCCTGTAATGAGTCCACCCTGGAGGGTAAGGACCCTGTATGGGAGTGAGGCTCTCTGCAGACTCCAGAGGGAGGAATTGAAGGATCTGGTGGAGCAGACACTTTGGGAGGGTAAGAGTGCGGGACAGAGAGTCTGGAGGGAGAAGACTTGACCCATTTGCTCTCCGAGTTGAGCTGCAATCTATAAGAGAAGGCAAAGAATCCTGCCATCTCACACGGTTTTCTCCCACCATCTCCTGCCATCATTTATTTATCAGAGTCAACAGACTGGGGCCGCTTTCCTCCCTTTGACTGAGAAATGGGTCAAAAGCAGCGCAGGAGGATTATCTAGTCTAGATGATTCACAAGCAGGGCACATTTCTCTCTCAGTATTGAGAATCGTATTTATAAAGCAGGCTGAGCCGGAGAGCATGAACCAGTCTACTCCTTCCCCTCATTACTCAGATCCCTGCCTCCCCACACGCCCTGTGCTCCCCCAACAAAGATCCCAGACCAAGAAAGGTGGGGGTCTTCCTCGGCACTAGCTAGAAACCCCTAAACCCATGTTTAAGGGCTTTTACAGAGAGGCCCGGGGCCCAGGAGGCCGGATGCAGGAGGCGGAGTCACACTGTGAGACACTGCCTCCCCACATCGGGTCAGAACAAGCCCCAGGAAGAAAGTGTTCCAAACAACAAGGTGGATCTGCCCTAACCCACCCAGTCTGCATGTTGGTGCTGAGAACAGCCTTTTATGGGGCTTACACTGAGCCACAGACATGTCTGAACACAACAAGGAAGAGGCCAGAGCAGCAACTATGCTGATGGGCATTTCTTTGAAGAGAGAGCAGAAAGCTCTCAGGTAGTTTGCATCCTCCCTGTTTAGCTCAATCTCTGAAACCCACATCCTCTCTCCTTCTTCCTCCCCACACCCCCCAGCCCTATGCCCAACAGAGGAGTTGCATCATTTACAAGCAGATCTGGGAAGGGATGTGGGGCTTTCGAAGATTGGCCTTCCTAGATAAGTCTGTAAAAATGAGACCAAGGAGTCTCACTCTCCTCTGTCCACTTGCCCTCATGAGTGGGCCTGGCTCCAGCCAGGAGCTCTGGTCCTTCCTGAGCTCCTCACCCACCTTTTCCTGATCTCGCACTTGCAAACAGGCCTGCAAAGTGCCGTTCCTGCTCCTTGGACGGTGCCTTTGGGAGAGAAACGCCTGTACCGCTGCATTCTACCACGTTGGTAAGCAAGCTCAGAGGGGCTGGCTTTTTCAGAGCAATTGCAGAACACCTGCCTTCCCCCACCTTCTCTAGACAGGAGCAACCACGCCGAACACAGTTATGGCCCATACAGTGGGACACAGACGAAGGGACAGGATGACCTGCATCCCCACTAGGTAATCACAGAGCAGGGTCCCCAGGGACTTGTCTGTGATGGCTGCCTTGAGGGTGAGAAACAGCCAAGCGTCCCCAGCCCTGCAGACCCGTCTCCACCACTCAGCAAGGCAAGGATGTCTTGATGAGCTGGCTCCCCGCAGCCTCTCTGGACGGTGCGGTCCTTGGAGAGGGGTCTGAGTACCCAGATCCTAGACATCTCCCCAGTCTGTGATTCAAGGATGCTGAAAGGCCTTTGGCCGGGCGACAACCCAGTGTGCAGAGGCCGGGGTTGGCATGCGTCCCTACCCTCTGAGAAAACGATCCCCAGACAATCCATGTGCTTCTCTTGTCCTTCATTCCACCGGAGTCTGTCTCATACCCAACCAGATTTCAGTGGAGTGAAGTTCAGGAGGCATGGAGCTGACAACGACGGTGCTACTGCAGCAGCAGCGGCAGCAGCAAGAGCAACTCTGACTTAGACACAGAAACACCCAGGGAGGAACGTGGTCAGTGAAGGAGACATCTGGAGTGCACGTCCTCCTGCAGCGGGGACGGGCGATGGGCACATTGGAAAAAGCATCACAGAGGGGAACCACTCCGTCTCGCTTTTCTAAAATCAATGCTCTGAAAATGTGCATTTTGTGTAACTTGTAAAAATTAAAATTTACCTGGCTACTGAAGAGCCTCTCTGCCTCTGTGATTCATGCTGTCGGATACCAAGTCCTGGCCTTCTAAGCCGCGAACTTGAAGAATCCGATACTGGCTTTCTCTCTCCTTGGGGTCCCTGGGCAGGTGGCTGGGACTCTATCTGCAATCAGCAAGGAACCCTGTTGCCCTCAGACTCCCCACAGAGCAAGCAGGACCTGCAGAATGGGGTAAAAATCTCTATCAAGATTTTTTATATTGTCATAAAATAAATGTAAATAAGATTTAAGTGAAGGCAGATTGTAGATATTTCACATGCTATACAAGATACAGCTCATACTATGGGTGTAAATTCTGCAAAGGTTAATGCAGTTAAACATATTTGACACATAAAAATGTCAGATCCAGCATTAATCATTCACCAATTGTAATTGCCTTTATACGGGTCTCTTTTCCCCCAAGACATATGCTTAAAACACCAGGCTCAGAAATCCGGGAGGAAAAAAACAAATAATACTTCTCAGCCATCAGGGTCTATGATTTGCTTTGATAGATTTAGCACTGATTTCATTGGCTTTACAATTCTGTGTGTGTGTGTTTTTTTGTTTTGGGGGTTTTTTTTTATTCCAGGTCTGTCCTTTAGAGAAGGAGAAGGTATGGAAGAAAAATGGCCCCAGAGTCCAAAGGAAGTCCCGCCCGGTTATGAAGGAGATGCCAAACCCAAGCCTTTTTTTTTAATTTCCCCCTTCCTCAGATAAAGGGGTCTCCTTTAAGGAGCCAGTCTGGCTAAAGAGGCAAACTCCAAACAAAGCCTGGCTCTGACACGTCTTCAGAAAAACCGGTTTTCACCTCCAGAATGTGCCCCAGGCAGCAAAACTCCCCTCCCCTGAGTGGTGTTTTGTTGGGGGCCCACTATAAGGAGATTCCAGCTCTGCAGATGGATACCTGTCACTTGAGTATCCAAGCCCTGTCCCCAAGCCAGTGACCTTTGAGACACGGGAGGCTGGGCTGGGGGCCTCCCCCCCCTTCCCCCGGCCCCTCCCTGGGATTGGCCCTGAGGAATAAAGGGCCCCAGAGGGACAGCGGGAACTAAGAGGAGTAAGCATGCCTCCAAAATCTCTTCCTGTGGCAAGTTAATACCAATGTAAAACCTAGTCCTTGTCACCCGCACCCCTTCATTGTGAGGAGGCCATGCCATAGGCATTTTTAAAAACATGATTACTCCTAAAAAATCATATAGTCAATCTGACTAGGGGTTGGTGGTGGTCAGAACATTGAGCTAATTAGCCAGCAAATACCTCCTATTCAAGGTTCTAAAAGAAGCCCCAAGTTCAGAACAAAAAGAGCACAAAACAGACCTGATGTGGCACTGCCATTTTCAGCTTGGTTGGGGCCCTGGGACCCTGGATCTTTTTAAAGGAATAAGTGGGTGTGTAGTTGTGTGGCACTTGCCTCAGGTAGGGGCAGGAGCCCAAATGGCCAACAGTGGTGACCAGAGGGTGGACTACAGAACACCATCCAGGGCACAATGCTACAAGAACAAAAGGTTGTACCCAACACGCTGCTGGGTGCCCCAATCCCTAAATCCCACGCAAAAGCCGTCTTCACAACAGAGACGCAGGGCTCTGTGTTTCTGGCACCCAGGTCTGAACTGCCCACTGCCTCCCACCCATGCAGCACAGATTGCTTATTCCCCCTTGCGGAAAAAGGAAACCCTGAGCCTGGCCCGGAGCAGCTTGCCAGGGAAGCCGGTGTGTGCCAAGAGCAGGAGCAAGCTGCCCATCCATCTTCCCCGTCCAACCCGACTCTTTTATGTCTCCTGTCTTCATTGCAAAGCGTGGCTCGCCAAAAACACAACACAGAGAAAATGGTTTCATCAAAATTCCCTTGCAACAACAACAAAAAAATAATATTACCCTGCTTTCATAATTCACGATCTTTTATTGAGGCGAAAGGCAAATATCATCCAGCCAAACCTGAATAGACAAATACATACCACCACTGGTAATTTAATAGTTTGTGCTAATGGTATACACTATAGATACAACCCAAGAGGAGTAAATTACAATCCTATCAATAATGCATCGCATCCGGGCTCCGGTTTCCCAGTACACAAGAAAATGTGTATTGGCAATGGCTCTCGGAATATTAAAAGCCACGCATATAATGAGGCAGTGGGTACAGAAGCTACAAACTCCCACAAGACTGTGTTCTGGTCTTTGTTATCGAGGTCCTTTATGGCGGAAATAGCCCACATTGAAGCTTCTAAAGCTGATGCTAAATGAAAATGTCCCGTTGGCATTCTCAGCAGATTTCTGGGTGAAGCTTCAATCACAGGATAACCCACAATCAGGGCACCAGTTTGCAGATGGCTTAGAGCACTGCATCTATTTAGACACCTAAGGTCCAGGGTAGGTGCCCAGGGTCTGCTGGGGTGACCTATGAGGATGGACAGGGAACTCCAGAGAGCCCCAGTGCAGCTGCCAACATCTGAGAGAATCACGTGGCTTCAGAGCAGCCTCCCTGACTTGTGTGTGATCCTCGAAAAGAAAGGGAGAAGGAAGGGAGGGAAGCAAGACTGATGACAGGCAAAGAACCAACACCTGCAAAGGATGAGAGATTTATTTTGCAATTTAAATGTTTCAGTTACTAAAATTTTGTCAGTGGATCCAATCCCCTGACTCTTCCTTGCAGGAGAAGCAAATGATATCTGAGAACGGGAGGAAGTATTTCTGCCACCGTCACGTTCATAACACAGATGAATTAGGTTCATGTGTGCAGGAGACTAGCTAGGGCCACGGCCACCATGGCTGCCTGCTCTGACCGCCCCTGATTCAGGGAATATTGAGGAAACCGACAGGGCAGAAGCGGCAGTTCCTTCCTTGCCTCTTTTCCAATCAGACCCTAGAAGAAAAAGGAGAGGCCAGGGAGGGAAAGGGGGCCGTCCGGGGCTCTTTAAGGCAAAAGGAGGGCATGCAGATGGCAGCCCCAGCCTCAAGCTCAGAGATGGAAACACCAGTTCACCAGTGGAAATAAAATCTTCCTAAATTGCAGAGAACTGACCAGGCTTTCTGGAGACAGACACCTATGCATCAAAGAACAGCAATGCGAGAAATTCCCTTTATCTGGAGACAAAAAGCAGCATCTGAGCGTCTTGTCATAGCCTCCCTCCCTCCACCCCACCATCCCTCCACCACCCGCTTCAAATCCTCTTTCCCTTGTGAGGGGTGAAGGCGGCCGGGAGTCTGCTGTCACTCAGACAGCAGGGATAGCGGGACACCTGGTGGTGAGTAACGGGATCACACCCACATGCAACCTCGACATCACTGCCCAGGACTGAGAACACCTGTGTGTGCTGAGATCGTGGGAATTAACAAGGCAAGCATCTCCCCAAGGGATGTGATAGCGAAGTGTACTTTAAATACAGTAGCAATTGGGTAAATGCTGACCTCAAAGTTTCTGCTACGTTCAACTGTATTTGAGAAGAGATTGGTGGCTAAGAATAAAAACAGATAAATAGAACCCATAGATAAACAAATACACGCTATGATTTTCAATACCACTCCCTCGTTATTTAAACTTTACTTGAAGTCATATTGAAATTAGATACCGTCCCAGTGGACTCAAAAAGCCGAACAGGTGGGAGAAGTTCCCCAAAGATAATCCACAGCTGAGAAACTCTCGCCGAAGGTAATCAAACATTGCCTGCTCGAGGCGAATACTGAGGAGTTCCTTGTTTGCACCCAGGAGGTTGCCACCCGCAGCCTGAAGTTTCTGAGTCAGCGTGTGCAGTGGTTAAGAGGGGTCAGATTGGATCTGGTGCCAGTTTGATCTAACCATGAGACCTTGGGCCAGCCACTTAACCTCTCTAAGAGCCAATTTCCTTATCTGTCAGAAATAATGATTATAATGGCAAGTAAGCACTTACCGATGCCAGGCATGGAGTGCTTTGTGTAGACTAAATCATTTAGTGCTCCCAGCCATTATAAGGTATGACTGATATTTCAGTTTGATGGGTGAGAGAGGGTGAGGGACTGGCCCAAGGTCACACAGCTTTTGAGTGGCAGAGCTGAGATACACCAAATCTGGGCTCTCTGGCTCTGGAGTTTGCACTTGAAACTCTACCCTATTTCTTCATGTTGATGTTAGGATTAGAGAAGATAATGCATGCAAACAGTTAGTTAGCAAGTGCCTAGTAGACTCTATGCATTCAAAAATATTATTGCTATCATCTCAAGATCAAGTAAGAGTATCTTTGAGAAGCTTGTCTAGTGATCACTCAACTGGAATAAGTAACCATATGCACATCTTTGGCTGCTGGAAACCCAGCATTAAATTTACTGTGCAATTTAATCACAACTGCCATCAACCTTAGCTTCTAGGACAATTATCTCTTCTTCCCACCTGCTCCCTTTCCGTGAGTTTCATTGTTTAGATTTATGTTCAGTATATATGTCATAGTGTAGGAGCCTTGAGGGCTTTTCTTTTTTTCAAAATAGGCATAGCACAAATGAGAAATAACAATTTTTCCAGGATAAATGCCATTTCAAATTTCTCCTCTACTTTCCAGGGGCAGGTGGAAAATACTGCTGAAAACAAACAACAAAACAAAACAGTGAAGAGTTAATAAAGAAAAAAAGTTTTGAGCTCACAAGCAAGTAGAACAATCAAGAGAAATCAAGCGAGAAATAGCCAACAGATGATCAGGGGAGGCTGAAGTGACGTTTCTGTGGCGTGGGTGCTGAGCTCAGCAACTAAGGAGCAGCTTCAGGCTGAAGCCATGTCGTGTAGATTCCATTAAAGAGATTTCCAAAGTTGGGGCAGCTGCGACAGCAGGAGTGTCATCCCCAGGCTGGAGCTCATTCCCCAAGACCTTTCAGAGATGGGAGTGGGGACGGTTATGCCACTTGGAGCCCTCGGACACCTGGCTTCATATTGCCACTCTCCTCTAAGTATCCAGCCGATTTTAAAGCATAAAGATCGTGGCTGGAGAATGCTCACCTGGTAGTTGCCAGCAACAAGAAGTTTCTCACCTGCGACTGGACAGAGAGCAGGCTGCAGAAGAAACTAAACAGTTTTGCAGAATGCGTTCCTTTTGTCTCCTTACCTTAGCCCATGACCTTCTGCCTTTTGTGAAGAAACAGCCTTGAACAAAGAAAATGCTCCTTTTAATCACAGAACTGTCTCAATTACATTCCATCACTACACCATGATGGCACAGAGCATTATAATCTGACTGTTAATGGCCTCACCTCAGAAGCCCACATCACTCCCCTCTGCCCTCCTAAGGACCAGGCTTTTAGCTGAGTCGCTTTATCTGCTGCAGTTAGATCCAGGCTCCCTCCTTCCTGAGTCAGGCCCCTGCCAGCAATGGCAGCAAGTCCCTTATGCCCCTCCAAGGGGGCTCGATTAAGCATTTCTTGCCACTTGGAGCTAATATTGAAAGTCATTATGGATTAACTAATTGGCAGTGCTTCTTTAACTTTACTGTGCATACAGGTCAGCTGGGACTCTTGTAGAAATGCAGATTCTGATTCAGCAAACGTGGGGTGGGCCTAAGAGCCAGCATGTTTGACAGGCTCCCAGGTGATGCTGCTGTGGTGCCTGGGCCACACTGGATAGCAAAGGGCTGGAGTGATCAAGGGTCAAAGCCTCCTTTCCCTGCTGCTCCTCTCATTCAGCACACGGCTGGGCCCCACGTCCCCCCTTGGCGTAGCTCCTTTTCCTCTGGATTTGCCTTCAAGTGCTTGGTGGCTTTGCCACTCTAGGGAGACAAGAGAGGGCCAGAGAGCAGATGGGTGGCTTTGGCTTGTCATGGCAGCCAAAGCACTAACATAGCAAAAAGAAGTTGGGGTCTTTTCTGAACATGAAAATGGCCAGGTGATTCCTATTCAGAGAACACCCAGCAGTTAAGAATATTAATAATACCCCAACACCTCACATGTGAGGTAGATTATTTAGAAATGAAGTTTTTGTGACCCAGGAACTAAGATGAAGCAACTTCAAGTAGCTCAGCTAGTGACCACCAATCTAGGACCAGTAACCACGAGTATACTTTGGCTGCCAGAAAACTCAGAGCTAAACTTAGCAGGCAATTTTCAAGATTTAGGAAGGAAGAAGTTAAGTGATTTACCAAAGATCAAGATTCTGGGCCAGAACCTTGAACTGGCCCAGTTCCTCTGCCTGTTAGTCTAGTGCTATTGTTAACAGGCCACTCTCTTGCTCTGCTAAGCTGCTGCTCCTCTCTTGCTAACTTTACCACGTGGACGTGTTCTCACCCTAAAACCCAGGGCTTCAATTCTCTTTTTTTTTCCTTTTCTTTTTATAATGGGATTTGTAGAGCTGGCAAAATTCAAAAATTAACTATCCAATATAAATATATGTTTATAAAAGTATATTCATAATGTTTAACTACTTTTTCAATGTTTTCTGGAGAAATGAACATGATATGTTAGGTAGATAGTGAAGGACCTCCAGCTCTCCTAGGGACAAAAGTGGGTGCCTTGCCTTGGTGCTGGTTGAGCAATTGCCACACCTGGGGAAAAAGGACAAGGGCAGGTGCCCCATCTTATGCTGCCCCACCTTGATCCTGCCCCGAGGAAGGAGGAATGCCCTGAAAATCTGCAAAAGAATGCAGGGCATTCCCCTGCCTGCTGACCAGACAGCCCAGGCACAACAGGGTCTGGAAAATGACCTAGAGTAACCTAAGGCTAATTATCATGTCATCAACTATCCATCAAAGTGCTTCAACAGTGATGTTTGACCCACAAGAAGGGCTCAATCCAGACAATATAAAATAAGACCCCAGACCATAACCAGGGCCTCTTATTATGACAGGGGGCCCATTCATTATCTGTGGTGAATGTATCATGCTCTTGCTCTATAAACCGATCTTGCTCATCCTCAATAAACTTTGTTTCGTGCTGGCCTTGCAGTCACTGTATCTGGTCATTCTTTGGCCAAGAGTACACCAAGAACTGAGAACAGTCTGCCAAACTGACAGATAGATAAATGAATATTCCAAGCAGTAATGTTGGATCAGAAAGTCAGTGACTGGTTGGAAAGAACTTAAGCAGACAGATTTGGGCTCAAATCCAGGGTCTGTGGCCTTGGGCAAAACAGTAAACTAATCTGTGCTTCAGTTTATAAAATGTTACTAAGCAAAACATAATCCCTACCTTTCAAAGCCATATGGGCACAAAAAGTGCTCTATGAATGATAAATGAGAAAATAATTCTTTTTATGCATCTCAGTGGCAGTAGGATACTGAAGGGGAAGAGAACATGCCACCCAAGTGTGCCAATTTGGCATAAGGATTATTTTTAGTTGAAGGTAAGTGAGAAACAGCAGATGCAGGAAAAGCTCTTTTCCCCTCCCCTTAACTGCCTAAAAGTAGCATAAATTTTCCTTTTGTAAAGGTAAATTTCCATCTGCAAAGTCATCTTCTCCTGTATCAGGAAGGGAAGTGTTCTGGAGGCAACTCTTATCACCTGAGATGACTTATCTGCCTAGCCAACCTTACTAAACAGCTTCTATTTACCATATATTATTGCCTAGTCACTCTCCCACCACTTACCCCCTACCCCAGTATCCCAAAATCCCCTTTCCTTTTTCTAGCCTATTCTCCATACTTTATCACCCTTTGTTAAGATAGTATATAAACCCCAAATTCTAACCTCCTCCTTGAGTCACATTTCTTTGTAAACCCCTATGCATATCTACTTAATTAAGTCTTTTTTATCCCTTTTGTTATTCTGCATTATATTAGTTTGATTTGCAGGCCCCAGCCACCGAACCTAAGAGGGTAGATGAACAGTCTTTTTTTTTCTCCCCTACAAAACAGAGAACACGAAAGACATCAGGACAAGGAAAGCTGAGGCAAAGCTGTGAGGTCATAGCCATAAGAAGATTAAAAGACACAAAAGGGCTAGGTCTCAACAAAGTAGAGGTCTCAAATCAAATGTTCCAATAGGCATCTGTGGATGTAGAACCTAAGGGTGGAATAAACAAAGTGTTCGTGGGTCCAAATGGATGTTGGAGGTGTAGGTAGAAAGACAGAAGACACACTGTGACCAAAAGATAAAACAAAGTAGTGGTTCAGCAGATTAAACACACACGATGGAGGAGTCCAGGAAGATGCATTTCCCAGAATCAAGGTGAGACAAGGACTCAGAAAGCTAGGCAGGTTGGTGGGCCAGAAAAGCACCCACTATAAGCAACAAGTGACAGGAGGCTGAGAGTTGCTAGAGGCAAGTGTCTGGCCCCGTCAAGAGTTCCTCAATTCTTCCTATCAGGGCACAGAGAGCTCAAAGCCTACAGATAAGACGGGAGTGACTGTGTCTGGATGGATTGCAAGGAGAGAAACCGGGAAGCAACTGACAGCAGATTCTGACACAGCACCATTAGTATATTCCTTATCCACATTCATTTTGTCAAAAGATGCTTTTCAAAATTGAGTCTTTGTTGAGCAGACATGTACCTAACTCTGACTTGAATAGGCAACATAGCTGCATACAAAATAAGAGGTTAGAGACTACCTGTTTTATACCGTCACTCTATATCTAAAAGCAAAGCCGTCTATTTTGTATTCACATTCTGTGTTCTGGATAAACTGTCAGGTCCCTCTGCCAGATTTTTATGGATAATTAGAAGGTTGCAAGAAGCAGATGTTATGAAACTACCTGTGACTAGTCCTTAATAGTGGATGACAAGAACTCAGCACCATTTCTTAATTATATAAGACATAGTGAAAGGTATAAAAAAAAATAGAAGGGAGAATATGTCAAAGCCTGACAAGGTATCAAATGGTTAATCGCCCACATTGAACCTGAACATTTCTTTACTATGTAATTCAGAACACAGATCCCACCTCCTTTTAGCTAAATAATTGTACAAGTTGCGTGTTCTCCTGTGTTGCTTCACTTCAGGTTTTAATGATTGAAATTATGAGCTTCTGCATAAAATAGGTGACTTTTCTGTTTAAAACTGCCCCAGCAAGAAAATTTGCATCTCATTAAATTTAGAGACAGTTTTGCTACAGCATATCCTATTCAGTGGGATAAAAGGAAGATTTGGGCCTGTTATCCTAGCACACTGGGAGGCTGAGATGAGAGGATCGCTTGAGGCCAGGAGTTCGAGACCAGCCTGAGCAACATAGCTAGACCCCATCTCTACAGAAAAGCTAAAAAAAAAAAAGAAAAAAAAAAAATCAGCCAGGTGTAGTGGCACACACCTGTAGTCTCAGCTACTTGGGAGCCTCTGAGGCAGGAGGATTGCTTAAGCCTAGGAGTTTGAGGTTGCAGCAAGTTGTGATGAAGCCATTACGCTCTAGTCCTCATGCAGCAAGATACTGTCTCAAAAAAAATAAAGAAAGAAAGAAAGAAAAAGGAAAATTCAGTGTCTTGGAAAACTGAGTTCTTGTCCCATGAAGATGATGACCACAGCTAATATTTTTTAAGATCTCGCTCTGTCCCAGGCAGTGTATAAGCTCATCACCCTGCATCATCTCCTGCAATCCTCACCACAACTCTAAGAAATAGGTGGACATTTCAATTAGCTCCATTTTACAGAAGAGGAAACTAATTAGAATAATAGATAACCAATTAGATAACAACAACCAAAAACCAATAGCTATTACTATTGGCAGTTATCAAGTATTTACGCTGTCCACACAATGTACTTTGCACACATTATCTCATTTAGCAGGACTATTGCCATCATTATTTCTATTTCCATTTAACAGAAGAGGAAACTAAGGTACCAAGACATTAAAGAACTCGCCCAAGTGATTTGAAGTGGCAAAGTCAGAATTACAAATCTAGTCTGCCTGACTCTAAATATTGTGCATTTAATCCCTAGGCTATATTGCCTCTGTTTGCCTGTGCAACGGTTGTGGGCTGAATGGTGTTCTCCCAGAGCCCCAGTACCTCAGAATGTGACTGTATTTGGAGATGGGGCCTGCAGAGAGGTAATTAAGTTAAATGAAGTCATATGGGTGGGTGCTAATCCATTGTGACTGGTGCTCTTATAAGAAGAGATTAGGACACAAATACACACAGAGGAAGCCATGTGAAGACACAGGGAGAAGACAGCCATCCAAAGCCCTAGAGAGAGGCCTCGGAGGACACCAACCCTGCCAACACCTTGATCTTGGACTTGTAGCCTCCAGGACTATGAGAAAATAGATTTCTGATGCTTAAGCCATCCAGTCTGTGGCACTTTGCTTTGGCAGCTCTAGCAAGTTAATATAGTGACCTTGTTTAAGTCTCTAACTTCCGTACATCTCAGTTTCTAGAGCTAGATGGCATCTAAGGCACGTCCCAAGTGCAGTGCCCCATGCATGCTGGGCGTCAACGCACCCCACCAGACATTTCAGCAGGGGCTTTCTTCCCGTGGCCCAAGAGCTAACAATGCTCCTCACACTTCAATCTCTGCTGCTCTTCCTGACCCCCCCACCCCATTCTTCTGTCCTCCCCCAGGCTACTGGCAATGTGGAAGGCCCAAGTCAGAAAGAGTAGGGAGTGTTTGGTATCACAGCAACAATACAAGAATTACACATGAATGCCATTGGAAAGAGGGAGGTTGAATACTTTATAAATCAAATCCCAGTGAATGCAACTTCTCTGCTATTTTTGTCAAAGTTGATTGGAGTGGCCCTGGAGCAAATGTGAAGGTGACAGCCAGGTGACACAAGCACAGTGGGACACTCTGGGGTGTAGCTGCTCCTCTTACCTCTTAAGACACCTGCCCAGCTATTCAACCGCTATTTATCAATTTGTTTATATTCATATAATTATTTATAAATTTTTATTTAGTATGTATACCCACAGTATACTAGGCACTGTACTGAGTGCTGAAATACAATGTCAAAAAAAAAAACCACTTCTTGCATATACAGTGTAAGGGGGAAGCAGAGAGTAATCAAATAATTGCACTATTTCTTGAATATGTAATTGCAAACAAAAATAGATACTCTGAAGGCGAGGAATGGAGTTCATTGAACTTTTTATAGAACGTTTTGTTCCTCAAATTAAAAGTGAGGCAAAAATGCAAACACTCCAGGAAGAGATAGCATATTGACTTCAGGTCACACCAAGCTATAAATGACTACATCAGTCCTTTTGCTAGAGCTGAGCTTTATGAAGAGAATGAAATGGCAGAGATAATGGGGTGCTGGAAGTGGGGGAAGAACACAGAAAAGAAACGGCAAAGAACTGAAGACAAATGTTTGCTGCTTCGTGATTTTGCCTGGGGCAAACTGAGCTGTGCTACGCTCCTGTTATGGTGAGTCATTAGCATTTACCAAGTTCCTGCTGAGAAAAGAAGAGAATATTAGAGCACTAGGCTCTACAGAAAGATAGAAAAGTAACTTAAAAATGAAAAATTCCCTCCTCTTCGATGTCAGGAAGCTTTCTCTTACATTGGGCAAAAGGTACACACCCAACAATAATTGGGCAATGATGACACCCCTGCTTCTTGTTTTCCCAGCAGTAAAAACCAAACTCATTTCATTCTGCAACAAACGCAGATTGAGAGCCTACCACGAGCCAGGCATGGTGCTAGGGACTACGGCTGGAGAGAAGACAATGGCATGATTCCCTCCTCATCATCTAGGAGTTCACCATGGAAGGAGAAATTCTGTCTCATGAACAGTCTCTACGCTACAGTGCAACGAACACAATGACAGAGGGTACAATACTAGCAGGAGAAGGGGACTTTGGGCCCCCAGTTCAAAGTCAGGTCAGAATGGAAAAAGGCCAGTTGGGGAAACTTCCTGGCTGACAGCATTTTGAGCAAGGCCGGAAAGCGCTGGTGAGCCACACCATAAATTATAACATTGAAGAAAAGCACTTGACCTTATAGGCAGCAAGGAATGTGGATCGGTGGAGAAGCAGCCTTCCAATGATGGTAATAGTGGCAGAAGTGGTGGAGTCTTTAGGTTTTTTTATATAAGATCATGTCATCTGCAAAGAGGAACAATTTAACTTCTTTTCCAATTTAGATGCCTTTTATTTCTTTCTCTTGCATGATTGCTCTGGTTAAGATTTCCAGGACTATGCTGAATTCTCACTGAACTTTCTAAAAACTCTACAGTGCATCTTTTTCCAATACTGACACTTCTAATACCATTAGGTCTGCCTGATTGTATGGCCCATGCAATAGGACCACTGGTACTGCAGCCTGGATCTGCTACAAAGCCCTTTCCTGTTCTCAGCGCCATTCAAAGCTTATAGCCTTTCATGTCACATGGTACATGGGCTATATGGTATTCCAAAGAGTGGAATAGCTTCCTCCAGAATTTGAATAGGTATTGCATTTTCTTCTTCATGGTGAGAGGTGCAAAACATAATAAATTGACCTTCACTTTAGAGGGGACACCCTAGCAAGCTCTAATCCTGGACCCCTAAAAATTTTACTGATCTTAAAGTCCCCTGAATCTTTGCAGAATTTATCTACTACTTTCTGGAATGCATGTGTTTTACCAAGTCCTCTAACCCTCATCCAGTCTGATTGGCAGGATAACATAAAGGATCAGTATAATATTGTGTGGGATGTCCACATAACCCAAGTCTCTTTGGACTGTATTACGCCAGAAGATGGAAGAGGATAGGGCAAAACTGTTAATATATATCAATGGCCATACCAACTGAATATAAATTACCTCTGATTGTCTTTTTTAGTAGAGATGGAAAAGAACACATATGCCAGTCAATACCTGCACATAATTTGCCCAAGGACATGTTACTCTGCTATAGCAAAAGGCAGTCGCAATTAGATTATCCACTTGGTTGAGTTTTTGATAATCCATTGTCATCCTACAGGATCTGTCTATTTTTACAAGGCCAGATTGGTGAAGTAAATGGAGATGATGATGGATTTACTACCCCTACATCCTTTGGTTCTTTAAGACTAGCACTCACGTCTGCCATTTCCACCTACTGGAGGGTTATGCCAACTACCAAGTATGTCTATTCCAACTATACATATAGGGACCGAAGAAATGGCCACTGGGGGCGTCTGCAGACCTACTGGACCCACTCTGAGCCAGACCTGTGCCAAACTTTCATTTATTACCCAACCTCCTTACGCCTTCCCTATATCAGCAAGGCCACGATGACTCTAGTTTCCAGGTATTTATGTCTGCGCAGATCTTGTGCCCAAGAGTTCTTAAAATGTTCGAGTATTTCCCTTTCCCTAGTGGAGTAAATGGCTGCTATTTCTGTGGGGAAGAATTGGTGGACTCGATACTGTGCACACTCACTCACTATGGTGTTTAGAGTCATTCCTCCTGGGACCCAGCCTCCCCTTCAGTCAATGGATTCCAGACTTGAAAATGGGCTCACATCTGAAACTGAGAAAGGAATCATGATATTTTCTTGGAGCTACTGCTATCAGTCTCCTACTCATTTATCCCTAATGTTTTTATTGTACAGATTAAACATTACTCTTGTTAGCTGCCTATATATTTTGCCCTTAAGGGTGCTGTGTTCTATTAACATCTCCATAACTCTCTGCAGGTCAGGAACCCTTGGATTCCACTGTAACCTTGTTGCTATTTATGATAATTGCACCCACCTGGCTTCCGACAGTTAAGTACTGCCAACTAGCCACTGTTGTGACAGGGCATTATCATTACCATTGCTATTAGCGATGCCATTTCCATAGCACTATCTCCTACTGTCAGCCCTGGTCTACAGAGGACAACCATGATCTTAGAGATGCTGGTGCCTCTCTCAACAGTGCCCTCCTTATTGTGTTCTCTGGAACCTTCCACGGAACATAGTCATTGAATACATTTTCCAGGCTTATATATTACATTTATAATAATATGCGCACTTCTCTGAGCCTTTTAATTCCTCCTTCCACCATTTACCATGTCAATTCTGGCATTTCTACCAAACTTAGTGTACCCATTTCCTCCAAAGCAATACCCTTTCCCAACTTGCTTAACTATTTTTATTTACTCATTGAATACTTACTGAGTTCTTAAAATGTGCCAGGCACTGTGCTAGCTGTTGGAGGTACAAAAAAGCAGTACTGAGTCCAGTTCCTACTGTCAAAGTGTTACCAGCATGGGCCCTTGGGCTCTCTATATAATAGAAATTAACAAGAGGCCCAACGGGAGTCACAGGCAAAGCTTTATTGGGACTTAAGTTCAGGCACAAGGGAGACAGCACAAAGGAAAACGTTCTCAGGCTCCTTGAAGGGAGTTTGGGGAGAGTTTTAAAGAGGCTTAAAAGAGAAAAGAGTGATGTGTAAACTTAGAGAGGTGGAGATTTCTTTGCATCTGCACAGTTCTACTACATGTTTCTTTATGTGTCACGTGTCTCATTAGATTTCTACCCCTGGGCATGATTTTTAGTATGAAAATGAGATTATAATAAGGAAAAAGTCAGGGTAAGGTCAGTGTGGGGGTCTGTTCTGGTTTGAGGGGGTTAGATCTGGATAGATCTGGTTTCTCTGCAGCCAAGTGTCTTATCAGTTTGCATCAGTGTCTTGCTTTAGTAGTCCTGAAAAACATTACTCTTGCGGCAGACAGTTTAGCCCTTTCCTTATAGGGGTATAGGCTGCATTTTGACGATTAGGAAACTATTTGTTTCAGCCCTCTGTAACTAATTAAGTCAGGTTATGTTGACTTCTGTGGTCAGGGCTGAGGGACCTGAGTCTAGTCCCTATTCTGTCTCAAAAGAATTTACAATCTAATTGAAAATGTGTGTGCTCAATCTAGATGAGATACGGTCATACGTCACATAACGACAGGGATATGTTCTGAGAAATGAATTATTAGGTGACTTCATTGTGCAATTACCATAGAGCACGCTGACATAAACCCAGACAGCATAGCCCACTACGCACCTCTTGGGTATAACCTCTTGCTCCTAGGCTACAAACCCGCACAGCATGATACCGTACTGAATACTGCAGGCCATTGTAACACAATGGTAAGTATTTGTGTATCTAAACGTAGAAAAGATAATGTGATGTGCCACGGTGTTAGGATGGCTAAACATCATTAGGCAATAGGAACTTTTCAGCTCAATTATAATGTTTGGGACCCCAGTCATAAATGCAATCATCCATGCAGCCTGTCGTTGACCAAAACATTGTTATATGGCTCATGATTGTAGGTGAAAATGAAAGCAGGGGACATAAGGTCATATTTTATACTACTGTGTGTCCTGCTGCACATAGCATGTGGAAAAAATGAATAAATGTTAAATCAAATGAAGGAATACAGAACTGAAACAACAGTACCATGTCCATAGGCACTGCCACCCTTGGGGTTACAGCTGTCTGTAGTTTCTGCATTGTCCAGCTGATTGCCGGCTCTGTCTTGGGAGACATCTGGTTTTACAACCTGTTCTCATGTGACTATCAGGTACTGTGGCTGCTCTCTGTCCCTGTCACAGCATCCAAATGGTGATGGGTAGAGAGTTTCAAATGTGGACCTCCGGATTCTTTGCAAATACTGTTCTCTTTTCCTGGGTTATTCAAGGGTAACAATTGTCTTTTCTTTTTAAAGTTACCAGCATTTCTCTGCTCACATCACTATCAAGCTTTGAGAGACAGAACAGCTAAGAACTACTCACAGCAAATGGCCACTGATGAGTCAGAAACCCTTAAAAGCTGTAATCAGGGGCCAGCGTGGTGCATAATGCTCCATGGTTAGGCAAGCAGGAGTCACCTCCAGGAAGGATAACGATTATTCCATCCACTTGAATGCTGAGCGACACCCCCCAAGCACCTGGCTTCTTCTCATTAATTTACCTGTGACATGTTGCTACACTTAATTGCATTTGACAATTAGTAACATTTCAACACCTCTTTTAATGGAACAATTAAGAGAGTGCTTGTCTCAGTTGCAAGAAAATATATGAGCTGATTTTTCAGAGGAAAAGAAACAAAAAAAAAAAGACCAAACATCAAACCCCAGCGGTAATTCAGTTATAGACAGCTTCAAGTTAAGCCCTTTCCCTTTTGCATTTGGCAAGAATTATGTGCAAGCATGCCTTTTCGTGTTTGTTTGTTTGTTGCTTGGTTTCCCTGAATGAGCATTTCTCCACCAGACAGCTCCAGGCTGCCCGTGCAACCACGTGATATTAATTATAAGGAAGAATGGATGCTAAGCAGTTGCTGTTACTCATTTCTCACTCGTGTTGTTGCATTGATTGCTTGGGAAAGCAGACGCCCCAAAGGCAATTCTCTGCACAGTCAATGTGTACCCAGGGGAAGGCCTTGAAGAAGTCTTTGAGCATTTGTCCTGGCTTCCAGTTCCCTGTAAGTAAGCGACACGTGACAAAATGTGCCCTCTTTATTCTCCTTGGGGGTCCCTGAAAAAACTTAAATAACTGCTATTTTTATTACCGTGCCCTCCCTAATTAGTAACAGAAAAATTATGCTGCTCTGTTATTACAAAACCTACCTCACAGCAATAGTTTACAAGTCTTTGTACTCACGAATAATTCAATATTGCCATTTTAGACAAGACTGCAAGCGATGTGTGCTTGAAGACTCGTCTAATAAGAGCTTTTGAGAGGCACAGAATTAAATATGTCATTTCCAAAGGGTTGATGGATTTCAT
This sequence comes from Varecia variegata, assembly GCA_028533085.1. Taxonomy (NCBI): domain Eukaryota; kingdom Metazoa; phylum Chordata; class Mammalia; order Primates; family Lemuridae; genus Varecia; species Varecia variegata. Next base: position 17,359,623 of record CM052450.1, on the reverse strand, counting down.
TCTCCGAAAGAATCATTTAGCAGAGCAGAAGGGATGGATCACTGAAGCAATCTCTGTTAGAAAAAGTCCCAAGAATATGACTGACCCTCTGGTTGAGGTTTCTGTCCTTGCCCAGTGCCCACCAAACTCAGGGTGGGTTCCATGACCCCCATGGCTCTATGCCAAACCACCTTCGCAGCCCCCTGTAATCATGGTTCTAGATGACCTGGAGACCTGCCACTCCCTGAAAGTGACTTCTGCTCTTCCTCCAGCACCTGACTTCTATGCTGTTCCTCCTGCCTGTGATGCTTGTCTTTTCTGCTTGCCGCAAACCCACCCATTCTTCAAGATATAGCGCATATATTTGTTCTCCAAGAAACTTCCTGATTCTCTCTGACCCCTTTCCACACTTGGATGCTTCTTGTATCACTCATCATATCTCATCACCGTGCCTTCCTAGCAGTGACACTGTAAACTTCTCTGAGGCCAGGAATCCTGGGTTATTCTTCTTTAACTAATCTATACACTCCAGGGCAGTCTATGCTCATTTGTATTATCAATAATAATTGTAATTGTTGGGTATCCTTCAATAAGTATTTGTCAACTTAAATTGCATTGAATTTTCAGATATTGAGTCTAATGTTTAAAAAATTATATTGGTTTGATTGATAATTGCCTTTTTAAACACTCACCCCTACCCCCCACCCCACCCCACCCGGAAGGAGTGACTCTACCGGTGAGAGCCCAGGAAGAGCAAGGAAAGCCTTGGTTTAACATCTCTCCATCAGCTGAATTTGGTGCATCATCCACTCCAGAGTGGCTGGGCACTTGTAACCGGAGTGCTGTCACATGTCCCCCAAGGGAGAGATACAATCAGAAAAGCAATAATGACTTAGTGAGCTGGGATGAATGACCTCATCTCCCAGGCCACTAGGGCAACCATCTTCTGAAATCTACCACAGATTTATCACAATCCTTCTTCTTCCTTTCCACCCTGACACGAATCCCTCTTCCCTTGCCCCACACACTGCAGCTCGCATCCAAGGGCCCCTGATTGGACTGTCTGAGAATTTAAACAGAACGTCCTTACTCCTCATCCCTCTCCTAGGTCAGGAGGGAAGGGGATCACTGGTTCCAAAAGATGGGCTTGTTCCCCTCTTGCACTGAACATCCTCAACACCTCCACCCCTGCAACATGCACGCACGCATGCACACACACACACAAAGGGCTAGCTGCACATGCTAATGCCACATCTTGCTAATTATATTACCCTTGCTGGTTATTATTAAGGTCTTGCTTTCAGGACATACAGAGAACCAACCACATAACGATCAGGGAGACAAATGGAGCATATCACTGCAGCGACTGTGCAATGATAATGAGTTACATAAATCAAAAGTCGGGTAATTTACCTATCGGATGGAGCAGCGAATAGGGATTTGCAGTTACTGTGATTGTTTCGTGATAGATTTTTTTTAATAACTCTTGTGCATAGATGTTCTGGAACTAGAGATTTGTTCCCCAGAGAAAGGCGTCAGAATGTTGTGCGGAGAACACGGCATGGAGTGTCAAGAGACCCTTGAGCTGATTTCAGCTCTGCCACCTGGGGAAGGAAGCCAGTTCCCTTCTCTGGGCTTCAGACTCTGCTATGAAAGAGAAAGGGCTTTGCAGTCTTCAAGACTCCTTTTCTCTCTGAGATTTCGTGTTCCCCATACTCCTTAGATAAAATGTAGCAGGGCTTCTCAGCCTTCCACTCTGCAGAGTCGAGCCGCAGTATCGACGAGAGTGAGCCGGCCTCTGCCCACACCCCCTCCAGGCCCCAGGTGTCCTCTCGTCCTTCCAAAAAGAGAGAAATATCACTTTTTCCTCACTCCATGCACAGCTAAATTGAGGAATGGCATAACCCTCTTCCTCATTTTACACTCGGTTAAATGGTTTGTCTACGCATGTAAGGGGGTGACATCACACACTATAATTTCCCTCAAGTTAGAGCACAAACTGTTTGCACTGTTAAACCTTTTGTTTTGTTGGTGAATTGTGGGTTCATATTTCAGAACTTTGAGGAATAAGTTATGATCTGTTGGAACCATGTGGTTACTAGTTCATTTTATTCCAATTTCCCAATGGACCCAACCTCAGGAAGTGAGATGTGCATTGAATCACACACAGACTCAGGCAGAAGATGCCTCAGTGACATCATTAGATACAAAGGGTTCCTGTGAGGCACCATGACTGGGAATCTGTGTGTGTGTATGTGTTCACATGTATGTGTGCATATGCTATGTGTGTGTACATGTATATATGTGTGAATATCTTCATGCATGTGTATGTGTACATGCATATATGTGTGTGTGTATCTGCACGTATGTGTATGTGTGTAAAATGCAGTGTTGTTGACTTCTGGTTTAAGTCCCTGGATCAAGTGATGGTTAAATTTAAAATAAATAGGGTGAAGATACCAAAAACCTCACTCCTTCCCCAAACCACTGGCCCCTGGCTCTGTCTCCAAATAAGGATCGCTCTGCTTCAACCACAGGCAGAAAATAATAATAATCTCCGCATGGAAAGAGACTGGCCAAGCATGAAGCAAGCTGGCACTGGCTCCTTTAGAAATGAACAGATAAACAAACAAATGGGAGCTTGGAAGGAGGAGATGGTTTATGAATAAAACAATGTTTTATTAAGTTGCTATTAAATTTCAATTGAACAGAGCTTGGGATACATAGGCACAGACATATTCCTGAAACTAATTGGTTTCCCACATCTGCCTTGCTTCCTAATTGGACTAATTACTGCACTGTAGGATCACGTTCGTCGTAGTACAGAAAGCGAGAAACCTTGATTTACAGTGAGAAGAGCAGCAATTAGAGGGAATTAATTCATAAAGCAACATCTAAATAAATCATATTATGAGAAGACAGCAATGTAATTATTGTGACTGGTGGGTCCCTGGTGGGGGAACATCAAACTTAAACCTCAAACCAAGCTGCTAAATTCTCCCCGGATTGGTGTAGCATCTCCTGTTTCATCAGGCATGTATTACCTATTCTTTAAGGCCTAATTGAGGTGCTGTGTCAAAAACAATATGGCCCAACACTTCTCGTCTCTAGCGGTGGAGGAAAAAACATCAAGTTCTCACCACCTCCTATTTGTCCTTTGTCAGAATTAAATATGAGCTCGGTACCATGTGGGTAATGTGTTATGGCTGCAGCTTCAAAATGAGAGCCTTCGCAAACGTAAGTGTCATTATGAATCTTCTCTCGACATCTAGTGGCATTTTGGGGGGTTGTTGCGAAGAGAGCTTATTTGTAAGAATAGCATGTTAAACTCCAGCGTTTCAGTAATTCCCTCTCCTCGCTCTGAGTTAACAGGCTGAGGTCCCTCTTGGCTGTAAGGGGTCTTAAGGCCCCACGATATTCATAGCAATCCCTTCCCTTTGACAGTGGAGATTTTTTGTTTTTTTGTGTGTGTTTGGTTTTTTTGATTTTTTTGTTTTTGTCCTTCTTCCTGTCATTCACATTATACCTGAGAAGAGCTTATCGTGAACAGCCCGCAGAGTAAATCCTCTGAGTCTCAGCCTTCCCATCTGCTGTGCTTTGAATGTTTATGTCCCCTCAAAATTCACATGTTGAAACCTAACCCCCAGGGTGATGGTGTTAGGAGGTGAGGCCTTTGAGAGGTTAATAGACCGTGACCGCCTTCATGACTGGGATTAGGAGCTTTATAAGAGCAAGCCCAGGGAGCCAGCTAGCTGGTCCCTTGCCCCATGTGAGGACACCGTGCAAAGGGGTCATTTATGAACCAGAAAGCAGTCCTCACCAGACACCGAGTACGCTGGCTCCTTCATTTTGGACTTCCAGCCTCTGGAACTATAAGAAATTAATTTCTTTTATTTATAAGCCACCTAGTTTACGGTATTTTGTTATAGCAGCCCAGACTAAAACACTATCCATTCAATTTAGGGAATTGGACTGCATTATTCTAATAGCCTCTTCTATCTCTGACATTCTAAAGCTCCCATCCAATAATCACCAAGTACTTTGGCAATTTAAGACCTTTGACTCTAGCTAGACTTCAACAGCTTTCTTCTCTATAACATAGGGATATGGGTTAGAAAGAAATGATAGTAATGAAAGCTAGGAGAGAAAGAGGGGTTAAAGAATTAAGAAAGAGCAGAGATGAGTAAAATTCAATAAAAGGCAATTTTCTGAAGGGCAATAATCAAATTTTCGTTTGAAAATTTCCTGAACTCCACATTAGATTTAGTTCTCATATTCTAAAAGTTATACACAAAACAAGTGCAGAAGAATATAAGTATTTTACAAATGAACCAGTGGCCTCTATAAGTGTTTAATTATGGAACTCTAGATATTACATGAGTTTGTGATTATCCAAAATTTGCAGAAACAATAAGGACACATCCCCATGATATAAAGAGAACCAGTGAATTTGGAGAGTTCATTCAAATAACCAGCTGCTTAAGTAAAAGGTTTTTTTTAAAAATGGCAAACCAAGTTGATTCAGTAGCCATGTGTAGATAAAGCCTTCCAACAAGCAGGAATAAGAATGCATAAATGTCTGGAGAATTTGGATTTGGAACTTCCAGGCACAATTTTGGCTCTATTCATTCCCCAGAAAACCTGTTCACTAAATGAACTAAATGATTCCTAGGCAAATCAATGAGAATCGAGACGTTCAAACAAGCACATGTTTTTTAGTTCCTACTAGGCACTGCACCAGGCTGAAAGTGGAAAGGAGGATAAGAGTGAGGGTGGGTGCTATGGGGAAAAATAAACTCAGAAAGCTCAGTAGAGGAGAAAAAAATATTTTCCCTCTGGCCATCTTAGGTTCTCCAGCTGTGGCCCTGTAAATTGCACTAACTAAATACAGATCAACAAGAGAAAAAGGTATGGGAGGAAAAATAATTTTCTCTCTACCCTTCATAGTTCTTAGTTAGGACAGACCCCTGTAATGGAAGACAGATTAAGAAGAGAAAAACAAAGAGAAGTTTAGTAACATATATACCTCATGTATATATGCGAGATACCCAGAGAAATAAGTAAATCCCAAAGAGCTGGTTTTGAATTCTTCCGAAACAAAGCAAGGAGTGGGAAGATGAAAAGCCTGGTCAAGTGTAGGTTTTGTTATGCAGATTTAAGTCTGTGCATTCTCCATTGATAAGAATCCTGCTTCTCTTCCTGGTACAGAGAAGGAGACACCCTTAGAAATGAAGATTTCCTGTATAGATGTACATTTCCTTTACAAAAGGGCAACTTCTACTCTGTTTCCAGAGCCTCTCCTGTTTCTGCAGTTTCCCAGAACAATAAGCCCAAAATAACCCTTATGCCAAAGAGCCATATTTTGCAGTGCTATGATCTAGTTTCCTACAAAACCAAACAGAAAGTTATTATATGTATCAGGCATACACATTGGAGTACCCAAAGATGAGCTGAAATTCTTGACACGGAATCCAGGAGTATAGTAAATAGTTCTTTTATGCCAACAACTTTTAGGGTAATTTTTGTATCTTGACAGTAACTGGGCTATAATCTTAATAATAACTGGCTTAATAATAGGGCTTATAGCTTTTCACATTCACTACTCACTTAATCCCCAATGGGGGACATATTGTTACTCTTCTAATTTTATAAAAAGGCAAAATTCCTTGATCAAGAGACAGAGCTAGCAGACGGTAGAGCTTGCATTGAAACCAAAATCTTCTGGCTCCAAATCTTGTTTTCTTTCCACTATACCATCCTCACTGGGTAACACTGCATTTTGGTGAATAGGAGACAGATTCAATTAGATCTTTGATTTAGAAGGTGATTCTACTTGCAGTGTAGCACATTATATGCAGTGTCTCTGGGATCAAATTGCCTAGATTCAATCCTAAATTAAGAGGTGTGCCTTAGTTTCTTCAGTGGCAAAAAATTTAGAATAATGTTGGGCACATCAGATATGCTCGATAAATGTTGATCATGATTATGAATTAAGGGATTGTTCTTAGAACCAGGAAAAGAGGCCCCTGCCCTGGGCCCCACAATTTAGAAGTTCCCACTCTGACCCATCCAGTCATGCTTCTATCTGTGGGGCAAAGTACAGGGAACCACAAGGACATGATCTCTCAAGCCTATGTCCTTCCCTCTAAAGCACTGCTCTGTTGGTCCAGGATCCTGGAATTTCCTGCACACGGGGCTCCAGGCCTGCTTCCATGGCACAAAAGCGTATCTTCCCTGGTCCTTCATCCTAAGAGTAGACTGTCCCATTGGCATTTTCACCCCAGACCTGAGGGTGGCTACAGGTTGGCTGTTTGTATGGAGTGTGAACAGATCTGACACATGCAAGCCCATAATTCTCACAACTATGTGCAAGTCCTCTTCCGTTATGGGATGGAGCTGGGGCTAGGAAGAGAAGGGAGTAAGGACAATGGGCTAGGGGCCAGGAGACAGTGCTTGCCACCCTACCATATTCTGTCCTGTGACTCTGAGGAGTCCAAACATTTCACATTTGAATCTGGGCTTCCAGGTCATGATGATGGTGTATTTGTTAAGGCAGAAGGCCAGAATGCAATCTGTTTAGCAAGTTTCTTTGGCTTGATTTATAACCTTTGAATATTTAGACATTCAGTGTTTGGATCTGCTATTCTCACCCCAGGGCCTGCCAATCTTAGGCAAAAGGCAAGGAGACTGACTATAGAGCTCTTGCAGGCATTGAGGTGACAAAAGAGAAGCCAGATTTGCAATTAGGGGCTTTAAAAGGAGAAACAGAAGTGCGAGACGTTTCAGTAGTAGAAGTGATAAACTCAGCCCCCAGCAGGATGGGGGGTTTGGAAATGGCCTCAGTGACATCTCAGACTTTTCCAGCTGGTTTTGTGGATACAGAAAGGCATGATGAGAATGAAGCAGGTTTGGGGGGAGGAACATGGTGAGTTTGGTTCTGTGCATGCTGTGTTTGAGGTGTCAGCAGGCTGTCCACATGGTGAGGACTATGGCTTGAGACATAGATTTAGAAAATATTGAAGATGGGAGAAGAGGGCTGGGCAGCACTTCAAACTAAGAACAGCAGCAAACATGCTGTAGCAGTCAGATAAGCTGCAGTAACAAACGACCCCGAAATCTCAGGAGCTTACACTCTCAAAGGTCTATTTCTCACTCACACATGTGCACTGTGGGTCAGTGTGGCTCTGCCCCTGTATCTTAGTCCATTTTAAGTTGCTATAACAGAATACCTGAGGGTGGGGAATTTATGAAGAACACAGGTTTATTTAGGTCACAGTTTGCAAGCTAGAAAGTTCAAGGGCATGGCGCTGGCTTCTGGCAAGGGCTTTCCTGCTGCATCATAACATGGCAGAAGGTCACAGGGATAGCAGAGTTATGCAAAAGGGCCAAACACAAAACAACCCCCTCTCTCAGGAACTAGTCTATTCCCGGAAGAGTAAGAACTCATGCACTCCTGCAAGACAGCATTAATCTACCCATGAGGAATCCACCCCCGTGACCCAAATGCTTCCCACTGGGCCCCAACACCCAACACTGGCACTGGCAATGAAATGTCAACATCAGTTTCGGTGGGGACAGGCCACATCCAAACCATAGCACCATGTTCTCTCTCCAGGATCCAGGCAGGTGGAGGAACATGGCTGGGGGGTACAGGGGGAAAGGTCATATGGCTGTTATGTTCTGAATGTTTATGTCCCCACCCCCAAAACACTGAAATCCTAACTCCCAAGGTGATGGTATTAGGAGACAGGGACTTTGGGGAGGTGATTAGGTCATGAGAACAAAGCCCAGGAAGAAACAGTGATTATTTTTGAACATTCCAGAAAAATAAGTCTTTTCATCCCTCTTTCTTTTTCCTGTTCCATAATTGGAGCTATCTAGCTAGGAGTGGGGTAAGGGGCTTCTTTCAAAGTAATTATAGTCGTTAACCAGATTACTTTGATGGGGAAAGAGGGATTAAGGTGCCCATGTTCCAAATGAGGAAAAATACATATGCAAACACATAGAGAGGGGAGAGGGCCTTCATCTAGTCAGTAGGCACTTATTTATCAACTACTAAGTACCAAATACTGGGGAGGGGGGATCTTTCTACAGACCCAAGAAATGAGTATAGGGCAGGAAAAAGTTTCTCCTTGCCTTTTTTTTTTTTTTTTTTTTTTTTTTGACACAGAGTCTCGCTCTGTTACCCAGGCTAGAGTGAGTGCCGTGGCGTCAGCCTAGCTCACAGCAACCTCAAACTCCTGGGCTCAAGCGATCCTACTGCCTCAGCCTCCCGAGTAGCTGGGACTACAGGCATGCGCCACCATGCCCGGCTAATTTTTTTTTTCTATATATATTTTTAGTTGGCCAGATAATTTCTTTCTATTTTTAGTAGAGACGGGGTCTCGCTCTTGCTCCGGCTGGTCTCAAACTCCTGACCTCGAGCGATCCACCCGCCTCGGCCTCCCAGAGTGCTAGGATTACAGGCGTGAGCCACCGCGCCCAGCCTCCTGGCCTTTATATTTAGTGGCTGAGCCTGTAAAATAAACTGACAAAAGGCAGTTTAACAGGAGAAATGTATATACATTTTATTTGAGATTAAAAGTTTTATGTACCACGGGAGGGCTTCCTAAGGAAGAGAAAAACTCTCAAAGAAGCAATAAGGCCTGGAGGCTCGTGTACCCTTCAGACAAGGGAGATAAATTTGTAGAGAAGTGACAAGACAAAGGAAAGGAGTTTCTGGACTTTTCAGGGGTGGTAAACTGCGGTAAGGTAAATATATGAGGGACAGTAAGGATAGATACAGGTTATTTAGTGAGGCTTGTTTATGTAAGTTATTTGCAGTGCCATCTCATCTCATGATGACGTTGTTCTCCCCTTCCTGGTACAGAAAGCGAGGTGGGTGGGATACGTTCACAGGAAGAATTTATGTTCCATTTTCAGGTAGGGGGAGGGCAGAACACTCATCCAGTGGCCTTTAGCTCAAAATAATCCTTGTGCCAGCATGGCCTATTTGGCATATTCTCATCTCCTACATGATCTAATACACCCACTATAACTAATGATTTATAGTTATAAAGGAAAGCTGAACATTTTTATCAAGAAGTTTCTGATTGATCTATATCTATGAACCACACCCCCCCCATAAACTCGGTGAAGTAGTTGTTATTACTGTCTGTCTTAGTCTGTTTGGGCTGCTGTAACAAAGTAGCATAGACTAGGTGGTTTATACACAATACAAGTCTATTTCTCCCAGTTCCGGAGGCTGGGGAGTCCAAGATAAAGGCACTGGCAGATTTGGCATCTGGTGAGAGCCGACTTCCTGGCTCATAGCTGGAGCCTTCTTGCCATGTTCTCACACGGGAAGAAGAGGCGAGAGGTCTCCCTCGGGTCTCTTTAATAAGGACACTAATCCCATTCATGAGGGCTCTGTCTCCATGACCTAGTCACCTCCAGAAAGTCCCCACCTCCTAGTAGTATCACCTTGGGGGTCAGGATTTCAATATATGATTGGGGGGGGTTGTTATGTAAGCAGGTTTCCCATGGGGAGACTTAATTGGTTGGTTTAAACCAAGCAGGCACTAGTTCCAGGTGGTCATGCCGTGACTGAGAGGTGGTCACTTTTAAGTTCTTGAGCAAATATGTCCAAATGGTCCCTTTAAAGGAAGTGGTGGGAAAACAGCGAGCCCAGCCGGCAAGGCAGGAGAGATGCCTGTAAGTTTTATCTCTGGCCACTGGTTGGAGCCATTTGGGTAGGGCATAGTATTGGAAACGTGTCAAAGAAGACTGAGCCCTGCACAGCAATGGAGAGTAGTGCGTGGAGCCCCTAGGAGGTAGTGAGAGGCAGCACGTGGCCCCTCCTTTAAAATTGTTCTTCCCTGCAGGCCCTTGCACTCTGGGCCTGCGATGGGAGCAATGCAGCCCTGATGATTTCCAAAATGCCTTTGGACTAGGTCCTGCCTTCTATTTCAATGGCTGACTTATACTAATTTCCTCATCAAATTCGACCACACCTTTGTATTCTCTCTCAAAAAGCCTGTCTCATTTTTTCCAATATAAATAGGATGAGAATTTGGGGGATATTTTAAGTTCCATTTCCCTTTCGATTACTACTTCCATCATTAAATAATTTTTCTCTTTTCACATTTACTATAAGCAGTCATGAGAAACCAGACTGCACCTTCAACACTTTGCTTAAAAATAGCTTCAACTAAACATCCAATTTCCTTGCTTAAACGTTCTACCTTCTGCAAAACTCGAGGACATGAACACAATTCAGACAGGTTCTTTGCACTGTACATCACAGATCACCTTTCCTTCAGTTTCCAATAACATGTTCCTCATTGCTGTCTGAGACTTCATCAGAACAGCCTGTACAGTCCATATTTTTATTAATATTCTGTTCATGACCTCTTAACTGTCCTGTGAGAAGACTGAGGCTTTCTCTACAGCTCTCCTCCTCTCCTTCAGAGCCCTCCCCAGAATCGCAGCAATGCAGGACTTTTTCCAGCATGGCCTCAAACTCTTTCAGCCTCTACCCATTACCTAGTTTCAAAGTTGCTTCCACATTTTAGGTATTTGTTACTGTAGCACCCCAATTTCTTAATACCAATTTTCCGTCTTAGTCTGTTTGGGCTACTATAACAAAATACCATAAATTGGGTGGCTTATAAACAACAGAAATTTATTTCTCACAGTTTGGAGGCTGGGAAGCCCAAGATCAAGGCAGATTCTGATGAGGACCTGATTTCTGAATTATAGAGGATGCCTTCTCACTGGATCCTCACATGGTGGAAAGAACAAGGGGTCTCCTTCAAGCCTCCTTTATAAGAGCATTAATCCCATTGATGGGGGTGCTACCCTCATGACCTAATCACCTCCCCAAGGTCCCACTTCCTAAATCTATCACCCTGGGGGTTAGGATTTCAACATATGAATGGGGAGGAGATGGCAAACATTCACACCATATTTTGGAGATGAGGAGTGTGAGGTTCAGATGATTTAACAACCTTCCCAAGGCTACGCAGCTGGCTAGGGCCACCACGTAGAACCCAATCCATTCCTAGTTCTGACTATCTATCCTTAGCACCCAGGGAATTGCTCAAAGTGGAGAAGAACTGAGGCTCAGAATACACAAAACAAATGCCAGAAAACAGAGAGCTAGTTAATTGTATACACCAATTCCCTTTAGATGGCAAAGTTCCCTCTCCAGTGGACTCCTGGAGGGAGAGATGCTTTCACTCTCAAATGGTAGAAAACCAAACATTGAGCAGAGCTGCTGGACTGAGGTTGTGAGTAGGGGTGGAGGACAGTAGAGAATTGTCTTGGTGGCGAAACCATAACAGCCTTTGAGATCCAACTGAACAACCATTTTCTGTCCTCATCTGTCCTAATCTCCCAAGCAGATTCAGACCCTAAGTCATGAAGAACTTTGCAGCTCTCTTAAAATACCACATTGAAACCAACTATATTAAAACAATATAAGGCCATAAGACAGAAACTGTGATAAAAGTTTGATTTCTACAGAAGTGTAAACATAGCTAAGAGTTAACCAGCCATTGTCCCCTAGCTCATCTATCGCTATAACTGCTTACTGCTTCAGTGTCATGTATCCTTACAGGGCAAGATTTGTGACTTCCCCAATCACTTCTACAGATAACATTGCTATCATAAAACCTAAGACTTCCATACTCTGAATTCAGAGGGACAAGCTGACATCAACGGGATCAGTGGCCATGCCTGGGAACTGATCCAACAGGTCCTGCGACCCACTACCCGGGAAGTGTCTCAGCCAAGAAGATAATGTCAGCTTCCCAACCCTATGAGTTCATCTCCAGCCAATCAGCAGACCCAATGCCCTAGTCCTTTGTTTGCAGAACCACCTTTAAAAATCTTAGCCCCAAAATTCTCAAGGAGATGGATTTGAGAAACTTCTCCCATCTCCTCACTTGGCACCATGGAATATTTAGCTATTTCTCTGCTACAACTCCTGCTGTCTCAGTATATTGGTCTCTGTCTGGGTAGCAGGCCAGGGACCCAGTAGGCAGCAACAATATTCTGCCTTCTATTGCATGTGTTGGAGCATTATCTCCCTTCAAAGATTGTAAACTTCCTAATGGCTGGGACAGTCTTACTCTTCTTTGTTTCCCATTGCTTTGCACTTAGTAGCATCTTAATGTGTCTTCCCAGTTGGGAATTTTTCCTCAAATAAGTCCCCCTGCAGGCAAAGAGAGTTGCCCTTGATTGGTAAAAAAAACTTTAATGGCTATATTTTGAAGAGGGGTTAAGGGAGCTCCTCCTTGGAGGGGTGTAATTGGAGAGAAGGAAAGATTATTTCCAGAACATTAGGGGTTGCAGTTATTTGAAGAATCAAAGACAGTCTTCTCTGTCAACTCAAGGATGCTCCTTTGCATTTAAAAGCAATGCCATTTACTTACAAATTATAGTGGTTTTGATGCAAATGAACCACTCCAGGACAGTTTCCTCTCTCCCATATTAGCTAAAGAAATCCTGGGGAAATTGACCAAGGATGCAGAATGCTGAGCCTGACCTCAGGCCTGTTAAAATAAAGTTTCTGGTTTAATTATTCCTATTTCTGAAGTAAGACGCAATTAGAATCCACCAAAGTGGCAGGAGGAGGCTGGCCCAGGATTTTGCTTTTATTTATGTGGATTCTGGGTCTGGATATAGCAGGCAGAGCACACTTGGCCCAGACAGTGTGGGGAAATTGCTGAGTACAGAGGTAGCATTCCTGGCCATGCAATAGTGAGCTCCATCCCCGCTCTCTTCATGCGAGGACTAGTGAGAAAATATTAATCCAGTGGCGGCATTCAACAATTTATAATTTATAAAGTGATTTTGCATCTATTATCTCGTTTGATCTCCACAAGACCCGGTGAGATGGGAATTATTATCATCTGCATTTTCAGCAGGAAAACTAGGTCTCATAGAAGTTAATTTGCCCAAGTCACACTGTAATAGATGTCAGGGCCTGAAAAAAAAATGGCAAAACATATTACAGGTTGTCTCTTGAAAACGGCCCCTGCCCAACTTTTTTTGGGAATTAAAACCCGCATTCCTGAGTGAAGCCAGTAATCGAAGGGACAGAAAAATGTTCTTTGTAGTCTAGTATCTTAAGCCACAGGACATGGCTCAACAAAATTGTCCAGACAGAGGACACAGATCATCTTCACTGGAGATGCTATAGTTAAACAGCAATAGCCTGAAGCTGAAAACCCCCCTTTAAAAACTCTGTATTTCTGCTAAAAGGGAGGACAATGGATACTTAAAGATGAGAGTCTGAGATCTTCCTCATTTTCCAGCAAATTAATAAACCTCTCTTTCCTTTCCTCATACTGCTTGTCCTTTCTTCATTCAGCCATGGGGACAAGTACCAAACTTTTGGTAACAGAACTTGGTGTCCCTGGGTGGGTCCATCAGCACGCTGGTGTAACAGCATCCCACAACTATTGCCATGGGTGGAAGAGGTGGGGAGCAGCCCCAGGCCAAACCATGGGTCTTCGCTGGTAGGAGCAGCATCTTCTTGGGGTGAGAGAGCAAGGGACTGCCCCAGCAGCTGCCAGGGCCTGTTTAGCTCCAGGGAGCTCTCGTCTCTTCCTCCTCAAGTCAGACACATCTCCACACAACCTGAACCTTGTTGAGAAAAAGGAAACAGATTTGGGAAGTGTCACGATGCCTCAGCCATTTTGTTAAGTTCCCCGGTGTGCACACTAAGATCCTTGATTCCACCATTTAGGGAAGGTTTTTGAACCTTTTAGCCCTGTGGCAGGGCATTTGTTTGTAGGTGCCATTTGGGGTGGAAGTCACAGTTGAGTGGAACTGGGGAAACTGGGAAATTCATTCTCTTTTGGATTAGGAGATGTTGGTTCTCATTTGAGAATCTGGGTCTCATTTGTGGGTTTCCATTCATTAGGTAAGGCCTTGGGATTTGAGATTGCTTGCATTGGGAATTCCCTATTCCTCTATTGAGAACATCATTTGGTCTTTGTTTTTACTTCTATTTATGTGTTGAATTACATTTATAGATTTGTGTATGTTGAATCATCTCTGCATCTCTGGGTTAAAGCCCACTTGGTCGTGATGGATTATTTTTTTAATGAGAAGCTGAATTCCGTTTGCTAGGATTTTGAGAATTTTTGCATCTATATTCATAAGGGATATATTGGTCTGTAGTTTTCTTTTTTTTGTAGAGTCCTTTCCTAGATTTAGTATCAAGGTGATGTTGGCTTTGTAAAATGTGTTGGGGAGAATTCCTTCCTTCTCAATGTTATGGAATATTTTCTGCAGGATAGTTCTGCAGGCACCAGTTCTTCTTTGTAGGTTTGATAAAATTCAGGTGTGAAACCATCTTGTCCAGGACTTCTTTTTGTTGGAAGATTTTGTTTATTGCTGCTTCAATTTCGTTACTTAATATTGGTCTTTTCAGGAATTCTATTTCTTCCCGATTGAACCTAGGCAGGCTGTGTGTTTCTAAGAATTTGTCCATTTTCTCCACATTTTTAAGTTTATGTGCATAGAGATTTTTATAGTATTCAGAGATGATATTTTGTATTTCCATGGTATCAGCTTAATTTCTCATTTTTCATTCCTGATTGAGTTTATTAGAATCTTTTCTTTTCTGCTTCTGGTTAATCTAGTGAGAGGCATGGTGATTTTGTTTATCTTTTCAAAGAACCAACTCTTTGTTTCATTAATCTTCTCTATAGTTCTTTTATTATCAATTTCATTTAGTTCTGCTCTGATCTTGGTTATTTCTTTTCTCTGCAGGGTTGGGGATTGGTTTGCTTATCCTTTTCCAGTTCCTTGAGATGATTCATTAAATTGTTGATTTTGATCTTTCTGTTTTTTGGATGTAGGTATTTACAGCTATGACTTTTCCACTCAGGACTGCTTTAGCTGTGTCCCACAGATTTTTGATAACTTGTACCCCCTTTATCATTTAGTTCAAAGAATATTTTAGTTTCCATCTTAATTTCCTCCTTGACCTTATTATTCAGCAGTAGGTTGTTTAGTTTCCATGGCTTTGTATAGAGATGAGTGTTTCTGTTGGAGTTGATTTCTAATTTTATTCACTGTGATATGAGAAAATGCATGATATAATTTCTATTTTTTGTTTAATTTTTTTGAGACATGTTTCATGGCCTAGGATGTGATCAGTCTTAGAGAATGTTCCATGAGCTGATGAGTAGAACATATATTCAGTAGTTTTGGGGTAGAATGTTCTGTAAATGTCTCTTAGGCCTGTTTGTCCTAGAGTTCTGTTTAGGTCCATTATTTCTTTGTTTATTTCCTATTTGGAGGATCTGTCCCTTTCTGTCAGTGGAGTGTTGAAGTCCCCAACTATTATGGTGCAGCTGTTTATCATTTTGTTTGGATCAAGTAGGATTTGTTTTATGAATATGGGCACACCTGTGTTAATTGCATAAATATTTAGAATTGTTATGTCTTCTTGTTGAATTGCTCCCTTTGCCATTATATAATGACCATCTTTTTCTGTCTTTACTTTTATTGATTTGAAGTCTATGTTATCTGATATGAAAACTGCTACACCAGCTTTCTTTTGGTTTCCATTTCCATGGAATATTGTTTTCCATCCCTTTACCTTGAGTCTGAATGAGTCCTTTTGGGTTGGATGTGTTTCCCAGAGACAGCAGATACTTGGCTTGTATTTTTTTATCCATTCAGTCAGCCTATGTCTCTTCAGTGGGGAGTTCAAACCATTCATATTTATTGAAAGAATTGATAAATGGGGTGGATTTCTGTTCATCCTGTTGAGTTGAACTTTGTTGCTTTGTTTTATCTATTGAGCCATTGTGGTATCTGGGCTTTGACCTTTATCTTTTGCATGATTTTACACTGGTGGGTGTGTATTGTGCTGATCCATGTCTAATGCAGTTTTGAGTACTTCCTGCCAGGCAGGTCTTGTCTTGACAAATTCCCTCAGTGTTTGCTTGTCTGAGAAAGTCTTTATTTCCCCCTCATTCCCTGAAGAGGCCACAGTCCTTCACATATCAGTGAGTCTTCATGTTTTGATATCTCTTCCTCATGAAAGAGGGCAGGAAATTTCACCCCAAAATATGACTCCTTGGTATTTTAAATTAAATGCCCTTAGATCAATAGGCATTGGAAGGGACTTTCCCTCTATCTCCATAAAGACCAGAGGGACCCATCAAGAAGAACAATTGTCTTACTTTCCCCTCCCTGTTATCTCAATATCTATTGCAGGAAAGAAGATCAAGAATACAACCAGATCTGGCCTAACCCATTTCCAAAATAATGCCTGTCTCTCAGTTTCATTTGATTTCCAAACAGAATCATATATAACTTAATCTCTGTTCCCCTATCCATTCATCCTCCCTAGTAATCATTTATTGCCCCTCAACAGAATTACCTATATTCCCTATCTCCCCCTTCCCTCTGAAATGAAAATATTTAAATATTTAGTTCTCATTGGGATATTAGGCAATCACTCTTATTTTCCCTGAGCACATGGTAATGATAAAATTGGAATAGCTTTTCTCTTATTAATCTGCTTTATTGTGAGTTAATTTTTCAGCAAAATTTGCAAGAGCAGAACAGAAGTTTTCCCTTTACCCCAAAGCTCATTTCCTGTAGAACACCTATTTTTTAAAAGTTCTTTGCTTCTTTCCCTGTTTACTTTCAATGCCCCTCCTTAGTGCTCCCAGAGCAACCTGGGCATTCTCTTTACATAGGGCATCATTGTTTGAGCAAATAAACCGAGAGTCGCTTAAAGGAAAGGGTTATTTTTGTTCATTTCTGTATTACTAGTTCAGTGCCTGGTACTTAGTAGATATTTGATAAAGTTTCTCTAGGGCAATGATAGAGCATTCATCAACACTCTATTGTAAACCAGATTATTATTATCTTTCTCCCACAATAGAAGTAGTGTTATAGTTTTTTCTGGTTATTAAAATAATGCATTTTCATTGTAAACATTTTCTGTTATAACAAGAAAATGTGAAGAAGAAAATAATCATCACTGATAACATCACCACCAGTGATATCTTCTCTTTTAGTTAGTATTCTACAATAGCTGCTGACTGAGAAAGATGGTGCCTGAGACACGTTCACTCAGCAGAGCCAAACAGAAAGGAACGGTCTGAATCGTAGAGCACTGCCCTAGCAAGGCATCCATGAGCTGAATGCCCTCGGGATATATTTTAGAACAACAGGGAGAAGCATGCAGTTCACTAGCTGATGAAGAAAGAGCACCAGGAGGAAGGGGACAACAAAAGCTACAGTGAGAGAGTGAAGAGACAGACTGCTTTCCTGCCTTCAGAGAACAGAACCTGGACACGTGGAGAAAATTTGCAAGGAGTGAGCCTTTGACTCCATTTAAACAACTTTCTAATCATCAGAGAGATCTACAAAAAGAGCATAGTGCCTTCTGAGATAATAAGCTGCCTGTCCCTGGAGGTGTTCAAGGAGCTGCTGAGAGAGATAGTCATGCATTTACTCAATCATTCAGTCAGTCATTAAGCACCGCTACTTGTCAAATGATGTTGGTGCTGGGGAGCCAAAGTCAAATGAGACCCAGTGGTCCTATTTCTCAAGTGACCATTTGTCATGAGCAGGACATTGCTACAACAGATGAAGGGGCAGACCAGATGACTGCCAACATTCTCTAACTATACCATTTGAGGAGTCTTATTTATGAAGAGTGTGGCCCCAGAAAACGTGACAAATGCATTCCAGCTTGAATGCAGGTAGAGGAGAGAAGGTGGGAGGGCTCCCTGGGAAATATTTCTCTCCCCCTTATCCAAAGCACTATTGCTTCTTCTCTATGGGAGGAGATCCTGAGTGGCTGCATTGCCAGTTAGGTTTGGGAAGATCCACTGTCCAAGAGACTGGGGTTTGTACGGGGTTTTATTTAAATTAAATCATGGGAACAAACTCAGTTTATGGCAAAAGGATTCTTTATTTCATAAAATAATCTGCAGTTGGGTTCTTCAAAATTGCGAGCTCCCTTCATGGCTTTACAATTGGATTTAACCTCATCAAAACAATAATCCTGGCCGGGCGCGGTGGCTCACGCCTGTAATCCTAGCTATCTGGGAGGCCGAGGCGGGCGGATTGTTTGAGCTCAGGAGTTCGAGACCAACCTGAGCAAGAGCGAGACCCCGTCTCTACTAAAAATAGAAAGAAATTATCTGGCCAACTAAAAATATATAGAGAAAAAATTACCCGGGCATGGTGGCGCATGCCTGTAGTCCCAGCTACTCAGGAGGCTGAGGCAGTAGGATCGCTTGAGCCCAGGAGTTTGAGGTTGCTGTGAGCTAGGCTGACGCCACGGCACTCACTCTAGCCCGGGCAACAGAGCGAGACTCTGTCTCAAAAAAAAAAAAATAATAATAATTCTATCAACTTTGATGAGGTCTTCTATTTGAGAAGTCAAGGCTCACATGTTTAACTCCCTGGACCTTCATTTGCTCAGCTTAACCCCATCAAACAGGTGCAGCAGCCCTTCCCCATGTCCTTGCTGTGTGATCAGGATTCCTTTCCACTGTTATAGCTGACCTGAGACCTCTGCAGAGAGACCCACTCACAGGATGCCCAGATGGTGGTATCAAAAAGACCTGCAGCCTGGGCCAGTCACTGGACTTCTGGCTAATGAGGACTTTAGGGGCAGATAATGCGGCACTCCCCCTCATATGAGTAGGGAATGTCAGGTGCTTCATCCACTGGCAATGACCCTGATCCAGACCACCTCCTAGAAACCCAAATGGTACCCCCATAGCGGTCTTCCCTGCCCTCTTGGTTGACACTCTGGGTGGCTGTCCCACTCCAACCACAACTCAGGCTCAGCAGAAATCCTGGTGCCAGATCTTCCCCCCTTTTCCTTCTTTTCCAGTCTCTCCTTGATTCTGGAACAGACCTACCTTGCCCTCCACTCCAAATTTTTATTTCATTCTTTTTTTTCCATAAGACCTCTGAATGCAACTGTAATTCTATTCTAAATAATTAGCATGTGTACACTGGTGGGTGTGCGCGCACACACACAACCCCTCAATAAGGGTCTGCCTTTTGCTTTAGGGCAAGGAGGGCTTGGTCTTCAAAAGCACAATGGCTAGCAGGAAAAATGTTTGTATTTCATCCTAGGGAAGGTCACCTTCCTGTCCATAAGAGAAATTGACTTCTCCTAATGCAGCAAAGAAAAAGCCAAAAAGTAAGTTGAATTGTTGACATGAAAAAAAAAAAAGCAGGTTGGACATAAATATTCTGCTGCATGTCCCTGGAGGCTCTAGCCAAAGTGCCTTAATGACTGCTGCTCAGAGAAGAGCTGGGAGTGCTCCAAGTCTGGTCAGGAGGACAGTAGGAGCCACCAGGAAAATGGCAGAAGACACCAGCAGAGGTGGTGGGCCCCTCCTGACTGTTGACCTCAGGGCATTTGCCCCAACCTCTGCTGCTTTTTTCTGGTTTCCTGGATTGAATGACCCACTGAGATTCTACTGGAAGCCCCAGATGAGCGGCTGGGGAAGCCGTCTGGGTGTTCTTAGCCTCTTTGAAGAGGCTGCTTAAGGCAGCGGAGGGAAGAGGAGAGAGGTACATAGAAAGCCTTTGCAATAGAGATTCTTCTTTTGAAGCTGAGATTCGAATTCCCCTTAGTAGGACAGCTGTATGTGGATGTGCACATTATTCTCTGCAAGAGTCCCCAGCTATAAGGGGTAATTTGAGGCTAAAATCCACGCCTGACACAGTGCTACATTTACCCCAAACGAGCTTCTTTTCTAAATCCATATTGGCACTACGTATGTTGGCAACTCCTTCTAAGGAGCTGCTCTGAGACCGTACTGCTCCTGTCATGCCAACCCTTATGGTGCACAGGCTATTCCTCCTGCCCCTAAAGAGGGCTGGGCGCAGCAGGAAAACACAGCATGGTCACCATGCTCACATCCTTACCACACCCCCACACCCCCCACCCACCCCACCCACCCCCGCTACAGACAGTGGCTACTTGAGATTGGAGGCAGCCAGGAAGCAAGCAGGGAGGCTGAGTGGTCCAACAACTTTGTTTCTTTTCCAGCTCTTGCTGCTCAACTGTGTGACTGTGAGCAAGTCACCCAATCGGGTTGGACCTTGGTTTCTTCATTCCTAAAATGAAATCAATCTCCATCCTACTTATCTCAAAGTTGACTGTGACAATTAAATGAAGTGGATTCCCTGCCTTTTGATCTAGTTCCTGGGGCTCTCAGGCAGCAGTGTAGGGGAGAGCTTTGAGCAACAATCAGACCAACCTCCCTCCTGTTCTCTATCCCTCTGCTACCCGACTTCAAGCAAGCGAGGATTCAATCCTTTGCAATGTACCCAGATCCTGCTCCTGAAAATGCTGGAGGGTATTTTACCAAAGGAAATGTCCCTTGGGGCTTGCAAGGGTGGCAAGGGTTCCAGACTCTGGGCCATTTTCCATCTATGCGGGGGAGGCAGAGGAGAGTGGCGAGGCGGGGCTACCAGAGTGTGATCAAGTACACCTGCCTGTCAACCCCTGTCCTCTGCTCCGGCCGTCCCCTGAGAGGATGTGAGGAAAGGCTGACATGTCCTCTTAGCAGTGTTGGGTGCTATCTCGGACACCGTCGTCATCATGCAGACCCGGTGAGCCCTTTTGCCCTTCGACCCAGAGCCCTTGCAGGGCAAAGACAGTGGTGAGATCATTACTTGCGTCAACCTTTGTCTGCCAGCTGGGTGCTCCCAAATCTCTATCTAGAAGCCCATGGGACTGGAGATTTAGTAGCCGATCAGACACCAGAGCTTCCAATTTATGGTTCAGAGAAAAGAAACCCTATTAATCTGGCACCTTTTATTCCATTGTAAATCCCAGCCATATTTAACTCACCCTCCATCAAGGTTTCCCCGCTATCTGCCAACAGCAGGCCCATAATATAAAGCTTGCCAATTCAAGAGGAAATTAAGATCCTGCTTAGTATTCAAAGGGTGGTCTCTGTCACCAGCTTCCTTTCTGAAGCTCCCCAACGTGCCCATTGAGGCAGGGGTGGAGCATCTCTGCTCAAGCTCAGGGAAGCCTTTTGGCCATGCGGCTGGGGAAAGGGGCCTGGTTTCCTTCCACCAGTAGAGAGCAAACCCCAGACTGCCTGTGCTGATCACAGTGCTGTCACTGTGGTGACAGTCCCTTCCTCTCCTGAAACCCGGAGAACAAAAGTGACTCACCAAGGCCACGAGCCTCACAAGTGACAGAGCCAGGGCCAGAGACAAAAGAGGGAAGGAAAACTTACGTATGTATGTATGTATATAGGCATATATATATTTAATGACCATCTCCTATGTCCAAGGCACTTATACATACTCCTTCCTATTAACTCTTCAAGGTCAGTGTTGTTGTCTCCATTTAACAAAAAAGAAACTGAGGCTCAGACCACCTGCCTAGTGAGGTGTAGGCCTGAATTAGAGTTTCCAGCTCTAAGGGCAATTTATCTAGAGAGTCACAAGTATTTCCTGAGGGCCTGCTACGTACCAGGCACTGTACTAGGAGCAGAGATTATAGAGGTGAACATGAGACCTCTGTCTTCTGTTCTAAGGGAAATAGACAGAAAAAAAGAAATAAGAAAAGTGCTGGAGTGATGTGTGCTCCGCAGAGAATGCAAATAGGGTCACGTGATAGAAGCAGCAATAGACTGAGGAGTCAGGGAAGGCCTCTTGGAGGAGGTGACGTATAAAGAGAGGTCTGAAGGCAAGGAAAAGCTAGTCCGTGCAAAGGGAAATCTAAGCAGAAGGGCTGGTCACTACAAAGGGCCCAAGGTGGACACGATCGTGGCTGGTTTCTGTCTAAGGAGGCTGGTGTGGGAGAGACGGGAGGAGCCTGAGCTGAGTGAAGACAGGGCCAGGGTGCGAGGGCCAGGGTAAGGAGTTGAGATTTTATTCCAAGTGTAATGAGAAACCATCGAAAGATTTTAAGTAGGAGACTGACATGATCTTATGATTTAAAAAGAGCCACTGGCCCATACAGCTTGGGTGGGAGTGATGGGATGTAATTGTTTTCCTGGTTAACAGTTTCTGAGAAATCCTCGCCAATAGCCAAGAGGGCCAGCTCCTCTACGGTATTAATAAGCCCCTGCCGCAGCTCCTGAAATTATTCCGTCAGGCAAACGATGAATCTCTTACAAATACAAACACGAAGGATTGGGAACACACTCAACCCGTGTGGGCCCTGGCACTTCGGATGCGGGAAGGGTACAGATGAGGAGAGGCCTAGGTCACAGGCCGAGCCAGGAGTCCCTCCAAATCCACTAGCCTGAACAGCCAGCCTGCCCTGCTACCCACACCTAGCTCTAGAGTGTTTGGAAACGATGGGAAAGTTGAAGAAGTAGCTTCCTGTCTCTTAATACAAACCAGCAGTTTTAAGTTCAAAGTCTACAGCTCAGTCCCTGGAGGGTGACGGAAGAAACAGTTCTTCTGCCTTACAGGGCATCCAACCCTCTTTATCTCACAGGGTTGCTTGAATATGATACCCAACCCACTGGACCATGTGTGCTAAAGCTACCTGGAACACCACCGATTTCCTAGTAGGGCCAGGGCGTGTGACACTGCAAGCGTGACAGCGTTCTGGTGCTCACCAGTGTTTGTGGACTGCTGGGAGCTCAGCTGGTCTCTGTCTCTTGGCTGCAGGTGCAGCCCCTGGTGGAGGTGCCTGAGATATTGCCCAGGCTGACTCCTGCTCCTAACAATTCACAGCTCCACCCTTCTCAAAACCAGAATCATTTGTCCTCAAAAGACCTATGAGAAAGTAAGGAAGAGTAGGAGTCCCTCCTTTGCGGAGATGAGGAAATAGAGCCAAGGTTTAGTGACTTGGAAAAGGTCACGCACATAGCAGGGAAGGAGAACTTGGATTTGAATCAGTTCCTCTGAATTCAAACCCTGTGCTGTTTCGAATGACAGAAACCAGCTGTCCCAGAAACGAGTAGCCATGTCCCATCCTTACAGCTCCGGGAGGAGACTCCAGAGCCCCTGGTGGTGGAGCCCTCGTTTGGAAAGCACCAGGCAGAGGAACTTAATTAATCTGATTTATCTCAGTGTGGATGAGAAACTACCAGGTCCTCACAGTACAGGGAGTCCCGGTTTATTGTCCTTTCCCTGAGGCAGGTTTTAAAAAGTTATAAAAGACTGGATTTTTATCTCTCGGCGCCTACCCCTGTAGAGTAATCAGTTTCCCCGGTCGCATGGACGCCCCCTCCACGAGCACACACAAGAGAGAGACCGAAACTGTTTCTCAACACAGGGAGGAGGTGACAGGGAGGAGGTGACAGGGAAGAAGATGGGGATTTGGGGTGGAATTTCTGTTTGTTCCTGAGCCAAGTATGCTCATCCCACTCTAGGCCCTTCGGGGAAGGGAGTGGAATTAGTTCCAAGGGGCTTCAAAGAAAAATCACAACTGACTGGCAAGTCTGAATTCTGTCCAACGTGGAGGAAATCATGGGGGTGGGAGTAGGAGGTGACAGATTTTTAATGCCTCCTGGGGGAGATGAGTCTGGCTAATCTAAATCAATGATCCTCAAACCCTAAAGTAGATAAGGATCACATTGAATTTTGTTTAAAATACATACTCCTAGGCCCATCCCCAAAGACTCTGACTCAGGAGGCTTGGGATGGGTGTGAGAATCTGCCTTTTAGCAAGGATCTCCAGGTCATTCTCAAAAGGTCATCTGCAAGATCATACCTTGAGAAAAACTGGGCTGCCTACACCAGATCCAGGGCGAGGATTCTCAGATTCCCTTCCTGGTAACACTTCACCCAGACAGAGAAAGACCATTTCAAGTAGGAGTCTAACGATTCCCATAACTCACTTCTCTGTTCCCAGAGCAGAACTTCCCCTCGGCACTATGAGGAGAAGGATGCTTCCCCTTCCCTGCTTCCGACTTCCACCTCCAGACCCTTTTCTACCCGGGTGCACCATCCAACTTGACTCCTTCAGCCCTCGGGAAAGAGCTGCCCATGGATTCCAGGCTCTGCAGGAAGGGGAATGAGGCCAGGAGGGAGCAATGGCTGGGAAGGTGGAGAAATGCTCTACAAGGTCTATGGTGAGGTTGATGGAAGAGCTAAAAGGCAGAAGCAAAACAGTTCCTGGTGACAGCACCATCCAGATGTTTTCTGGGAGGGGCTGGAGTGAGCTTCTGTGTGGAAAGCAGAGACTCTGAAGCTGTGGAGTTGAGCACATCATCCATGTGGGCGTCAAGGTTGCCCAGCCAGTGATAGCAACTGACTTACAGAAGACCAGAAGCCAGAAACTCAATGCCTCAATGAAGGGATGGCCAATGGCCAGCAGGCCAGTAGTGAC
The DNA here is from genome assembly GCA_028533085.1 of Varecia variegata. Lineage (NCBI taxonomy): Eukaryota > Metazoa > Chordata > Mammalia > Primates > Lemuridae > Varecia > Varecia variegata. The sequence goes on along the minus strand of CM052450.1, from coordinate 17,335,340 downwards.
AGCAAGCTGTGGGTGTCAAAGACTGGTGAAGGAACTGTAAAGGAAAATAAAAACCTCGGGACCACCACCCCAAACTCCTTATGCAAAAGGGAAGGTCAAGCCTGGAGGCTGAGTCATGCAACACCCCCTTCCAAATGAATAGCTGCTACTAACATTGTACATCAGCCCGATCCCCACTGAAAGGTAAAAGGCCGCAGGCCCCTGTGAAGGACTGGCCCCCACAGATCATTCACAGGGAAATTCCTTGCCCGCCTCCCGTAAGCAAGGACGTGCAAATTGTAACTTGGGTCTGCAGGCTGAGTCTAGCCCCTAAAACCAAAGTCTGTGTGATTCCACACTAATCATGCTGATTACAGGTTTATCTTCCCAGGTGCAGAACAGAGACAAGACAAGATCAGTCTTCCACCCACTCAGGGACATCCACATAATGGATCCTTCCTTCACGCCTTTTTCTCTTCAAACATTCACCTTACCTTATGTGAAATGTAGATTTCACACTTGGGTTCTAGCCTGGCTCCGGCAATTTCTATCTGTGCTACCTGGGGCAATTCACTTCATCTGCTCTGTGTATGAAATGGAGATAAAAGCAGTGCCTACGTTATAAGATTTTTGTAAGGGATTGATAAATTAGTGTATTAATATGTTGTATGATTCATGTGGTACCTGACACATAATAAATGCTCGATAAATGTTAGCTATTATTACTAACATTAATTTTAAAAATAAATGCATGGATGGAACAATCTAAAAAAAGTTTGGGTACAAAGGAAAAATGCTTGGTGATTTTGATAGAGCCTGGCTAGATGCTCATCCATCCCATTTCCTCTTCCTAGATACACAGGAAGACTAATTTCCCAGCCTGCTTTGCAGTGTGATTGGCTCTTACATGAAGTTAAGACCTTGAATGTTTTTGGAGGAACACCTACCAGGCACAAGAAAGCAACCAAAGGAAGTATAAGGGCAGAATGAATGCAATGAGAAGATCCAGTTCTCTCCTTTGAATTGGGAATAAACTCTGCTCTCCCTCCCTAACTCCTCCTGTGGACAAGGCTCTGTGCTCTGCCAATCATTGTACAGTTGAGAGATGGCTCTTCTTCACCATAGAGAATGGGATTGATCTACAGCATCACTAATAAGGGGTGAAACAGCAGGATGCCTATGACATGAGTCATCATCTTCATGGATGAGAATGCCATTGCCAGTGCCATTCCCAAGACACATAGCCATATTCTCACCCAATCTCCTGAGCATGTTGAGAAGTATGGGTGGGAGACAGGACAAAGCTGTGCCACTCATTTAGGAAACCGAAACCTACAGTCTCGACCTTGAAGGAGTGCAGGAGATTTCACCCCAAAATATGACTCCTGGATATACAGAGTATTTTGAATTAAAGGCCCTTAGAGGTCATAAGGCATTGGAAGGGACCTTCCCTCTATCTCCATAAAGAAAAGATGAACTCATCAAGAAAAACAATTGTCTTTCTTTCCCCTCCCTGTTATCTTCTTATCTATTGTAGGAGAGAAGATCAAGAATGCAAGCCAGACCTGGCCCAACCCTTTAGAAAAATAATACCTGTCTCTTAGGTTCATTTAATTTCCAAAGAGAATCATTTACAAGTCGATCTCTGATCCCCCTATCCAGTCATTCTCCCAAGCATCTGTTCATCCTCCCTAGTAATCATTTATTGCCCCTCAACAGAATTACCTATATTCCCCATCTCCCCCTTCCCCACTCAAGTGAGGGTATATAAGTATTTGGGAATCACTCTATGATTCTCCCCTTGTGCATGGTAACAATAAAATTTGTATGTTTTCTCTCTTATTAACCTGCCTTATTGGGAGTTGATTTTTTCAGTGAATCTTCCAAGGGTGGAGGGGAAGCTTTCCCTTCCCCTCATTAGTGCCATAATGCAACCAGCTGAACACAGCCCATAATCTTGATGGAGTATCTAAGTGGAAATCCTCCAGTGGTTAAACTCTATATTCATTTATTTAAGCAATATTCTTGGAGTGCTACTTACAGGTGCAAGACATCATGCTATTAAAGGTTTGACAGCAAACAACTCAGACAAGGTCCTAATCTTCCTGAAAAGTGATTATTAAAACAAGCTATAGCAGGCTGGGTATGGTGGCTCATGCCTATAATCCCAGCACTTTGGGAGGCTGAGGCAGGAGGATCACTTGAGGCCAGGAGTTCGAGATCAGCCTGGACAATATAGTGGGACCCATCTCTACAAAACAGATTTTAAAAAAAAAATAGCCAAGCCTGGTGGCACACACCTGTAGTCCTAGTTACTCTGGAGGCTGAGGCAGGAGGATTGCTTGAGCCTAGGAGTTCAAGGTTCCAGTGAGCTATGATCGAGCCACTGCACTCCAGCCTTGGCAACAGAGTGAGACACCATCTCAAAAATAAAAAATAAAATAAAACAAGCTATAGCAGTGAGGTACTGAGGAGGTTAAGATAGAGAAAGTGCTATATAAATGTGATGAAAATCTAATTGCTGTATCCCTTTCTTCGATGCCTGTGATTTGAATTACCTTGGGCAAGTCTTGTGTGTCCGTTTTGTCTCCGTTTTGTCATCTTACAATGGGACATCACACCTCTCCCTCTAAGAATCTACTGAGATAGTATATGGTAACACTTTGTAAAATGTGTATTCTTGCCTAACTGTAGGGAAGTATTGCTAAAAGATTCCCAGTCTATCTTCCCTTCTGAAGGCCTGGGTATGCTGAATGGTGACGGAACTTCAGATGGCTTTGAGTTTTACAAGGTAGACAAAGCTGAAAGTCCACTTCAGGCTGCACCCCAGGCAGGCAGGAATCCCAAGCTGCAGGCATTTCTTTGTGGCTCATTCGGAATCCCTGCTGTTTGCACTCCTTCTGGGTGTGACCTGAACCCCTTAAAACCATCCCCACCCTATCCCTGCTCTCCTGCCCTTGCCAGTATAGCTAATAGAACATGCCGCAATCTTCCCTCCTATGTTACTCAAAAATGTGGTCTGAGTACCAGCAGCATCTGTATCCAATGGATGCTTGTTAAATCCATAAACGTGAGCCCTAACCTATACTTCCTGAATCAAAATCTAAATTTTAACACAGTTCCCAGATGCTTTCATGTATATTAAGATTTGGACGTACTTGCTTAGAAATCTAAGCTGATTTCTACCTAGCTGCTTCTACCAAGCTTCATGCATTCTTTTGTTCTAAAAATAATGACTAAGCACCTACTATGTGCTGATACTGGACTAGGTGCAGGACCTACACTGCTGAACCCCCAGAACAGCAAGGGAAACGTCTGTCTGAAATCTTTTTAGGATGAGGCAGGTTATCCGGGAATACGAAGTGGCAGTGACTGACCCCCAGACAAGTCCACGTCACAGAATGTGAGAACAGCTCTCATATGAACGACAAAGGGCTGTGGGAACACGGAAAGGGTTAAGATGGTGTTGAATAAGATGCCACAAAGGAGGCAATGCTTGGGCTTACCCTGGAAGGATTAGTAAGAGCGGGGTGGGTGGAGCAGCAAAAGGATAAAATTCCCAGCTGAGGGGTAGGAATGACGGACGTCAGAGCAAGAGGAGGCCTGTTCTGCCCTTGGCTGGAGGCCAGAGCTCTGTGCTCAGCATGGGAAAGTTCTCCTCTGCTCGGGGCTCTGCCAACAATCACCGTGAGGCCTTGGGCAAACCACTGCTCCAGCTGGAACCTGGCTTTATCTACAACTTGTGGGTTGCATCAGGACGTGGAGGTTTTCAAAATGTAACGAGTCCCTTCCAACTTGAGCAATGGCCCAAGGGAAAGAGGAAGAGGCAGGACCCTGGCCCCTGCCATTAGAACAGCTGCCAAGTGTCTTCGTTTTCCATGTTGGGCGACCGCTTAGCTTTAAAGGGGGGAGGGGCGTGGAGTGGGATTCCACACATTTGTGTCAGAGACCAAAATACGCCACCCCAAAATATGACTGTGACAGAGTTCAGAACACGCCACCCCAAATTGTGTCGCTTTAGTATTCTGATTATTTCGTGCTGAAGGCACTTGAAAAATAGCAAATGCAGGGAGAGGCTTTTTCCGAACTCCCCTTATTTGCCTAAAGACAGATCCTTCAAAAGGAACTCAATTGTCATAAATTTCTTCGATGATAGTTTCATCAACCAGGGAAGATTGACTCATCACAGGAGAGCAGACTACAAAACATCCTTGGCTCAGGATGGTTCAACTTACGATTTTTCCACTTTATGATGGCGTGAAAGTGATAATCATTCAGTAGAAACCATACTTTGAGTATTCGTACAACCCTTCTGTTTTTTCACTTTCAGTGCAGTACTCAACAAATTACATGGAATATTCAACACTTTATTATAAAATTGGCTTTCTGTTAGATGATTTTGCCCAACTGTAGGCTAAAGTAAGTGTTCTGAGCATGTTTAAGATAGGCTAGGATGTTCAGCAGGTGAGGTGCATTAAATGCATTTCAAACTATGATATTTTCAGCCTATGATGGGTTTATTAGGACTTAGCCCCATTTTAAGCTGAGGAGCATCTGTAGAAGTCCAACCACACCCAGACAAACTTTGTCACAAACTGTAATATCTCCCATCTATTCTTCTAAAGCCCCATTCATCTTCCCTAGAAATTATTTGCTCTCCCCTAGGTGTTCTACCTCCCCCACTCCTTCCCCTACTAAGATGGTATACAGTTCTCAAATCCACCACATTTTTGGTTACTGTGGTTCTAAAAGAAGCAAAAATAAAAAATAAAAAAACTGAGCTAGGGAAAAGGCCAACTGCTGAGCTCCAGACAGAAGCTCAATAAAAGACAAAGCAAATGGTATAAATTGGCTAAAAGACCACTTGGCTTGAGCGCCCTGTGACATTAATCCTGTCTTACAAAGAAGGCCCTCAATGGCGAGGTGGTGGAGCTGGGTTTGATCTCCACTCCACTACCACGTGCCCTCAGTCAGGTGGTCCAGCCTCTCTGAGCCTCCCTTAGCCCACCTCCAAGCTTGGCTAACAACCCTCCCACCCCAGGTCCGCTGGGGAGACGTGAAACAGCACATCAGACACTTTGACCTCTTCGTAAGAGGAGTCCTAAAGAAATTCAAAGCAGAGAATTTTCTCTGCCTTAAAATGACTCCCAGAGCTCCAAGGACAGTTATTTTAGAAAACCTACCAATGGATTTAAAGTTTATGAACCTGAAAGCTAACGTACCTTCCTCTATAAAGAGCGAGGCTCTGCTAGATTTTTGGTTGCATTAGAAACTCGAACCCTCACTCGCAACACCCGTAAGTAAATAAGGCTTATCTTCTGTAATGTGCAAGCATTCTACTTCTAGTCCACACTGTTCAAAACTCTTTTTTTGTTCTGAAATTTTCAAAAGGATAGGACTAATGTTTCACTGACCTCCCACGAGCATAAGAAAGAAGTACATCCATTCCACATCTCTGGATTTCCTGGTGTGAGCTAAGGAAGAACGTCTTAAATCTCACCTACCTGATGGAAAATTCATAAGACTCCACATGCTGTTTCATCACTTGTCCCAGGATCCCTCAGGCCCTGGTGGTAAATTCCTGCTGATAATCTAACTGGTACTCAAGTCGGTTTGGTAGATTTCCACAACGGCAGGGCAGGCAGTGTATAACAGCAATCATCCAAGGAACTGATTGAAATATAGATTCCTAAATTTCACTCTGAGAGATTCAGACTTTGTGGGGCTCGGGTGGGCCTGGAGATTAGCATTATATACTAACCCAGTGGTTCTGATTCTGATGCAAACAGTTTTATGGATCTCACTTTGAAAAATACCAACTTGCCTAACCCCCTCAAGTTATGAGGAAATTAAGACACGGAGCCTTTATCAGGTCTCAGTTGTGCGAGTTATTATGACCACAGATGAATTTGGCTTCATCACAGGTGTCATGACTTGACACGTATGCGGCACTGTCTACTGCTGTCTGCGTTGGCAGGGGCGCCTAAAGACACCAGCTGGGGTATGGGGCGGTGGAGGCTCAGTGTTTGCTCCTGTTCTCCATGTGGCCATCCCGAGTTTCTGTGCTTGCCGGGGTTTTTGTCACTCCTGATGCACCCTGGTGCTCTCCCTCAGTTATTTTCATTAAAATGGAGTTGTTCATCCATTGTTCTGGTTGTCTTTGTGAGGGGCATGGCACTGGGGCATTCTAGCCAGCCATCATCTGACCTCATCTTTGTATCTATGTCTTTGTTCAATCCTTGTCGAAGTAATGAAGAAAACCTAGCCACACAAAGGGAGAAGAATTTCAATAGCCCTTTTCTTTTTTTTTGAGACAGAGTCTCACTCCGTTGCCCGGGCTAGAGTGAGTGCCGTGGCATCAGCTTAGCTCACAGCAACCTCAAACTCCTGGGCTCAAGCGATCCTTCTGCCTCAGCCTCCCAAGTAGCTGGGACTACAGGCATGCGCCACCATGCCCGGCTAATTTTTTTTTTCTATATATATTTTTAGCTGTCCATAATTTCTTTCTATTTTTAGTAGGGACGAGGTCTCGCTCTTGCTCAGGCTGGTCTCGAACTCCTGAGCTCAAACAATCCACCCGCCTCGGCCTCCCAGAGTGCTAGGATTACAGGCGTGAGCCACCGCGCCCGGCCAGCCCTTTTCAATAATTGTGAATAGTCTTTGATTCTACACCAAAATACAATAAACAATACTTTTCCTCAAAGGTTAGTGGTAACGTGGAATCTGAAATCACATCGATGAACTCTGTACTCTATTACACTAAGATCTACTGATCTATCTTGTACTTTGAATGGTTCTTTTTTCCATGCTCATTTTGTAAGAGCACGCATTGGTCATTTGGAAAGTATTGGTTCACTGAATTATGCAGATCTTCCAAATGTTGACAGATTGGATTATATAACATCAAAAATATCAAACAGCAATATCACCACACATCTCATCAGAAAAAAATCTTTTACGAATGGGGGAGTTGTCAAGCTCATGGCAGTAGATAAAAGTTTTCCAAAATTCCAATTTTCACTTGAAAGCTCATTTTATCATAGGCAAGAATATTGTCAGTTGTTTTCCTTTAAATGACTTGCCCATTTCATGCATCTTTTAGAAAATGTCTGTCAAATACCCGAGTCAGAATAACGATGGTTTGTCTATCAGTCATTCTTTCAAGCACAAATGGTGTTCAATAGAAAAGGCTGCTAGTTCAGCCCCCAGCTCAAAGAATCACACAACTACTTTTCCTCGGGATGTTCATGGTACTTTGGTGTACACACAGAAGGGCTTTACGATACTTCTTACTTTGTCACATTAAGTGTTTTTAAAACCTAATGAAGGAATTCTCAAGAGAAATCTAACCTTTTTTGATTTACAGCAAATACGTAGTGATGAAAAATACAATGATTCTGAGAACAGTTTGGTGCCAGTGCCCGATTCACGCCGAGATGCCAGCAGTTTCCCACACCACGACTTTCACACCATCAGTACAAATGTCAACACAGTGAAACAGGAAATAATATTGTCTCAGTGTTAGTGTGAAAAATGTTTTGACCTCACGGATCTCCTGAAAGAGTCTTGGGGACATCTGGGGATCCAAGCGCCACATTTTGAGAACCGCTGTACTGAAGCATCCATTGTCTATAACGAATTAATTGTTCTCCCAATCATGTAGGCAAGGATGAGTTATAGACTATCCTTGGGCGAACTGAGGAAGATGTCATTCAAACCACATTCTATAATCTTGTGGTCCAAATGTGGAACCCTTTTTGAAAAAGATTGCTACTGTGTGCACGCATGTATATCTTTGATGCAAAATAAAATCAAATTAATTAAGAGAGGTAAATCGAGGCAATCGGACTGCAAGCCCACGCTGCTGCACGCAGAGACTCAGCCACGCCGTGAGCAATCTTTGCACACTCGCCTCTGCCCTTTCACCATGATCAGGACTGGTGAGGAAACAAATGAAGCCACCAAGTTCAGGAGTGAGAATCTGTGACATGGACTCGCTTGAGTAATCACGTAGCCCAGAGGCCCAGACTGGAAGTCAGCAGACCTGCCTGGTGCTTATGCTGTATGGTATCATGAGGCAGAAAGATCACTGGTTTTGTCAAATCCGGTTCAAAGCCTGGTTCTGCCACTCGCTGGTGATGGGCCCCTGGGCCAGTGAATTTCAACCTTTCTCTCTCCTCATCTGTAAAAGCTCATAGGGTGTTGAAACTATTAAACAAAATAATGACTGTCAAAATAATGACCGTCTGACTTTGCACAGAGATTACTTGTCAGTATTATACACACAAAGCGTAAGTACAGGGGCCTGACCCCCAGGAGCTGATGGCCTCACTGGGGAGTCAGTGCAACCTACATGAAAGAAGAGGTGGCAGCTCCAGACCAGGACAACAAGATGCTAATTCCAGGGTCCTGACTAAAGGGATCCTAGAAGTGAGCCTCCCCTTTCTTTAGCCACATCCACCCTACAACCCTGGACACTTACCGTCCCCCACCATCCCTGTCATGATTCTCAGAAAAGTCACAGAAAAAAGCAGCGGAGACAAAGGCAGCTACCTGCACAGTAACTGTAGCTCGAGAGGCCCAAAGTCCCATCTGCCCTGACAGGCTCTCCTCCACCGCAAAAACACTCTTTAGGTTAAAGCATCGTGTCCTGAAAACTTTGTTTAAAGGGGAAAAAAATTAGTTTGAGTGGGTGACCACTAACTAAGGTTTAAGTGCTTTTGCCGGTAGGATTATCCTAGAAAGGAGGCTCCCCACATCTCCTGTGGTCAGCGGAAGGCCAGGAAGGGCCTTGCTCCTCCCAGGGAACCAGCTGGGCTCTGAGGCTCTGGGTCCCCACGGAGCACCTGGAGCTCTGGAAGTTCAAGCACAATATCAGCGGGCTGATATAGTTATAGTAGATTAAATCTCCTTTTTACATTTTACCAAGGAGATTCGTTCGTAAGAGGAGACAAAGCAGTTCCATCAAGGGCAGGGCCTGGATTCTCTGCTCCCTAAGTACAGTCCTGCTTTGGGGTAGAAAGTTTGACATCCATTCAAACCCTTCCAGAAGCAACAAAGAAAAGGAGCTCCCTGGCCCAGAAGGTGAATTTTCTGTATGCTGAGGGAGAGAACTGGGCTCAGCACTGGTGCCACACCGACAATGTGACTTTGACTCACAGAAGTCACTAGGAAAGACGAAGCAGACACTCCTGAACGGGATACACAATTTAAAAACCAGTTGCGCCCCCGTTCCACCATCTGCTGCTGAGCAGGAGTAATTAAAACGGAGGGGAAACCTGTTGACGCGTTAATAACAGTGCCAAAATCTCAAAGGGGTAACTGGAAAACGGTTCATTATTAACTAGAACAGAAAGGTGGCCCTCAGGAAATGCCCAGCACACAAAGGAGATGAGAGAGGAAGAGGAAGAACAGTAAGGATCTGAAACCTCCCTGACTCTGGAGGCCTGCAGGGGAGTTTTTGCTCACACCTGCTTTGATCTTCTTTTCCCACCCCAGGGAGACTGGTTGGTAGGATCACCCATACCATGCTCTTGGCGTCAACCCCAGGGTCCTCTCTCAGCCTCGATGTCTCTGGAAGCTGCACACTTCACAAACTGAGCTCCGTGAAGTGGAGGTCGGACAGCCTGGCTGGGAGTCTTTCTTCCTTCTGCTTTTGGAGGTGAATTCAGACGTTCAGTGGTGCTCCCAGCGAGACAGGGTGTGATGGACACGGCTCACCCCAGGTCAGCACCCCAATGGCAGTGACAGTTCTTAGTGCTACTGGCTGGGCATTTTGCTGGAGCAATGAAGTGGTGTGAAGGGAGGGCCCAGAGAAAGCAGCCCGCTGCAGGTGATCATCCTAGGATGTGACCTCAGATCTGCGATGACTCCCCCGTGCCGATTTCTACGAGACAAACTCCTTAGTGTCTTGTCTGGTCTTCTACGCTTTGCCCATCTCTCCAGCCTCACCTTGCTGCACCAACTCGCCCTGTCCTCCTGCCATGCAGAGTTTGTCCCCTCTCCTTAAACATTCTAGCCTTTGCAAATTCTGTTTCCTCTGCTGTGACAGCCCTTGCTTTTTTTTCCAGAGCAATTTCAATGTGTTTGTCAAGGACCAGCTCTGTGAACTTGCCCCTTTATGGGCCCTTTGCTTTTTGTTCCTTTGATATGTTTACATTGTATTAAAAGTATCTGTTTATCTAATAATAATGAAGGCATCGCTAATTGAGTGCCAATTGCATTCTAGATATCTAGAACATTCACATTACACTGAAAGTATCTGCTTATCTGTGCAATAGTAATCTAATAATGATAATCTAATAATGATAGCCAGCATCATTAATTGAATGCTAATCATATTCTAGGTACTGAGCTACATATTTACATATATAATCTCAACACCCCACGTAAGCCTGTAAGGTGGGTATTGTTCTCCCCATTTCAAGAACTTCATTCCTGACCCCTCAGATGATACTGGATCTCTAAATAAATATTTGTAAAGGAAAGAAATAAGGACATATAGAGGAACTTTACTCATCTTAATTGCCAACACCAGCTGAATGGTTATCATTACCCAGGTACTTTGCTTAGCATTTTACTTGCCTTCACATCATTTAATTTTTACCAAAATACCTGTGAGGTAGGCACTGTCATTATCAGCATCTATCATAGTACCTGGCACATAATAGATGCTCAATTAATCCATATCAAATGAACTCATCTCCATTTTATAGGTGTAGTAGCCAAGGCTTAGAAACATTAAGTATTTGGGATACGCAGCACAGCTGAGACTAGAGTCCAGGTGCAGCCTTCTTCAAGCCCTTAGTGTAACAGGAAGGCTAGCAAACCTCTGCCTCTTACTTTAACACTAGTCTGGATGCAGTACAGCATGTGAGATTTCTAAATCGGGTAGAGGGGGTTTTCTGAGCTGAGCTTTCTCTGTAGTTGCTTCAAAAGCCAATGCATGGTAGAGTCATCCACAGACTATTTGGGAAGTCTGAATTCTGGTCTTGGCTCTTTTGTCAGACAGCAGAGCAGCCTCAGTGAGCCACATAAGCTCTGAGTCCAGTTCCTGCATCAGTAAAGTGGGGTGTGGTTAGGCGCCCCTGCCAACACAGACAGCAGGAGACAGTGCCGCGTAAGTGTAAAGTCATGACACCTGTGATAAAGGCACATTCATCTGTGATCACAATAACTCGCACAACTGAGACCCGATAAAGGCTCCTGTGCACTCACCGACTCTGGGACAAGACAGACAGTCCAGGGAGCGGGCAGTTCCCCAACAACGCCTCCAGCAGGCAGCTTCTGGAAAGTCCCAATTAGCAGCCTTGCACCCTGCCTGCTCCCAGGCAACTCTGGACCCCCGGAGAAGCTGCCATCATCTCTCTTCCTCTGATTTTACTAGCACCGTAATTGCGCATTTCTCCACTTACCTGTGTGATGAGAGAGCATCAGTGCTTCCATAATGCATGACTCGCGGAGTGAGTCTGGGGCCCTACACATCACTTCTCATTGCAATGATGCGGCACCGAGAAGCCATCCTTCATCATGTGGAAAACACTCCCTGCACCGCAGCGTCTCTATTTGCAACAGCCGCAGAGATATTCATGTGATAGATCATATATTTGCCTGAATCAATATTTCCCTGACACCGGGAAGCCCGCCATCCATCTGTCCCCTTTCGTCTGATGGAGCCCTTCTGTGTTGCCTTCACACGGGCTGACGGGACCACAGGCCCTCCTTCCCCACCTGACGGATGATGGCCAGGTGAATGATTGCTTCATAAATTACCGTCTTGGGAGCAGAGCCCCTGGAACTCAGGCAAGCCCGCCCAGCGACTGAGCAGACAGTGAGGAGACGTGGCGTGAAGGGCAAAAGCTCGTGGAACTTGAGTTGGAAAATCTCTTAGTCCAACATTCAAATTTAACAAACAACGAAACTGAGGCTTAGTGCAAGTAGGGAACTTGTCCAAGATCAGAGAGCTAGTTACAAGAAGGCGTTGGATTCTCACCACAAGTGCTGTCCCCAGAGACCCTGACTATGTTGATTTTAGTTTGAACTGTGCAGGAAAGATGGAGAGGGCTGGTTCTCATTTGACTCTCAGAAAGAAAGAATTCAATTCAAATCTTCTCAGCACCCATCAGACTCTCTGAGCTGAGCACTCAGACATGGATAAAACACAGTCTTTGCCCTGCAAAGTCCCACCCTTCATCCCAGGGCTGAAGAAATCAGGTGACCAGATTAAGTTCCCGTAGACTAAACATGGGCACCCACTGTCCACCGCCCTCCCGGTACCTACCTCTCCTCTCGCAAACCCTGAAACAGACCTGCCTCCTTGAGGAAGCATGCTCTGTCCCTTTGCTCCGAGTGCTAGGCACCCACCCCTTCCAGGCATGTCACAGACCAGAAAGAAACCCTCACTCCACAGCTTTGTCTCCCTTTGCGTAATATCTGTGGAACCATCGGTTCTACATACTCTGCCTCCACAACTTCCCTTCTCCCCCAAAAGAGATGCCCTGATTTATGAAAGTGACTGATTTTCATGCTATAATTCCCCAACCATGGCCAATTTCAAGGTACTAACATGGTATCATTAAACCGCAGGAAGAGAGGCGCCGCAGTGCACCACCGTACAGTATTTCCATAACCACAGAAAAACACAGATGAAAAGAACCTCAAGAACATAGATAATAGTAAAATGCAGTCAAATAATTAGGAAGCAGTGACTTTTAAGTACACGTTACCTTTGTCTTCAATATAAATTTTTAAATTTAAGTTTATGTAGCTTAATTTATAATAATGGCCACATTTAACAATTGCCTGAAAATTTAACAACTAAGTTCTCGTGAGGTGTCCCTGGCTGGCTCCAGCACACCACTGCGCATCTGTCTCCCTTCTGGGCTCCCTTGTGACCTACTCGAGTCCCAGCCTCCCCATCTTTCACCTGGACTATGTCAATCGCCTCCGAACCTGTCTCTCAGCTCCTGGTCTCCTCTTTTCCAACTGTCGGGTCCGTCAGGGCTCGGCCATCTAGTTCCCGTTTCTCAGTGTGCTCTTGGCCCAGGAATGACAAGACACACTGAAAGCAAGGTAAGCACAAAAATGAGGTTTATTGAGGGAGAACAAGACAGCTTTATAGAGCAGGAGCAAGACACCTTCACCACAGACAACTAACGGGCCCCCTGTCCTAACAAGAGGCTCTGGTTATGGTCTGGGGTCCTGTTTCACGCTGTCCGGATTGGGCCCTCCTCATGGTTCAGATGTCACCATGGAACCACTTTGATGGACAGTTAATGGAATGCTAATGAGCCTTAGGTTACTCCAGGTCACTTTCTAGATCCTATTGTACCTGGGCTGCCAGCCTGTGGGCTAGGGAATTCCCTGCATTCTTTTGCAGATTGGCAGGGGGTGTTCCTCCTTCTCCCAGGTGGGCCAATTGCTCGGGGCAGGATTAAGGTGGGGCAGCACCAAGACAGGGCACCCACCCTTGTTCTTCTTCCCCAGGTGGGGCAATTGCTCGAGCAGCACCGAGCAAAAAGCCCGCTTTTGTCTCTAGGAAACCCACATTTTCCTCACTATCTGCCCAACACACCGTCCAGTTTTATCTTTCCAAAATGTACCTTCTGATCTCCCCGGCTCAAAACTGTTCACTCTCCACTTCCTCCAGATGAGATATACACTCTTTTTCTACACAGTCAAGGTCCTGTACAATACACAAACTCCCGAACTATCCTTTCTAGTTTTACCTCTCAAGCAGTTCGGGGCTCCCCTGGCATTTCAGAGGCTGACAAGCCTGGATTTGAAGTTTGCCTTTACCATTCATTAGCTGGGTGACCTAGGGCAGGTTATAATACTTAACTTTGCTGATCATCACTTTCCCCACCTGAAAAGTGTGAAAATCAACAATGATTAGGAGGATTAAATAAGATCATATGTGTGAACTAAAACAAAATCTTAATCCTCCCGCAGCGGACTGAATGGACCCCGTCTTGGCCAAGGGGACCCCAGAAATGCCCTAAAGCTGGGCTGCTGGTCAGGAGAAGGGAGGTCAGACCTGCCTCATCTTGGCCCCCTCCCTTCTTGGAGATAACCTTTGCACCTCATTAACAGGCCTAAGGCTATACAAGGCACGGCTTATACCACACCTGCAGGTCATCAATTTACTTAACAAACCACTGGAGTCTGGGTATATGTCTGGTGTGTCTGGTGGCTTGTCTCTGATTAACAGACTTCCTTATCTAACTTAAAACTTTCCAAGCCTTTAAATAAAGCTTCATTTCTTTAACCAATTACAAATCAAAGGATCTTTAAGCCCATCTATAATGGGCCCAACCTATAATGCCCGGCTTCAAGGTGTCCTGCCTTTTCAGGCCAAACGGATATATGCCTCCCATGTATTGATTTGTGACTTTACATGTCATTCCTGTCTCTCTGAAATCTATAAAACCAAACTGTAACCCAACCACGGTGAGACCACTTGCTCAAGCCTTCTTGGGCGTGGCTCTCCAGACCATGGTTGCACATACTCAGCTCAGAATAAACCTCTTGAAATTATTTTACAGAGTTTGGGTTATTTTCCATTGATATATGTAATACTACTAGGGCAGTGACCAGCCGATTTTAGGCATTCAATAATAGCAGTGACATCAGCTTCTATTTATGAACTCATTCTATGTATAAACACTAGTTCTTTATCTCATTTTTATGTCATTGTTATCTGCAATTGATAGATAATTAGAGAAGTTTGGCAGCCACCTCTGTCAAATACAGATTCGTATCCCCTTTGCAAATACTACATTCTAAATCCAATCATCCAATCTGCTTTAATCTCCATTCTTCATGGTGCCCACCTGTTTCACATCTAAGCTTTTGCTCCTGCACTCTGCCTCTCAAATATTCATTCTTCCACTCACTAATAAAAAGATGACCCAATTAAAAAGCAGGCAAAGGATTTGAAAAGACATTTGTCCCTCCAAAAATATATAAATGGCCTTTAAGCACATGAAAAGATGGTCAATATCATTAGTCGTTAGGGAAATGCAGATCAAAACCACATTGAAATACCACTTCACACCCTCCAGGATGTCTATCCTGAAAAAGACAGATAATAACAAGGACATGGGGAAATTGGAACCCTTATTCATTGCTGGTGGGAATGTAATAGGTACAGGCACTTTGGAAAACAGTGTGGCAGTTCCTCATAAAGCTGAACATAGAGATAATATATGACTTAGCAGTTCCACTCCCAGGTATATACGCAAGAGAAATGAAAACATGTCCACACAAAAACACCTACATGAATGTTCATTGCACTGTTATTCATAAGAGCTGAACAGTGGAAACAATCCAAACGTCCATCAAAAGGGGAATGGAAAAGCAAACATGGAATATCTGTACGATGAATTATTTTTCAGCCATAAAACAAAATAAGGCTGGGCACAGTGGCTCACGCCTGTAATCCTAGCATTTTGGGAGACCAAGGCAGGAGGATGGCTTGAGGCCAGGAGTTCAAGATCAGCCTGAGCAAAAGCGAGACCCTGTCTCTACAAAATGTAGAAAAATTAGCCAGGCGTGGTGGTGCTCACTTGTAGTCCCAGCTACTGAGGAGGCTGAGGCAGGAGGATCACTCAAGCCCAGGAGTTTGAGGTTGCAGTGAGCTATTATGATATAGGGGTGAGGGGAAACTTGCCCTTCCCCCCCCCCGAAAGTTGACTAAAAGATCAACTCACAATTAAGGTGGATTAATAAGAGAAAGGTTTATTTACCATGCGCATGGGGAGAATCACAGAATGATTACTCAATACCCCAGTGGAATTCAGATATTTTTATACACGTCTTTTAGAGGGGAGGGGGAAAATGAGGAGTATAGATAATTCTGTTTAGGGGCAATAAATAGTTGCTAGGGAGGATGAATGGACAGGGGAAACAGATTGACTTGTAAATTAATCTGAGTGACAGGTATTATGTTTTAAATGATTTGGGCCAGGTCCTGTTGCAATATATTGAGGTAACAGTGAGAGGAAGAGAAATCAATTGCCCCCTTCGATCTCTGGATTGGATCAGTCCAGTGTATGCAGATAGAGACAAGCCCCCTCCAATGCTTTGTTGACCTCCAGGGGCCTGTAATTCAAATTACTCTTTGTAAGGTTTTTTGGAGTGGCTGGCGCCAGAGAAAGAAAGACGAGCTGAGTTGAAAGGGATAAGTAAAGAGGCTTTATTGGAGTGCTCCCGGGTGGGGGTAACGAGTCCCAAGAGAGGGACCCAGGCGAGTTTCACAGTCCCACGAGTGGAACCAGAGAAGTCACTCTGCCCAGAAGTCTGAGTGGGTTTATATACGTTTTTAGGGCTGGGGGATGAGAGTTGCTCTGGCAAGAAGGTTTCGGCACGAAGAGTGAGGAATTTCTTTGTTTCAGTTTCAAGACGGGTATTGAGGAATAGGAGGGGCTTCTTCTTTTTATTAGGGAAGGGAGGGGTGCCTGCCACCAGCCTTACACTCTTTATACCAAGGAGTCATATATTGGGGTGAAATT
Organism: Varecia variegata; assembly: GCA_028533085.1. NCBI lineage: Eukaryota > Metazoa > Chordata > Mammalia > Primates > Lemuridae > Varecia > Varecia variegata. The sequence goes on along the minus strand of CM052450.1, from coordinate 17,318,850 downwards.
TCCTGAGCTCCTTTAATGATGCTACTGCACCCTAGGCTAGGTGCTAGGTGACAGAGTGAGACCCTGTCTCAAAAAAAAAAAAAACCAAAAGAAAAACAAAATGAAGGACTGACACATTCTACAACATGGGATGAACCTTGAAAACATCATGCTAAATTGAAGAAGCCACTCACAGAAGACCATAATTCCACTAATATGAAATGTCCAGAATAGGCAAGTCTGTAGACACAGAAAATTGATTAGTGGTTCCCTAGGGCTGGAGAGTGAGGAGGAATCGGGGTGACTGGTCATTAATGCAAGGTTTCTTTTTAGGGTGACAAAAATGTTCCAAACTTACATTGTGGTAATGGTTGTATACCTCTGCGAACATACGAAAAAACCACTGAATTGTATGATTTAAGTGGGTGAATTTTATAGTATTTGGAGTACATCTCAATAAAGATTTTTTTTTTTTAAAAAGAATACTTTGAAAAAAATTCATCCCTCCTCCAAAGCTTCTTGCAGAAGGACCCTTTGCTGGGGCACAATTCCCTACTCCCAAGTAGCTACAATTGCTCCCTTTTCTGAGCCCCATTTTTCACTGAGTGCTGTTTCTTCTCTCATTTCCCATGTTTTGCTTCCTACTGTAGTTATTTGTGTACCATTGTTGTCTATTAGAAGCTTCAAATTTTGTGAATGTGTAAAATGGAGCGGATTCAGTAGTATTCCTATAAGATCACTCACCCTTATATCCTGTTAGGTCTTTTCACAGAGGGAAGAAAAGAATGTTCTTTCGGCCCACACAGGAAGCCGTGCCTGACCTGGGCCCAGTCACTGAAGTGTGTTGCACACATGAATGTCATCTACCGCACTGTGTGTGTTTGTGGAGTGAGGTGGCCAGTGGATCTCTGGGTAAAATCTCCTGCAGAGCAATGACTGAGTTTTACAGGCTGGGTCTGCCCTGTGCCCCCTGGCCCAGGGCTATTCCTCAACTAGGAATTCAAAGAATATGTGTGAAATTTTTCCCTTGCACTCAGTTTGAGACTTTGTAACCAACGGAAGATCAAGGAAATTTGCTGACTGGGTGACTACCAAGAACAGAATGAAACAAATTCGTTGGCAGTTTGAAGTGTTTCTTTCACCAGGGGGCCTTTTCCTTTGGAACAATACCTTGTTTTTGTTTTGACTTATAAACAAAAACATGTCCCTCCTCCAGCTGCTCCTAGGATGAGCGCTATGCACCTGGACAAGCAGAGAAAGGCTGGTTTCGTTCCTTTGCCACTGGGCACGCCATGGGGGTAACAGGAGGCTGGTGCAAGTCTTGTACTTAGGCACAAAACTGGGGAACAGTGTCAGCAAAACTGGGAGGAGGAGCGGGATGGGGAGAGGGCACCGGGGGGCACAGAACTGCAGCACAGAGGCAGAGAAGGGGAGGTGCAGGAACCCAGTCTATCCAGGACAAAGGGAGGAAGAGGAGGCCTTCGCAAACGGAAGACTCGGCATCACCTCTGAAAATGTGACCTTGTTCGGAAGTCGGACGCCATGGAGAGCTCCTGGAAACCAAATCTGATTCTTTTCCACCAATGAAGATCAAGCAGAGAAGGCAGAGGCAATCCAGTTCACGGAGTGTGGCCCCCGAGTGGTCAGCAGCTGTCAGCGCATCCGTGATGCCTCATTTGCTAGTTACTGACATAGTGGTAAAAATGCACACCAGTGAGCATCTGTGCACGCGCACACGCGCAGGACCTCCACTACTGCACTGCATGCAGCTGGCACTCACGAGTGCTAAAGCTGTTCTACAGATGCAGACAGCCTGGACGGGTTGCTTGTAAGCCTGAGCTTGGAGACAAACCTAAAAGGCTCTTCTTTTAGTACCAGATGAAAAAGGCATTCGTGTATCGCCACCTAATGGTGCTTAGACCTCATTACAGTCTTGGACCTGTTCAAGATCAACAGGTAGGTGGGTCCAAAGGATCAGACTCAGTGAAAGATGTAAACTTGACTTTATCTTCCAAATGCATCACCCAGCTCTCCAGCAGCAGCGTACAGTTGGATGTTAACAAGTGTGTGCAGTGCTGGTTCCTGGCAACACAGCTCGCAGAGCTCTGCCTCAGTGCCCCATCCCAGTTCCTGTACCTCTTGGCTGTTCCCAGATATTCCTCCCATACTTCCTAGGGCCCCCTTTAGCACAAAGCTTTGGTCCATTTTAACGGACACTCCTGAGGACTATCACTTGCAGCTGTCATCACTCACTTTCCCAGATGTAGGTCAGATGCTGAAGACAGGTCTCATCTACCACGCAACTCTGCCCAGGTGCCAACCCGCCACATCTGCCTCCACCTTACGCAAGATTCCAGCCTTCATGGATATGGATTAGGCCAATGGGATTTGGAAGCTAACGTGCATTTTATCTCTTACTGGTCTCTCCAGGGCTGATCTCTGACATGCTCAGAGTCTGGGGAGGATTCTGTGGCTTTTATTACATGCTGGGATATCAAGTCACAACCCCTGAGGTCAGCTGAGTGGCTCCTGTTGACTTTTGAGAGCCCAGGGAGACTGGAAATCCTGTGTACCCATTAAGGAAGGAAGGACCTTCGTGGTCGAACAGACTGTGGGGGGTTTGCACTCATGACAGCAGGCTGGAATGGACCTGTGTCTGCCCTCTTCTTCTCAGCTTCTTTCAACAAAAAGAGAGTGGATCCTTGATTCCTTTTAAAGATCAGAAGAACAAAGTCTACTTGCCCATGATCACACAATGGAGCCCAGAGGAGAAAAAGTCAAGACCAGGGTCTCCCAACTCCCCACACCTTGGCACTTTCTTCTATAGTCAAGCTGGCCTGAGCTTCAGACACCCCCAGTGAACTTCCCTCTCTGTGAAATGACATTTACGTTGCACAGTGCACGTTGTTGGTTGGAAGGTGAAGAGTTGACTTAAGTGACAGGTCCCTAAATCTACTGCACCTTCCAGTAGCGTCCAGTATGGGAAGCTGGAGCCATTTGTGTTGTGGTAAATGTATGAGCTGTTCACAAGCTCTACTCTTCTAGCTGCAGTAATGGAAGGTTCCAGCGTCCTAGGTGGGGGTGGGAAAGACGGGTTGGGACAAACCTTTCCCTCTACCTCTCCCTTCCCCACCACTTTGCTCTTGCTCTCTCCCTCCTCTGCTTTTCTCCCTTTTTTCCCTTTTCTCCTCCCCCTTTACCTTTCCTCTTTTCTCTCCATCCCTCTCTTGAGTCTTTCCTCAGTAATTCCCTATAGAGTTTGACCAGGCATTTAAATAATAATAATAATATCCAGGAATTTTTTCTAGCTTAAATGCAAATCTTTCCCTCCATTTTGTAAATACTCCTCCACCTAAATAGTCCGCCCTCCCTTCCAGTCAGCCTGAGGAAAGACCTCTCATCTTTCCTCTGCATTGGATGGAATGAGGGAGGAATTCCTGAGGCCTTCATCCCGTCAAACCAATATGGTAACTGTTCCCCTCTGCTTTTGCCCACTGCACTCAGTGTATTCTATTAAGAAGTGGAGCCAAATGTTACGAGCTGTAGCCGAGTGAGCCAGGCAAGGTGGGACAAGCTGAAGACCCCGCTACATGTGCTGGGTGCAGGGAGACCAGCCACCTATTTGGGGGCTAACTGGAACTCTGTCCATAAGAAGCTCAGCAAAAATTACTGGCAACAAACATATTATTTTTCATTATGAATCCAGCCAGCCAGCCTAGGCTAAGGAAAACTGATACCCTAAGAGGATAACCAACTCTTTTTGTGCAAGACTTTCCCAGTTTTTGAACTGAGAGTCTCATGTCCTGAGAAACTTCTTAGTCCTGGGCAAATCGAGAAGGTTGGTCTCTCTAGACCCTAACATTGTGTTGCTGCTGCTGCTGCTGAGGTAATCACCCCATCTCCTTGACCTTTTCTTATACCTTTGCAATAAACTTCTGTAGCTGTGAGTAATCTAGATGCATCTCTTCCTGCACCCCTGAGGCCCCCGGCCTGCAGGATAGCGTTCTGCCCCCAGTTCCGCTCCACATCCACCAACACGGCCCAGCCTCTCCTTCCACTCCCTTGGCTTATCTGGCCGTTTTCCAGGTTGATACATTCGTCATCTTTCTTTTTTTTTTTTGAGACAGAGTCTCACTCTGTTGCCCAGGCTAGAGTGTCCTGGCGTCAGCCTAGCTCACAGCAACCTCAAACTCCTGGGCTTAAGCAATCCTCCTGCCTCAGCCTCCCGAGTAGCTGGGACTACAGGCATGCGCCACCATGCCCAGATAATTTTTTCTATATATATTTTTGGTTGGCCAGATCATTTCTTTCTATTTTTAGTAGAGACAGGGTCTCGCTCTTGCTCAGGCTGGTCTCGAACTCCTGACCTCGAGCGATCCTCCCGCCTCGGCCTCCCAAGTGCTAGGATTACAGGCGTGAGCCACCGCGCCTGGCCCATTTGTCATCTTTCCAGTGGCCCTTTCCTTCATTACCTACACGCAACTCGTCACCAGGTCCTATTGACTTTTATTTTGAGATGTCCATGGAATCTGCCTTTTCCCATCTTTACTACCAGCACAATAACAATTATAATCAAAACAAACACCAACCCTAATCGGAGTGGATTCAAGAAAGAGTGGAAGAGAGGAATGGGAATCAACAAATATGTAGAATTCAGAATTTCTCAAAATTATTTGATGGTAAAACTTACTTGTCACAGAGCAGCTCATGGGACCATTGTTCCAGGAAATACAATTTTGTAAATGCTCATCTAGCCTACAGATGAACAGTTTTGCAGAACTAGAAAGAATGTTTAAAAACATCAAGACGAGCACTGTAATTTTATATGTGAAAACTCAGAGACCTTAGGGGATAGAGTGGTCCAAGCCACACAGCTCCCCTCTGGGAGACCCAGGCTTTGAACCAGGTTCAAGGTTCCTTACACTGTACCATCCACTGCCTCCTACTGGATACCCTGCATTCTGAGACAATCTTCTCTCCCCACTACAGTCCTACCCATAATTCAGGGCCAAGCTCAGCTTTTAGCTCCTCTGCATTCTGTGCTAGCCACACAAGCCCACGCTGATGCTAACTCTTGCTAGATTACTATAACAGTTGTTTTTATTATTACATTTGCTATCTAGTATCAGGCATTACCAATACCTACCACATGTATTTAATATTGCCACATGCCCAGCTGTGGCCATGGCATTCGTTGCTAATCCCCCACAACACCCTTTTAAACTGAGCCCCAAAAGAGGTTCAGAACCCTCTCCAGCGTAATGCTCCAGCTGGCCATAGCCATGGGTGGCATGTGAGACGGAACTTGTGAGGCCCCGACTTTGTCATTCAATTATTCTGCGTGTGTGTCTTCACAGCTCTGCCACATTAGACCTTCTTGAACAGCAAAGCCGATGTCTTTGAATTCTTTCATAAAACCATTTGCTGCAAGTATAGTCCTTTGCCCTAATAAGTGCTCAATAATTGTTTGAATGTCTGTACATCAAACACTGAAATGATCACTAACATTTACATAATGCTTAGCTACAGAGCACTTTCTCACGTGGTACCACATTGAATTAATTCTCTCAACAGCCCTGGGAATTAGGTCCAACTGTGCGCCCCAGTTCTTCATAGACAGTGAGCTTCTGAGGGGACAAGGGATGGTTTCTTATGGGCCCCTGTGGGGCTAAGCTCAGAGCAGGCGGTCAGTTTGTGGAATCGTAGTGTGAACCCAGAGGATGAAGAAACAAGGGCTGGAAGAGTGTGTACCTCGAGCCAGGTCACCCCACTTTCCACCGCACCACTCAGCCCAGCTAGGTCTTAGAAATGCTCTTACGACGCTCAAGCCCTGAATCCTTTGCCTCTTCGATGTTTGAACTCACCATCGCTGGCTTTTCTTTCTTTCTGGTAATGAAGCAAAACCTGGTGGGTTAATTAATCCTTCTCAACGCTGGGCAGCAGTAATCGGATCAAGAAAAAAGCCTTTCTCCTCCTGTGCTCCCAGGGGTGCCTGGCGGGAGCCCGCGAGGAGATGGAACACAGCCTTCAGTCTGTTAATTGTTCAAGAGCAAATCACCTGTCAGCAGGAAACAGAAAAAAAAAGACAGCACTGAATTCAGAGTCAGAACAATAAATAACACTCAGCGCTATACCCCTGAGAAAAATAAAGCTGCCAACATTCTGCTTCTTAGGGAAAACAAAAATGCTCGGTGTTTCTGCAGACCTGTGGAATACCGCGTGATTCGGTAGAAAATGCGGCAATCTGTTCAGACGGGGTTGCCTCCTTTATCAACTCAGGGCCCACCGGTCCCTCCCCCGCACTCAGCACCCCTGCCCCAGGGAGACAGAGGCAGACATCTATGAAAAAATGCATTTCTCTGTGCAGCCTCTGTGACACTCTACCATCATACCCAGAGGGGCAGGCTGCTGTTGTGGCTAAGCAAACAGATTCCAGAGCCAGATAACCCAGATTCGAGTCTAATCACAGCCACTTACTACTTATGTGATCTTGGCCATGATCTCTCTTGTCTGCAGGTGTCTCTGTTCCTCACTAATAAAATGGGGTGGTGATAATAACAATTCCTACTTCATAGAGTTGTGTGAGGATTAAACTATTTAATAAACGTAAATTACTTAGGGCCATGATCATTGTGAGCTATTATAGCCATTAATTATATTTCACTTTTATATCTAATTTTTGGCATGTCCCTTTTCCTCTGTAAGCCATGAGTTCTTTAAGGGAAAGGTCCATATCTCATCCTTCCTTCTATGCCCAGCATTTAGCATAGTTGCTGTGGTTTGGATGTGGTTTGTCCTGGTCAAAGCCCGTGCTGAAGTTTAATTGCCAGTGCGGCGGTGTGGGGAGGTGAGCCCTCCCACCACATGGGAGGTGTTTGGGTCATGGGGCGCTGCCCTTGTGGATGTCTTGGTGCTGTTCTCACAGTAGTGAGTGAGTTCTCACTCTCACAAGAGTGGATTAGTTCTCAAGGGAATGAATTACTTCTCATAAGAGTGGGTTGTTATAAAGCAAGGATGTTCTTTGTGTTTGGCCCCTTTGCACATGTTCACATCTTCTTTGACTTTCTGCCATGTTATGACACAGCAGGACAGCCCTTGCCAGAAGCCAGTGCCATGGCCTTGAACTTCTCAGCCTGCAGAACTTTGAGCTAAATAAACCTCTCTTCTTTATAAATTGTCCAGTCTTGAGAATTCTATGATAGCAATGGTCTTAGTCCATTTTGTGTTGCTATGAAGGAAGAAAGGAGGCTGGGTAATTTATAAAGACAAAAACTTTATCTAGCTTATGACTCTGATGGCTGGAAGGTTTCAAGACTGGGCATCTGGTGAGGGGCTCTGGCTACTTCCACTCCTGGCAGAGCCTAAGGGAAGCTGGCTGTGCAGATATCACAAGGTGAGAGAGGAAGCAAGAGAGAGAGAGGGAAGCACCATGCTCTTTTTAACAACTAACTCTCTCAAGAACTAATAGAGTAAGAGGCCACTCACCCCCAAGGTAGGGCATTAATCTATTCATAAGAAATCTGCCCCCATAACCCAAACACTTCCCACTAGGCCCCACCTCCCAACACCATCACACTGGGAATTAAATTTCCACATGAGATTCGGTGGGGACACACAAGCCATATCAAAACCATAGCAGCAACACAAAACAGATGAAGACAGAAAATCAGTATCAGGAGTGGGGTGTTACAAAAAAAAGATACCTATAAATGTGGGAATGGCTTTGGAACTGGTAGTGGGCAAATGTTGGAAAAATTTGGAGGATCAGACTAGAAAATGCCTGTTTTGCCACAACTGGAACATTAAGGATGATTCTGGTGAGGGCTCGGAAGAAGACAAAAAGACAAGGGAAATTTTGGAACTTCTTAGAGATTGGTTAAGTGATTGTGACCAAAATGCTGATAAAAATATGGACAGTAAAGTCCATTCTGATAAGGTCTCAGATGGGAATAAGGAGTATTGATTTGGAAACTGCAGCAAAGGTCACCGTTGTTATACAGTTGCAAAGAACTTGGCTCATTATGTCCATGCCCTAGGGTTTTGTGGAAGGCTGAACTTAAGAGTGATGAAATGGCACACCTGGTGGAGGAATCTTCTAAGCGGCAAAGCACTTAGGCTGCTGCATGGTTACTTCTAACTGCTTACTGTGAACTGCTAGGAAAAAGGGAAACACAGCAGAAACATTTGGAAAAATGTATAGATCATGTGGTAGAGAATAATGGAACATTCTCAGGAAAGGAATCCAAGGGTGCAGTGGAACAACCTTTGCTAAAGAGATTACCATGGCTAAAAGGAAGCCAGGTGCTAATGGTCAAAACAATGGGAAAAAGGCCCTGGAGGCATTTCAAAGGTTTTTGAGGCTGCCCTTATCATCACAGGCCCAGAAGTCCAGGACAGAATGGCACCAGGGGACAGGCCTGAGGCACCACTGTCCCATGCTTCCTCAGGATGCTGCTCCCTGCATCCTGGTCACTCTGGCTAGAGCAGCCATGGCTCTAGTGGCCCCAGGTGATGCTAATGCCACTGCTCCAGAGGGCACAAGCAGTAAGCCTTGTCATTGATATGGTGTTAATTCTTCAGGCCTTCAGAATGCAAGAGCTATGAGGCATGGCTTTCTCCACCAAGATTCTAAAGAATATATAGAAAAGCCTGTGGGCCCAGGCAAACACTTGCTGCAGGGGTGGAGCCACTGCAAAGAGCCTCTACTAGGGCAATGCTGAGTGGAAATGTGACATTGGAGCTGCCACAGAGAATCCCCACCAGGGCAATGACCAGTGCAGCCTTAAGGATGGGGCTGCACTGGGACCCCAGAATTGGACAGACACTGGCAACATGCAACCTCATTCTGGAAAAACCACAGACATACAGCTCCAACCTGTGATAACGGCTACATGGGCTGCTCCCAGCAAAGCCATGGGGATGAGGCTGCCCACGGTGTTGGGAGCCCACCCCTCATGCCAGTGTGCCCAGGATGTGGAACATGAAGCCAAAGGAGACTATTCTGGAGCTTGAAGATTTAATGTCCTCTGTGCTGGGTTTCAGACTTGAAGCCTAGTACTCCTTTTTATTTAATTATTTATTTTGGCCTATTTCTCCCTTTTGAAATTGGAATGTCTGTCCTATGTCTGTTCCACCATTGTGTCTTGGAAGTAAATAACTTGTTTTTTATTTTATGGGCTCATAGCTAGAAGGAACTTGCTTTGAGTCTCAAATGAGACTTTGAACTTTGGACTTTTAAATTGGTGCTGGAACAAGTTAAGACTTTGGGGACTATTGGAATGGAATGATTACATTTTGTATGTAATGAGGACATGAGTTGTGGGGGCTAAGGGTGAAATGCTATAGTTTGTGTGTGGTTTGGCCCCACCAAAACTCACGTTGAAGGTTAACTGCCAGTTTGGCCATGTTGAAAGCTGGAGCCTAATGGGAGGTGAATGGATCATGGGGCTCTGCCCTTGTACTTGGTGCTCTGCTTACAGTAGTGAGTCAGTTCTCCCTCTCAGAGACTAGATTCGGTCTTGCAGGAATGGATTAATTTCCACAAAAGTGGGTTGTTATAACGCGAAAATACCCCTCATGTTTCAGCCCTTCAAACGTGTTCACTTCCCTTCTGACCTTCCATCATATTACAGTGCAGGAGAGAAGCCCTCACCAGAGGCCAGCGCCATGCCCTTGAACTTTCTAGCCTGCAGAACTGTGAGCCAAATAAACCTCTTTTCCTTATAAATTACCCAGTCTCAGGCATTCTATTATAGCAACACAAAACAGATTAAGACAATAGTGTCCCCAAATACCTGGCTTCCTTCTTGCCTATAAGAGAATAAATCATTCTTCCTCTTGCTTACGACTTGCAGTGCTTTCCTAAGATAAGAGTGCCCCACCCATTGACATAAAGCATGATTCTATGACTTGTTTTGGCCAACGAAATGTGAATAGAAGTGACTGTCTTCTGGTTCCAGATAGAAGCTTCAAGAGGCACTCTGATTTCACCAGCTCCTTTTACCCCTCTGCCATGAGAATGTCAGGTCTCAGATAAGGGTTGCACCTTCATCCTGGATCCCCAAAGCCAGAAAATAACTTGGAACAGGAGCAGAACCACAACCAGCCTGCAACCGGCATGTATAATAATATGAACAAGAAATAAGTATTCGGTTGGAAGCCACAGGGTTTTGGAGTTGTTTCTTACCACATGATCTAGTGAAAGTTGGTGAATATAGCACCCAATAAAAACTTGTTGAATAATTGAGTGCACTGATTAAACAATGAATGGGTGAGTGAATTATGTTTCATCCAATTCCTAGCCAAGACTATGGCTCTGTATGTACATCACCAAATCCAGTAATTTAAACAATGTGCTCTTTTAATAGTGAATATGTTTTCTGACATTTATTTTGAATAAAAATACTTTGTAACTAAAAAGTGAGGCAGTGATTCTGTAGAGAGAATAGCCCTTCTCTGGCAGCTACTGTTTTCTAACACTTTACATAAGCCAGGTCAGCAAGGATTCTCAATATTAGGAACAGAGTATATTTTCCAGATGTGGAAACAGGCTCAGAATCAGTGTAAAGGTCACCAGAGATAACAAGTGATGGTCCAGATGTGAACCGAGCTCTGTTAGAGTACAAAGCCCGTGCTCTCTCTGTTAGACACTGTAACCATGAAAATATTTGGAGATAAGCCGAGAAATCCTGTTTATCCAATAAAACTCCTCCTATACTACCTAATATTCTTTTTTTTTTTTCTTTTGGCAGATGGCCCAAAATGTTAACAGTTGGAGATCCAAGGAAAATAATTTGAAATATGCAGTATCCCTGGTGGGATTAAACAAACTATCATTTACTCTTAGTAAATGGATTTGTTTAATCAGATTGTTTTCATAATCACAGAATTAAAATCTCTCCAGGAAAAGAGCGAATGCTAGTTTGGATACAATGAGAGAGGGAGAGAGTGGAAAGAGTAGTTTCCATCAGAGGCACCTAAGTGCCTACAGGGCCGAGCAGGTAGGATGATGAGTGAAGAAGGCAAACTGGAGCCCACAGGGCTCATCCAAAGGGGACAGCTGCTGGTCTGTTCCAGTCAATTGCTACTATGCGGGAATGCCAGGCTTCTACAAGCTGGAAATCTGGACTTATGTGGCATCTCCAAATGTTTAAATGTTGACAAAAATTCAAGTTGTTTTTTCAGTACTATATATTGCAACCTTCCCCCCAAAGTTGTCATATGGATTCTGACCTATGTATCACCTGTTTGTCACTCATAGGATCCTTGAGAGAAGTGCACGCTTAGAGGGACCCACACTTGGAGGGGGCAGAGGGAGGGTGAAAGGCAAGTACAGAAGGTAAGTGGGAGGTCACTGAAAACAAACTTCTTTTAATATAATTGGCTTGGGCTGACTTCGTTCTTCCCATTTCAACACTGCATCCAGTAAAAGCAAACTCTGATAAGAAAAACCCATTTGTTCCAGAATAAACTTCATTACTCTGCTAAACATCTTTACTGGATTTCATTTGATCCTAGTCATTCTCAATTCAATACTGCACTCAGCCAACTTAACCTTTTAAAAGGAATTTTATTGATGGTGTGTTATGCAGACATCAACATTTCTCCAAAAAAAAAAAAAAAAAGAAAGAAAGAAATAGGAAGAATTAAATTGCTTTGCTTAGCGATCTTAATTATCTGGAATAATTAGCTCTAGTCAATTCTCCAACAAGAGCTCTCTGGAGAAATCAGTGTTTGGGGAACGAGGAAGAAAGGAGGAGCCAAGCTTGGGACAAAAGCAAGCATTTGGCAAGTCACTGGGAAATATCTAATTAACCCCGAGAGTGAAACTGACAATCAAAGCCACTTTCTTAATGCTTAATTATTAAAAGCAAATAAAGAAAGTAAATATTCAGGGAGCTAGTCTATTGGGCTCTGGAAAATAGGAGCCACTTTGTGCCAAAGTACTCAATAATCCCCAAAGATGCAGGCATGTGTGCTCTGGGCCTTTGTTCCTGCTAATCTCCGTTTAAGGTAGCCTTCCAAGCTGTGTCTGCTTAGAAGCTCCTGTCAGCCCTCTACGCTGTCTCCCCTGACCCACGTTTCTCCCCAACTGGAGAAAATTGTTCTCTCCTCTATGTTTCCATAGCCTTTTGTACATAGCAATCATTCCATTGTGTATTCATTAGGCAATTTTCTGCCCCCATAGATTTCAAAGGTTGCAAAATTTGGGTAAGTGTATATTTGTCTCTGAATCTCCAGTGCCTGGTATATCTGGAACTGAGTAGGTACATGATAAGTGGAAGTTGAATTAATCTACAGATTAACAGCTTTTTGTACAGAGTCTGTACATAGTAGGAACTTAATAAATTCTTCCTTGTCTCTTTCTTTCCTCCCTTCCCCCTACCCACTTCTCTTCCTCTTCTTTCTTTCTTTCTCTTTCTTTCCTTTCTTTTCTTTTTTTCTTCTTTCCCCTTCCTTCCTTCCTTCCTTTTTATTTATTTCCCCTTTTAGATTCTACCATTAAAGGTATTGATTCCTGAGCTGCTGGGCTAGACAACAGTGTTCTCCTATGTGAGCTTGTTATTTTGACTTGTGATTGCCTTTCAATAAGCCAGTGCAAATTGCAGTGGAGTGGCTGAGAAACCCCAGCATAGGGGTGGCCTGGGGGTTATTCCATGCAGAACCCCATTGGGAGAGAAGCTTCTGACTTGCAGTCACTATTTTTGTGTGTGAAACTGCAGGCCCCAGAAGAAGATTTGAAAGAAGCTTGGGAAAAGAGAGAAGGAGAGAGCGGGGAAGAAACTGAATGATGATGTAGCCCCGGGTTATTTTTTAAAACTGGCTTGTACATCTGTCTTGAGGACTATGGGGATCCTGGCAGCTATTTGTAGAGTATTTATTCTCAAACTCTGAGCTGAGTCTTGAAAGCTGAGTCAGAATTCACTGGGTGAAGAAAGTGCAAAGACTTTTCAAAAGGAGGGAACAGCACAAACAGGAACAAGGAGGGTGGAACACCCGCCGTGGTGGGGGTGGGAATTCTGGGGACGCAACTTGGTTTTCTACACAGTGGTGGTTCTCTGCCATGACACGCACATAGAGGTATGAGACAGGTGGGGTTAAGAAGAGACACGTGTCGTCATTGCTAATTTCCAGGCTTGGACGTGGCTGAGAGGACGTGATGGCTCCCAGACCTGATGTCCTCACTGGTTTCAGTCTCTGGGCACACTGCCCCCTGCACTTTCATCCTTACCTGGGTGCCCCACAAGGACCCCAGATTTCACATGTGCAAAAATCGATGCTGTGTATTTCCCCATAAGCCTTCTCCTCTCAATATCCTGTTAATTGCACCATCGCTTTCCTCGTGGTCTAAGGGAAAAATCTTGGAAATCATCTCCCATCCTGTCTTTCCCTCCCTCCCACACCCAATCGCCAATCAGATCCTGAAGACTCGGCCTCCCAACATTTCCTGAGTCTCTGCATTGTTCCCCCTTCCACCCACCACTGCCTTCATCATCTCCTCCCCTGGACAGGGGCCAGTCAACAGGTCCCCGTACCTTCATCCTTGCTCACCTCAACTCCAACCTTCCTGCCTATATCTCCTCTGCCAGCATGTGCAGGAATAAGCCCAAACTCCCAGAGGTGTACATAAGGCCTTGAGCCCTGGCCCCGCCTGCCCTTCCTGCTTGGTGTCTGCCCACTTCTGTCTTGCATCTTCTACTCTGGAAAATCTGAATGGCCTGGGGTTCCCCCACGCTCTGTGCTGTGCCTCTCCTCAGTGGTTTGGCTCCTGCTGTTCCCTCTTTCTGAACCTCGTCCTCACTTTTCTTCATTTGGCTCTTACTAACTTTTCAACATTCAGTTCTGGTATCTTTTCTTTCAGCAAATCTTCCTTCACAGTCCTGGCCCCGCAGTGGCCTCTGGAGTGCTCCCTGCGGACATCCCTGTCCCTGACCTCTCATCATCGTGCTGACATTACCTGAGTACATGTGCTCTGCCTCTCTAGGCTCCGACTTCCTCAAGGACAGCTGCCACCAGGCCCTACCCATCTTGTAGGTCCAGATCTTAACATGGCACTTGGCACCCAGCAGCTGCACATATGTTTGCCGAGCTGCACTCCGGGCCACACCCTCTGAGAGGGCTCTTTTGGCAAATAGAAAAGCTCCACCCGAGCCAAGACACGCCTGCCTCCAGACACAGCAAAGGAAGGTCCAGAGAACAGCCGAGGGCTCCAGAGACTCTGGGAAGTTTGTTGTTTTGTTTTAAGATAGATTCTGAAAAGTGAAAGTGCACAGGCTATGGAGTTCAAGTATATCTGGGCTGAAATCTTAGGAATGCCATTATTAGCTAGTGTGACTGTTGGAGAGATACACGGTTTCTGTGGGCTTCAGGTGACCTGCCTATAAAGTTAGGATTAATTATTAGCTCAAATGGGGAAAATGTTTATAAAGACACTAGCACAGTAACTGGCACAAGGTAAGTGCTCAATGAGTGTTAGTTCCCTTTTGTAGCCTCCATATTTCTGGAGAAATATAAGGTCCCAATATCCTGGAATAGACTGACTTTGGTTTCCTGAAACACAAGATGCTCTTGTTTTTTGTGCATCCTAAAATTTTATCATCGTTTTTAACTATAATTACTAGTACTAATTGGCTTTCATCTAAAGTGCCTATTGTATGCCAGGGCCATGCAAGGTCCTAAAGACACATTTTCTCACTTAGTCTCCATGGTGATAGTGATGGTAAGGGTGATGAGAGTTAGCTCTTACTGAGTCCTTAACTATGGGCTAAGCACGGTTCTGAGTCCTCTCTAAATACTAACACATTCAGTTCTCACAATAACTTTATGAGGTAAATAGTATGCTCCCATTTTACAGATGAGAAAACTGAGTCTCAGAGTTGTTAAGCAATTTATATTAATCAGCTACCTATATTACCAACAGATCATTGTGGCGATGTGCGATACTCAACAGCTGACTTGTGTACCAGACACGTACCATACTGTATTGTACTTGTACAGGTTGAATTATGGATTTGCTTTTATAAGGGCTGATTCTTTGGTCCTGAAAACCCTGAAAAACTAGAGTTAATTTCTCATTCAGCAAGATTTCACCGGGTGCCAGGCCTTGTGCTAGCCGGAGGATTCAGAGATGATTAGTTACTATTTCTGCTCCTAAGGTACCCACAGTCTTATGGGGGAAACTTGCAGAGGAATTGACTTCACACGGGATGATAAGTAAAGTTCCCATCTATGAATCCAAAGCAAGGCTCTAATATCTTGGAAGTATTCGTAGTGCACTGTCCAGACTCGCTTTCTCATGTTATCCTCAGAAATGCACTGGCCTGCAAAGCCTCAGCCCGGCGTGGTGTGTTCTCGGGCAGAGCAGCCTCTCAGTGTGGTCACAGGGCACCAAGGGCCCCTTGCTCCTATGTGGGCTCCCAGAGGGCTGGGTCTCCAGGGCTCCAAGTGGGAAACGATCTGGGCTGGGGTTCTACTGCTGCTGGGTCACATCCTCCCACTGGATGGGGAGCACTTTACATCCCCAACAATGGCAAGCGTCATCCTTCTCCCCGACTCCAGCTCTCTGCACCATCCTCCCCCGGCAATCTCCCAAGCACAGCACCGACCCGACGTTCGAGATGGACTAGAAGGCCCTGAGCAAATATTGGCTCTTGAAAGGTTAATAATTTACAAATGAGCTACAGCTGATTAAAAAAAAAATAAAGTCAGGGCTTCTGCTGCTGGGATACCACACGTGACATGCATGCAGCCAGCCCTCTCCAGTGGAGAACCAAGTGGCAGGGCTGGCTCCTTTACAAAAGGCTTAGAAAGGTGGGCAAGACTCCTGTTCTTTCCCATATAACAGTAGTTGTGGGGAGCCCAAGTGTCTGGTCAAACCACAGATATTTTCTAAGTACACAAAAGCCAGCGAGAGGCACAGCAGCACCCTCCCCTTGGTGCCAGCTTGGCACGGTCCACTCTTCATGACAGGAAGGACATCCAGGGTTTTTATTAAGCTACACATGCCTGCCACCCCATCCCATTGGCTTTTGCCATGAGCCTTAGACCCTCGTGGAGAATTAGACACCCTTGAAGAGGTAGGTGCCCCTGTTTGATCCTCCTCAGAGAGAAGGAAACAAAGTCCCCCGTTTTAAGCTGTCTGGGAATCCATGGGACTTCAGTGGGCATAGAGAGGCATGAGCAAGAAGAAATGAAGGAACAGGAAGAGCCCACGGTGGAGCAGCCCATGCATGCAGGGGTGGGAAAGGAGCCCACAGTGAGCAGCAGAACCAGAATTATTTGGTCTGGAAAGGAGGTGGCTGGGAAGAGAAAGGGAGGTGGCTACATTCAGCCTGGTGATTACCATAACAAGAAAAATTCAGAAAAAGTTCGAAAGGATGAAATGAACATCTGCTTCAGGAAAGAAATTACTGGGTTTGGACATGAAGAAATTGTGTTGTGCTGCAAGACTGGTGTTTTTCTCCCCAGCTCTACTCCACTGTCTGGGAGGGCACATAGGGAAGGTAGATTAACAGAAGACAGCAGTTAGTAATTTTAGTAATTTTCTCAGGTGGAGGACCAGGAACTCATCTC
>CM052450.1:17278656-17301799 GCA_028533085.1 Varecia variegata | reverse complement strand
TTGTTATGGCTTTATTTTCTTCTCTGTACCATTTATTTCTCTCTTACCTTCAATACCAGACCATAAGCTCCTTGAAGGTAGAAGCCATGTCTTATTTATCATTTTAGTCACACGACACATAGCACGGTGCCTTGCACACAACAGTTTTTAATAAGCATTGGTAGTACGAATGAGAAAATGCATGATTGAATAAATGAGGTAATGAATAAATTGTCTCAGGTGATGGTAAGTATTTCTTTTATTTTTCCCCCAGGAATTTATGGGGTCATGATCCTAGAAGCTAAACATCCTCCCATGTGAATCAGTTCATTTCGTCTCAACATACATTTGTTGACAATCAACTGTGTGCCAGACCCTGTACAAAAGGGATGCAAAAATGAATAAGACATAGCCTCTGTCCTTACAGAACCCATGGTCTCACTGGACCAAGGGTGGGGGGTGGAGTGAGGCAAAGGAACACACAGCCCTGCACACCCTGTTGCCTGAGCAGCAGAGGTAGGAAAGTCACATATCATACCTCCACCCCAATCTTGCAACAAGACCATATTAAAAGCCATCCTTCAAGGCTGAGTAAGATGTTTATAACCTGATAGACGATGGCTGGCAAACTGATTTCATCATAAATATCACAGCAGATAATATACTTCAGCATAAGTGATGCATCTGCCTAAGCCAGGATCCTCAGGGTGAGTAATGCTCCTTCAATATGGGCTTCTGAAAGGTAAACAAATTATGGGCCGTAATTACCTGACATTTGATTTTCCTTTTTATGAGCTTTTCTTCACTCTAATCACACACAGAGTGGGAGGAAAGAGCATACAATTGGGACTTAAAGAAGGGAAGAAAAGGGTCCGCTCCCTCGGCAGCGAGACGGATGTCGCATGAACAAGAGAAGCTGGCATTTCCGTCGCTTCGCCCTGGAATGAAAGGAAAGGCTCAGCAAGTGGGAAGATGTGCAGACGGTGGAGGAATCAGGAAGGGGAGAATATGGTGATGTCTCAAGTGCATGCACTTTTAGAAGATGTCTAAGAAATCAAAGGGATTCTCTCTCTCCGAAACATACGTATCACACACAGACATGCACATGCTGTGCAGACAAAATTCTACGTCTCCCAGCTGCCCTCCGTTGCAGAGCTCGGGCCATATCTGCACACTCTCCAACCTACTGTGCATCCTGAATTTGACCCCTTCTCCTTTCTGAATGCAGCGTTTCCTGTCTCCCCTCTAAAGCTCTGCCTTTAACTTCAATTCCACAAATCCTTCACCTCCTGATAGGCTCCTGCCTGCTCTCATCAATTGCTCCACCAAAATATTTCCTCCACAGACATGTTATTCATATTCATACTTAAAAATGAAACCTGTCCTTGCACAGGGGATTAGATTCTATTGGGTTAGCAGCTTCTCCTGAGGGGTCAGAGAAATATTTCAAGATGGGAAGGAAGTATGCTATAAAAAATACATAAATAAATCTACAAACAAGAGGATCGCAGTATGATACAATATCTCTAGATTGGACATCAGGAAATCTGGGTTTAATTAAGACCCTCACCATTTCTTATGCAAGTGATGTTTCTTCACTTCCCTTCAAATCAGTTTTCTCCTCACTTAAAAATGAGAATCACCAGGTAGGTTGTTCTGAGGATCCAATGTAATAATATCCAAAAAAGTCTGTGTCACCTTCTGGGTTCAATAAATATTTATTGCATCCCAGCTTCCTAAGTCTGGATTATAAAGGGCTAAAAGTGTGCACAGAATTCTTTGCCATACTTTTGGAAGTTCTTTCACATTAACAACCTTCTCCAGAGGCAAGCAAGGCGAAAGCGAGTTCCTTACTTTATCAATGAACACACTGGAGGAGCACAGAGAGGTTAAGAGACTTGCCCAGACCCACATGGAGATTTAAAACCAGAAACTTGAGCCTTTCTGTGGTTCTTGCAGAAGGCATACTCACCTGGGAGGATCGGGTCTAAAGGGGGTCGCGTTTATAAAATATTTACAAATCCCTGACACTTCTGAGCAGAGAAGCAGCCCCCATGGCAATTGAGCTGTAAGTCCAGCGGATGTGAGCTTTGCCCTCAAAGACAAAGAGAAGGATACAGCTGATAACTGATGCTGAAAATGCAGTGGGAGAGGTTAATGGTTTGAATCTGGGGGGAAAAAATGGGCTGTGGATTGGGAAAGAGAAGTATGCAGGAACCCAGTGATAAATGTATTCTTTTCCTGGGGTGCCACAAACTAGGTGGCTTAAAACAACATACCCCCTCACAGTTCTGGAGGCTAGAAATCCAAACTCAAGATGTCAGCGGGCCCATGTCCTCTCCAAAGGCTCTAGGGAAGAATCCTTCCTGCCTCTTCCTGGCATCTGGTAATCACCAGCAATCCTCGGTGTTCCATGGCTTGTAGATGCAACACTTCAATCTCTGCTTCAGGGTCCCTTAGTGTTCTCCCTGGGTGTGTCTGTTTTTGTGTCTCTTCTCCTCTCTTTATCAGGATACCACCAAAATTGGATTAAGGGCACACCCTACTCCAGTATGACCTCATCTTAGCTACTTACATCTGCAATGACCTTATTTTCAAGTAGGATCACCTTCTGGAGCTCCAGGTAGAACATTAATTTTGGGGAGACATTATTCAAAACAGTGCAATAAGGACATGAGAGCCAAGCTGGGAGGAAGACTAGAAACCTGAGCAGAGAAAACTAGAAGAAGAGAGAGACCATGAGACAGAAGACAGACAGAAGCAGAGAATGAGGCAGAGGCCAGAGGAGACAGAAATGAAGAGACGAGTGAGGAAACAGGAAATGTGTTTAAAGATTGCCCCCAAAATATGCACATTCTCTCTGCCTAGATGCTCAGTGGCAAGCCCTAAAGCTGTTACTGGGGCCTGAACTACATCGTGGAAAGTGACCCGCATATTCTCTTGAGTTAATAGATGACCCCAGTAAGACAGACCAGCTAGTTGGGGTTCCTGGGAATCCCTAGTAGCTCCCACATTCCCACCTCCTCCCACAACTCTGATTCCAGAGTCCAGTTTTAAAATTGAGAACCTGGGTGATGGTCAAAGAAAATATTTTTTCCCAAAAGCCAATTCCAAGGCAGTTTCCTGTTCATTTACCTCCTACTGACAAGAAAATGGGCCACCCAGGAGATGTGATGACAGTTCCCCCTGAAGAGCATATGTTCCTTCCGCCTCTGGCAAGCTGCTAGGGGTCAGCCTGTACCCATTATTCATCCAGCCAGATGTCACCCATTGTTATTTTTCAGATCCCATGTCCGGGTCTTTTCCAACTTCCTGGAGTTTTCCAAAGATCTTTCTCCAAAGGGAAGCTAGTCACTTCAGCATCAGGCAAAACAGACAGCAGGCAAGGGGAATCATAAATTAGCAGCAGGAAGGAGGCCTTGGGGGCTGGTATCTCCATCCAATCCCTCTGAGGTTTGGATCCTGCCTCAGCCCAACGGTTTTTTGTGATGGGGTCCCCTTTGCCCGCTGCCAAAGTCGGTCTTCCTCTGGCAGCCTGAGATTCTTCCTGTTACCTGCTCTTAGTGACAGCTCAACATAGCACAAGGATGTATTTCAGAGTCAGTCAGATCTACATTTGAACCCCAGCTCTAACACTTTCTGCCTGTATGAGCTTGGTGTGCTTCTGTACTTATTAAGGACTCTCTTGTGGTTCTTAAACCCTAGTATGTAAGTCCATAAATATCTGCCGCCCTGGTGTGTTTGTTAAAAGAGCAGATTCCTGCTTTCCACCTCTCAAGAGATTCTGATGCAGGTGGTCCACATACCACACTCTGAGAACCACTGCCCGCCCAGATGTCCAAGTCCTGTCTATTCTTGATGTGGTTTTGTCATTCATTCTATCAGTGCCTCCAAGGGTTCAGGTGGACTTGGGGTTTGAGTAAGGACTATGACGATGTCCTCTTGTGTTCCAACTAGAAGTGTGAACCCTAGACTCCCCTTCACCCCAGACGTCCTGTGCCAGAATCTCGGGATAGGAATGGAATGGAACTGACGTACAATTCATCAAAGTTCCATATGTATCTCTTATATAAACCTCTGGGTCCAAGGCCCTGCATCACCGCTTCAGTACCAGACTTGACTCCAGGCCCCTTCCTGCAGTAACTCCCTACCTCCCTGCCCTGAGCTCCACCCACACCCTTAACCCCTCCCTGCAGCCTTACAAAAGAATGGGGCACCTGCTGTTGACAGATGCCACTTCTAGCTCCCTCTCAAAGAAACCACGTGTTTCTTCATTCTCCAAGGTTTTATCCATATCCATTTGGCAGGAGAGTAGATTTCATTATGATCATCACTCATATGGACAAGTAGCCAAGATTTAATATCTGTTGGTCAATAACTGCTTTCCTAACTAACAGCTCTTGATGACCATCTAGAGAAGAGTGTGACCTTCTTATCCACCTGGTCCCCTTTGCTGGCACTCACATATGCTATAAAAACTGGAGGCCGTGAAGCCCATATACTTGACGACTACCCTTCTCCCAAGGGAGCACAGAGCACTTGTAGCCATGGTTGGGATATGACAGACTGACTTCTCCATCCTCAAAGACCATTTCTTGTTTCACCTCCTCCATGAACCCTTTCCTGATTCTAGTACTTTGTGCTACTTTTCCTTGTCTGACTTCCTACCACACGCCACATCCTAGAGCTTAGCATTGGACTGTGTTCGACTTTGGTATGCACTCCATCTGTTCTGTTTGCAGACTTCTTGCTTATCCAGCAAGACTGCAGACGCTTTGAGGACAGGATACAGATTTTAGGCTTTTCTGAATGAATCAAGGAGGCAGAAAGAGACACAGATCAAGGATCTGCTCAAGGACCTCACGCTGGAGTGAGATGGGGCCTTAGGACACTGCAGAAGCAGAGTCCAGCAGCGTCATCCCTTCAGGGAGAAGTTGTGGTACAATATTAAAGGTTGTCATGACCCCAAACATGACTTAGGTCACAGTCGCTGGGAAGATCCACTGGTGAGGGAGGGGAACAGCAAAGGACAGCACAGGACAAAGAACCCAAGTGTCAGTTGGTATTTAAGACTCAGGCAGTAGGAAGTAGTGACCACCCAAGGAATGTCCACTATGAGCTAGACCCCAAGCAGTGGGCCAGGGCATGACCCACCAGTCCTGTGGATCCAGGGAGAAGCAGAATAGCGTCCCCAAGGCACCAGGATAGGACTCAACTTAGGTGACCAGCATTAAAGAGACTTGGCTTATGGACAGGAAAATCATCAAAATTACAGAGTGCAGGCATTCAGACAGAGGAGAAGAACTGTCTCAAATGCTGACCCTCTTCAACCCCTCAGCAGCTCCTCTGGTCCTCCCACTCTATCCCACCACCTCAGGAGAGTCCTCCAGGACGGAGAGTTGACGCCCTCTCTCTCCTGACCTGAGCTCTGTGGCTGGTCCTTCCCTTCGTATCTGATCCCAGCTATCTGCCTGACCTTGTGAACTGGGCAACTTGAACTATGTCTTCATGCCCAGGTTTCAAGAGTCCAACCTTTTTCCGCTTTGACTCAAGTGTGCAGTGGCAGAAGTGAGGTCCTGGCTGGCACCATCTAACCCCACAGTCCCTGGAATCATGCTAAGATCATACCTGGTGTCCATCCATTCCAACACATCAAATAAGCCCAGCTCACCCAAGCAAGTGCACACCAGGAGGGTGTAAAAAAAAATCCCTGCTGGGGTGGTGAACCTGTTTCAGAATTCATCTAGACTTCCCAGATATCCTCTCTGTCACTCCTTACTTTCCTCTTCTCTTAAGACCAAAGAGATTTAGGTCCAAATCTACCAAAAATGTGGGTGGTAAAGCCTATATGTATAAGAGGCCTCTGTCCCCAGTCTCTGGGGGCCAGCTGGCTAGCCTGCTGCCCTCCAACCTCACATCGAAGAGTAAACTCTGGGAGCCGGTGCTCAATACTGATTGACTTTACTTGGCCACTCGACTTGTGACTAAGAATATCAAGCTTCAGACAAGGGCCCTTGAAAGCAAGAGGGAGGGACACCAGCACAGTGTTTATGGGAAGGTCTGGTAACCTATTTGCAAGGCTAGACACAAACTCTCTTGAAAGACAAATCACCATATAAATATGTTAGCATCGTAACAGCATTAAGGCATGCGTCAGGCTCAAAAGGATGGATGAAAAAGCAGGGGAAGGGGGACACCAAGGAGGCAGAATAATGGAGGAGCTAGGATCTTTTACTCAGGCCACTTGGCCCAGACTCTGTGTCAAGGTGTTAGTATATTTTTAATCACTTTACTATTACTTATAAAAACCATTAGCAGGTGCCTGATGGAAGAAGAAAATAATGATTCAAGCATGAGATTCATTTTCCAATTGATTTCCTTTCTCTTCATTTCCTTTTGACCTCAGTGGAGAACGCACAGTCTCACTATTCAAAGAAACCATAACTCAGTCCTCACTCACGGACTTTGTTTAAGAAAGTGCTTAATATTTTTCTTCTTATGTCCCAGGGAACTACATCTGAGGTGTTTAATCATCTTTACAGCCCCCAAATATTTGGGATTTATGGAAAGCATTTAAACTCGGTTGAAAAAAATAAAAACAGAGTGTCCCAAATTCAGGGTAAATTTTTACTCTCGTTATGGGTGTTAATTTATGATTCAACAATGACTTCAAGGCTTTACGTCAAAACCTCTGAGGATTTGTATTTTCTTATTATTCAACCTGGTTTTATTCTCAGTGTCAAATGAATCACACATTCAATCACACAGAGCCCAGTGCTCCCCTCCACCCACATAATTCAGCGTCTTAGTCTACGGAATTATGAACCCCCTGGAAAGAAGACCAAGGGAGTCCTTGTGGCATCTCATTCCCCCTGGTGATGAAAATGCCTAATCCTTCAAAAGACTGATTCTTGAGGGGGCCAATGCTCTCCAAGCCCCAAGGCCAGAGTGTCTCAGCTGCCCTTAGTAAGGTTCCTGGCCACTACAATACCATGAGGAATTATTCCAAAGCAATGACGTAGTTTCTGGAATAGTTGATCTATATTCACGAAAATGGCTTTGATTCATTGGTTTCTGTGGCTGTAGATGCTTCACAGGTGCTTCAGAGGGAGGAGAAGATTTGGGGGCCTGCACTTGAGTAGTCATGCCTTCTCACCATTAGGGGAGAGACAAGAAAAGTGGTTAAAACCAATCAGGGAGGTGAGGATTCAAGGCAGATTTGGGATGGCAGGGAAAATCCTAACGCACACCCCTCCAATTGTCCTTGCTCCCACCCAAGGCTACAGGCACTGTTCCTCTGTCTTCCCACCTAGATTCTCCCTTCCTGAATAGCCCCTTCCAACTGCTGACTTGTTTCAATAGTCTGTCTGGACGTGGGGTGCAACTGCTCCCCAAGGTGACCCCCTCAGTCCCATATTCCTCACTTGTAGGCAAGTAATGGCTTCATCTTCACACCTGCCCAAGTCCCCAGGATGCCCGGATCCCCTTGTGGAGGGGAGATTAGACAGCCTGTGTGACGGACATTTCCCAAGGAAGGACAACGTGTGGCCCGGGCTGTGCCACACTCTGCTCCCTTCCCGTGTCTGTTACCTCCATTCCAGTGCACACCCGCGGGAAGCCACTCCAGCCTGCTCTGCCTGAGCTGAGCTGTGCCCTGGCTGTCCTCCTCCACCTTCCCTGTCACAGCCAGCCTTCACATGTCCCACCAGAGCCTGCTAGGTCAGAGAGATACTGACTTCTGATCGGCCAAAAACTGAAGTAGCTTTTCAAAAGCATATTTAAGGGAGAGTATCTTAACAAAGGAACGAGCACTGGAATGACAGAACTTCAACTAGCTGGATGGAGGAATTAGTTTAGGGAAAAATCATTCCCTAAAATAATTGCTAATTGCTAATTGCATTCCCTAAAATAAGTGGTATTGCTCAGATCATCTCATACAGGATGAAAAGATGCTCTAAGAAAGGAATAAACTACCATTTATTTAGTACTTATTATGTGCCATACCCGGTAATGGGCTTTTCCTCATACATTATTTTATTTTATCCTATAAATAATTTATCAAAAAATCATCTTTCTTTTACAAAACTGAAACTTAAAGAGATTAAGATAATTAACTCATGATACTCAGCTAGTACATTGCAGAGCTGGGATTCAAAGCCAGCTCTGTATTTTCTCCTAACTTCAGAAATTTTATGCCCTGACACTTCTGCCATAGAAGGCTTTCGGCTTCAGGCAGCCACTTGTATTGACACTGACGTGCTTTTCTGAGCAGGAGCTGGTGCTGGTGGCCATGGGACACCTTTCTTCATCCCCACTCCCGAGCCCTGATGCCACCTGCCACTCTCGTGAAACATGTAGTTGAGCTGCCCACACTGGTTCTTGTCGCAGGCCCACTAGGGGGCAGACTACCTGGCCCAGGACCCCCTTGACACCTTGGAGCAAGGACCTTTTCACTTTCAGAGACCCTAGAACCTCTGGGGAGTCCCGTCTTGCTCTTGACTCTGCAGAGCCGCTCCTCTGAGGCAAGGCTGCAGAAGAGAAGGATCTGGATGCGGGCCCCTAAAGAAACTCCCCACTAGACAACTGCTCCAGCCTAATCAGTCTGGAAATTCAAGCCGATTTTTCTCCATCCTCCTACCTATCTAAGGAAGAAAAGTGCAGAGGTCAAGGAGAGCAGGGAGTCCTCTTAGCTTCTAATCATTCTGCTTCTTACCATGAACATGCTCCGTTCAAGGGCAAGAGACCTGTGTGTTCAGGGCGGAAGTGCCATTGAAATGCTTGCGTGTTTAAGAAGCAGGAACGAAAACACATGATGCTCCTAAGAAACCGTTATTAGCAAAACAGCCTCGTGTCAGCCCAGAAAGTCCCAGTAGAGCTGGATGACTCCTTCCCAGCCGCAGGGGTCATCCGTTTACCCAGCAGTCCCCAACCTTTTTGGCACCAAGGACCAGTTTCACGGAAGACAATTTTTCCATCGATGGGTGGGGGAGGCGGTGGAGCTCAGGCGGTGATGCAAGAGATGGGGAGCAGCTGTAAATACAGATGAAACTTCGCTCACTCGCCTGAAGCTCACCTCCTGCTGTGCAGCACACTCCCCCCCAGGCCCTCCAGTTCCTAAATTTCATGAAGACAATTTTTCCACCAATAGGGCAAGAAGCAGGTTGTGGAGGTCTGCAGCCCAGTCCCTAACAGGCCATGGACCAGGGGGCTGGGGACTGCGACATTTACCTATTTATGATTCAGAGATTGTCACTGCTGACTCAGCCTATTTCCCATCATAAACATTGTCCACCTACCAAACTGGATTTAAGGCCTGTTAGTGGAAGAGCTGCCAATAGCCACTCATACCAGCACCGGGAAGATGCCCTCCTCTCTCCCTCCTTCTACCACTTAGCTTCTCCGGGAAGAAAGGCTTAATGGAGGAGCTCTTAAGACCCCCAGGATTCCTGACTCACACAGTGGCTAGCCGTAAGAACCCACCTTCCTCAAGTCCAAGTCATTACCTTCTCTGGGCCTCTCTGGCCAAGTATAAAAGGCAAAGTATAAGGCAATTACAAGTTAATAAGAAAAAGTAAGGCACATTATAGTGGATTGAATTTTGTCCCCCCAAAACACACATTCAAGTCCTAATGCCCTAGGGTCTGTGGATGTGAGCTTGTTTGGAAATAGGGTCTTGGCAGATGTAGTCAAGTTGAGATGAGATACTGGATTAGAGCACGTCATAAATCCAATGACGAGTGTCCTTATTAAGGAAGATGTGGAGACACGCAGACAAGCATGGAGAGAAGGTGGGCAAAGGAAAAAGGAGACAGAAATCAGAGTAATGCAGCTACAAGCCAAGGAACGCCAAGGAGTGCCAGCCACCACCAGCAGCCAGAAAGCAGCAAGGAAGAATTCTTCCTTGGAGTCTTCAGAGGGAGCCTGACCCTGCCAATGTCTTAATATCAGACATCTAGCCCCCAGAACTACGAAACAATTAATTTCTGTTGTTTTAAGCGACCCAGTTTGTAGAAATTTGTCATGGCAGCTCTAGGAAACTAATATATACACCACAGGGGTAAAATGGCAAAATGATATGAAAAAGCAAATCAGAAGAGAAGAAATGTTAAGGACAATAAAAGTATAAACAATATTCAACCTCAGTGGTCATAAAAGAAACATGACTTAATACAATGACATGCCCTTTTGACTTTTCAGATGGCAAAGATTGAAAAAATGATAATGCCTGGTGTTAGCAAGGGGACGGGAATGGATATCTGTACGCTCCTATTGAGAATAAGTGGGAACGAATCTTCCGGAGAGTAATACGGTAATGTACATCAGAAGCTGTAAAAATCATCACATTCAAGGAAATAATTAGGTCAGTGTGCAAAGATCTATGCATAATACAATTTTCATACTATTTACTTATAATAACAAAATAAAAAAGGAAAGAGATTTAAAGTTCAAACAATAAGGAACTGTTAAATAATTGATGTTATGTTCATACCATAAAATTATTATGAAGCCATTAAAAATGATCGTGTCAGTCCATATTTATCGATAAGGAGAGACGTTCAAATGTATTGCCAAGTAAGAAAAGCACAGAATAGTCTAATATAATTCTCTGTGTGTGTGCGTGTGTCTGTGTGTGTGTATAGCAAGAGACAGCGAGAACTAGGATACATACCTTGCTGCTGGCTGCTAACCTTAGGAATTAAATTCATTTTCTAAATTTTCTAGTTTTTCTAAAGTGAAAATCAATACTTTAAAAAATTAATGCATGTTGCTAAGGAATGCAATGGGTTTGAGCACGTTTGCTGCTGAGTGGCATTCCTGTGATGTCCCCAGAGGAGAGGGCCCTGGGGGCAGCCCGCCCACACCCCCTTGCTCAGCATGGGGGAGTGTTTCAGAGCAGGCCAACAGCACAGAACGGGCAGAGGTCAAACACTCCCCCCTTGTTTCTTACCCCAATTCCACTCTGCTCCGAAGCCTTGGGCACACCCTCCCAGACCTCCTGGTCTCACCTCAAATCCACCAGTTCTTCCTTCGGCTCCCATTGGGAGGTTTTCGGCTCTTCCTTACCACTTCACCCTCACGTGTAACCCACCTCTAGTAACGGAATCGGCGCTTTTGTTCCCCTTTCCCACGGCAGCCAGCTCCGTGAAGGCAGGGGCACCTGGTCCCCTGCGCCTGCCGAGCGCAGCGCTGCACCTGACCCACGCACGTTTATTGGATCAAAGTGATTCATGCGATGTCTAGAACCAAAACAAATGCTGCAAACAGTAACAATCACCTTTCTCATTTTATAGATAAGGGACTGAAAGGCTCAGAAAACCAAAACAACCTGCTAGCGGCCAGACCCCCTGACTCCGAGACACTGTCTCTCCTGCTGTATCACACTGACTCGCTAGAGAAGCGACAGTCCCTCAGGCCTGGGCCACAGGACTGCTCCGTAGTTTAGGAGGAACCTGAGCAGTTCCCTCAGAACCTTCTGGAAGTCTGGCCCCTTCCCCAGATTCCCTCCACATTCTTTCTCCCACATTCCCATCCTCAGCTTACTCAGCTCAGGCCCTTTTGGTAGGAGCCAGCTTCTTGCTCGGCCACCCCTCCCCTTTGCCAGTCCTCCCTTCCCTGGCCACCCGCTCAGCCTTGACCCATCGGTCCTGCTCCAGTGTCCCCATGCCTGCTGACCTCATTGCTCATCACCCCTCCACCACCCTGCATCTCAGTCTCAACCCAAGTCTACTCCCAGGCTGGGTCTCCCGTGTCCGGCCACCACCGTGGGCCCAGCCAGACACAGTGAACTGTGCCACTGTCGTCCCTTCAGGCCTCATGGTCCCCTTTCCAAACCCGTGTTCACACCTGCATTCCTGCCACCCAGATCTGGTGAGTGTGCAGTCTTCCCCCAGGTGACAGCTCACGGGGTCTCTGCTTCAGCCCTTTGCTGAGTGCTCTGTCACCCACTGGCGCAGAATCCCCTCCTGCCACCCCTGCCCTTCCCTCACTGTGACGGGGCAGACTGCAGCCAGCTCACGCCAATGTCACCCCCAAAGGGAGGGCCTGCACCATTGCTGCACTTCACCTCTCAGAAAACTCACCAGGGCTCTTAGGGGGCAACAGGGGCTCTGTTACCACTTACTCCGGTTCAGTTTTAAGCCCTGGCACTATCTATGGGAGAAAAAGAACGAAGGAGAGAAAAGTGGCTGGGACAGAACCCAGGAGCAAGACCAGAGGCAAAAGGTAAGAGATCACAAGGACACTGGTTTACCCAGCTGAGCGCCACAGAAACCCAGTGCCTCGGGGTCCTGCGGGTGCTGAGGCGGAGGCCGGGCTGGCAGGGCTGAAAGCCTCCCCTCAACCCACCCAAAGGAGCTCTGCACTTAGCTCTTTTACATGTCGTGAATACCTTCAGATTGCATTTGAAAAACGAACACCATTGCTAAAATCAACACTGAACTAGTTTACTCAAGGATGACTGGGTCTCAGGACTCAGGCAAATGGTTCCATTTTCACGACTGGAACATGTGTTCCTTCATTCATTAAACAAACACTCTGAGTCACTACTATGCATCAGGCAGCGAGTCAAGGTCAGGTTCACCCGGCTCGCTGCAGAGGCAGAAACGTCTGACAGCTCAGGTTAGGACTGGTTCTGAGGATGGACTGGGAGCCTGTCTTGGCTTGCGTTCCAGTTAGCTAACAAGCCACCCCGAAGAGAGAGCTGAAAACAACAAGCATTTATTTTGTTCACAAACGTGCAATGTAGGCAGAGTTCAGGAGGGACAGCTCATCCCTGCTCCATGCGGAGAGTCATCGGAAGGCTTGCTCATGTGTCTGGCAGTTGGCGCTGGCCGCTAGCTGGGCCCTCAGCCGGAGCTGTCAGCTGAGACACCTACACGTGGCTGTCCATGTGCCTGCTCACTTCCCTGCTGCGCAGTGGCTGGGTTCCAAGAGTGAGCGTCCCGGGAGACAGCACGTGGCATCTGCCAGTTTCTGAAGGCTCAGGGCTGGACACCGGCACATTGCTACTCCCCCTATATTCTGTTGGCGAAGCAGGCACAGAGCACAGACTCAAGGAGAGGGGACCCAGACCCCATCTCTTGTGAGAGGACAAAGACCTTTGAGGTCCTGTCTTAAAACTGCCAGAGCCTGCAAGTCGGGAAGAAATCTGTCCAGCTATGGGGAGGAAAAACAGCGAGGGCTGTAAGCCCAGCTAGCCTGTACCCCTCCTTCCATAAAGTGCAATGGAATTTCCTGATGCTCTCTGCTTACGACAGCTAGCCAGAGTAAATGACAACTTCCTCACCCAGTCCCCAGTCCCAAGAAATACCTAAGCCCCAGACTCAGCATTCTCAATCTTGTCATCTATTCCTTAACTGATTTGATTTCTATGCCCCTTTACCAAATGGTCAGCATCCCTGGGAAATGTCTGTGCTGGTATATGTTCCTTGAAATATGCCACCCTGCCCTCGATGCCCATGTCTCTGAATAGTGCTGAGTGCCACTGGGCGTCATCTCCCTTGTGTGGCCACTCCAGCAACGATACAGTCTGGTGTCTTTGGCAGTCTCTTGGTTCTGTTGACACGTGCTGAGTTTGCAGGAGCCTAAAGCTCTCTCCCCTGTGAGGCTGTTAAACTCTGGCCCCTCATTCATAACAAATTCAATCCCACAGTTACCGAGAGGACAGACTGTGCTTGGACAGCTGACAGCCTGGGAGCAAGAAGGGGGTCTTCACGTTACCTGCAGAAGGGAAAAGTCACAATGCACATTACAGTTTTCCTCTCTTAAAGGCCCTTTAGCTAAAGGCTCTTGTCAGAGACACGGAAGTAGCACAGGCAGGGAGTGAAATACTACCTTCACAGTCATTTTCATCAAGTTTAAAATATGCAATAGGACCATGAAATAATCTTGAGATATGCCAATATCCGATTTCACTTCTCCTCCCAAAGCAGCCCTCGTCCTCCCTCCTGAGTAAGAGAAGACACATCCAAGAAAAGATTTGGCTCCTAAACTGACAGGTGGTGGCACGGGGCTAGATTTATTGAGAAACACCTAATTAAGCTCCAGAGTAAACTAGCCATCAAGGTGTTTAATTGGCAGCATGTGACTATTAGGAGCTAATTAAGTTCTTCCCTCGCACTTTAATTAATGTTTGTCATTCGGCCGCTATATGGCTGGTGCAAGATTAAGAAAAACAGAGGGACCCGCTGGCTGGCCCCTAGACCATGTTTCTGGCTGTCCTCACACCAAGGAGAGCTGAGCAGATGGGGCAGCGTGTGGGGCTGTGCAGCTTGTCCCACTGTCCAAGCCCCAGAAGTTACTTTGAATTCACTTAATGAACAGTTACTGGGGCTCTACTCTGTGCCAGTCAGGGAGGCAGAGAGGCAGGAGAGAGACTCTGGTTAAGCCCAGCTTCAGATCCCACCTCTGCCTCTCACTGGTTGTATAACCATGTACCACCTGGCCCTTCTGAGCTTCAATTTTCTTATCTGCAGAATGAAAACAAGTAACAGGTACTTCATACAGCTACTGTTTTAAAATAGAAACCAGATATCCTCAATTCTGTGTTCAAAACTCATCAATGATTTCCCATCTCAGAGTAAAAGCTAAGCCTTCACAGTGATAGGAAAAGCTTTTCATAATTTGTCTCCTTCCTCTGTCTCCCCCCTTATCTCCCTATTTTCTTTTACTGCTCTCTCCTTCTCTCCAGCCACACAGCACTTTTTGCTGTTCCTTGGACACACCAAGTTCTCTCCTGCCACAGGGCCTTTGCACTTGCTGTTTCCTCTGCCTATAGTATCCTTCTCCCCACGTATCCTCATGACTCACACCTTCAGTCTTTGCTCAAGTCACTTTCTCAGAGAGGCCTCTTCTGACCTCCCTATTTAAAATTCCAACACTCCTCTCTGCTCCCTGAGAAAAACTGGCAAATATTCTCTCCTATCCCTGCTTTATTTTTCTCCTTAGCATTTAATGCCATGAATATACAATGTATTTCAATATATAGTGCTTACTTATTGTTTTATAATGCCTGCCCCACCTCTAAATACAAAGTAAACTCAGTGATGGCAGAAAACCTTTTGTCTGTTTTTCTCACTGCTGCATTTCCAGTGCCTAGAACAGCACCTGGTCCATGGTAGGCACTTGATAGATAGATATTGGGAATGAATATGAGATAAAGTATACGAAGGACATAGCCCAGTGCTTGGTGCATGGTGGTGCCTGTTAATATTCATTCCTTTTCCTTCCCTTCCTCTACTCTTGGCCCTGCAGTAAGAACTGGTCTCTCTCTGCCTCTCAGGACTTACACAACTCATCGCAAACACCTGCCGTACAAATAGCCTTTCACCCACACGCAGAAGCCAGAAGCAGAAGGAGGACAAACAAGAACGCTTTGTGGCAAGACTGAGTTGTTGCAATCAGTAATGCACAGGATTTATTGCTCACCTGGTGTGTGACAAACATTCTGCCATGTGCTATGAGAATTCAGGCAAGAATGGCACACACTGCCTCCTGGTAAGAAACTTATGGTCCAGGGCTCAGCAAGCTTGTGTGTAAAGGGCCAAATAGTAAATATTTTTGACTTTGCAGGTCACGTGGTCTCTGTCGCAACTATTCGACTCTGCCTCTGGAGCACACAAGTAGCCACGGAGAATACCTAAACGAATGGCTGTGGCCGTATTCCAGCAAACCTTTATGCAACTGAAATTTGAATTTCAGATAGTTTTCAGTGTCACAAAATATTCTTCTTTTGGTTTTTTTTCAACCATCTAAAAATGTAAAAACTATTCTTAACTCGTGGGTTGTACAAATACCGTCCATGGACCAGATTTCGCCAATGGGCTATAGTTTGCTAATACCTAGTCTAGACAGGGCGGGGGAAAAAAAGAATAAAATACTGTGGCTTGTAACAGCGTTAAAATATAATGCTACACATTAAATCTCATAAATGTTGGTGGGAGAGGGCAGTAACTAGGTAAGGATGGCAGCTGTCAGGGAAAGCTGTGGGGAAGAGGCAAAACTTAGGCGAAGCACCGAGGCGTGGTTAGGAACAGGCAGGCTAAGTGGAGGGGGGGAAAGCTTCCCAGGCATGGACAATAATAGCAGTAGTAATAATAACGACAACCTGCTGAGCGTATGGGATGTGGCAGGCTCAGTTCTCAGTGTTTTACAAGCATTGTTTAGTTTAATGCTCATAGAAACCCTACCAGGAGATATATTTTACACTCCTTATTAAATGAGGCCAGGGCTCATAGGGTTAATAATCTGCCCAAACATACACAGTCAGTGGCAGAGCCAGACTTGTAGCCTGGAAAGTCCACCCTCCCTCCCACTATTGCTCCTCCAGCAACCCCTTTGATCTAGATCCTCCCCCATTTCCTGTGATCAGATGCTGCCATGTCCCCGGTGTGCCTGTATTCATGTAAATAACCATTTCCTAAATACACTCAATGAAAAATCAATTACATAGCAAAGTGGCTGAGATTTGGATAAACAGCCTAATTGTTCCCTCTGGGGCTGCAGGCTAAACAGTCCCTGCTGAGAGAAGAAAGAGAGTTAACATTTATGAAGAGCTCCACCTCAGGCACTGACATGTTCCCTTCCTCCTTAACCAGGATGGGTCTGAGCACCTCCGGTCACAAGCCCCACAGAATCCCGGAGAAGCTGCCGGTCTGTTATATCACTGGAGACAGGGCTAAGAGAGAAAGCACTGTTCAAAGTAGACCTCGAACCCAGGTGGACTTGAGACCGTGACCCCCAGGAGGGCCTTCCAGAAGCCTTACTCGGAGATGAACGCCGCTCTGTCTTCCTCTGGTTCATTTGATGACAGTCTCTCCAGGTGGGCCACCTGCTTACACCTTGATCTGCCCCTCTTGACTTCTGTTCTCTTCTACTTAAAATTTTGCACTTAAACTTTCCTGACTTTCCAATTAGGACGCTGTCCCTGGGGGATATGCAAAGATCCCGGGAAGGTGTGTTCCATCAAACTTTATCAATCGTTAACACCTTGCTGTCAATTATCTCTCAGGACTTTTCAAAGGAGACAGGCAATTAAAATGGAGCCATTGGCTAGAGAAGATGTTGAACCCAGGTTTAGGGTACAGTTTGGGAAGGTTGAAGCACAGCAAAGCGGACTTTGGCAAGAGAGGCCCAGAAAGGAAGGTATGATTTTCCAAACGCCTGACTCTGTATGAGGCTTCCTTCCCCATCCTCCCCCCACTCCCCGTCCCCGCCCTTAGCTGTTATCATCAGGCATTTGTGGTGGGTGGCTGGTAATACTCAAAGAAATAAGATATAGTTCCAAACCTGGGACTCAACACATCACTGCAACAGCATACAATGTGCCCTGTAGGAACACAAGAGTACATCTACCTGTTCTAGAGTAGCACAAGGCTCCAAGGTCTGGACATCCCACCATGGTAGTCAGAATGACTGAAAGAACCCTAAGCAGGGAGCCAAAAGACAAAAGTTCTAACCTTTGTTCTGGTGTGTGAGCATTTGCTGTGTGACCTCGAGTGAGTTCCTGCCCTTCTCTGGGCCTTGGTTTACTCGTCATTCACTCATTGATTCGTTCAAGTTTGTGCCATCATTCATTTAGGAAGGTGAAGAAGTGGAGACCTTTATGTATGGAACATCCGCCATGTTCTAGATACAGTATAGGATGCTTTATACATAATCTCATTTATTAATAAGAACAATCAAAGTTATTATTGTACATTATTATCATTCTACTAAGCATTTACGACCTACCAGACTCTGAGCTGGGAACTTTACATAACTGATCTTAATCAATTCTTAACTAATCCTATGAGGTAGGAATTATTATCATCCTCATTTTGCAAACTGAGGCTTAAATAAATCTTCCAAGGTTAAGCAACTAGGGCGTGACAAAGCCTGATCATGATGCCAAAGACTACACTTGTGACCTCAAGCCTTGTCATTCCCACTTAAAATGAAGCTCGGAGGGTTCCAACAAGTTGCCAAGATCACAACTGGGAAGTCCCAGGTCAGTCTGATTCGTTCGTTCCCTGTTGTGTGAAAGGAACAAAGGCACTGCCCCATAACTATAAATACTCATGCTTATCTGGAACTCACCACGTACATTACTCCCCTTGCTTCTCTGCCAATTTTATAAAGTGGGCAGAATTGATTTTATTATATTACTATCCCTCATCTTTTTTTTTTTTTTTTTTTTTTTGGCAAATGAAGCAACTAAAATCCCTGGAAACTTTTCTGAAACTTGGCCAATCCCCTCAGCGTCCCCCAAGCTCCTGATCAGAGCTGTCTGACAGCTGTGAAAACCAAGCCCGGGCAGCTGGCACCACGCCAGGCCCCTGAGCTCCCAGGGCTGGCCCAGCCACGCCAGGATAAGAAGCCCAACACACGCTTCTATGCTTTTGGATATCGCTGAAGGTGTGGGCTCCTAACTGACAAGCCCCTTTGCACAGGGACCTGTCTGTCCGTCATCTCACTAGTGGGTATTTGAGCCCGAGCCTTTGGGCCGGGACCCGGGAGCTGACAGGGAACAGGCATGCAGGAGTCTTCAGAAAATAATGCCTGCAGGGGGTCCGGAGAATGACCATGGGTCTCATCCCTCACTGCCACTCCCTGTGTAGGGTGCTTGCTCTGCTGCTTCACAAAGGCAGGGTCTCCACCGGACCGTGCATAAGGAACTGTTTTTACTAATAACGTCCCAGGGAGTGGCGAGGGGAAGTCATTTAAACCCAATGTAACGCATGCAAAAATCCAAAAAGTGGTTTAATTCTAAGAGAACCAGAGCTGCACAGGAACATGCTGACACTGACAGAAGGGGACAGAGATGACCAGAACCCTGTCATTCAGGGGGAGGTGGGCTCTGCCCAGGGTGGCACCTCTGCCCATTGCCTGCTGGGGTTCCCCAAATTCCCCTACCCCCCGTGCCACCCCTCCTGGCGGTGTGCACCCCAAGGAAAAATAAGTGGTCTCATACTGGTGCCTTTTTTTTTTTTTAAAGATTAAAGGAGAAGACATAGCTTTTGTTTTCTTTTTTTCCCAGTTGGCTAAACATGACATCCAACCTACAGGCTTGGAAAACAACTTGACTAGCAGTCTGAGTGATTAGATAGAACAACAGCCCAGGGTACTCTCTCAAGGAATGGGGGAAGCCTAGGCTGTCTTTTCCTCTGAAATTTATGGCAATCATCAAAAAAGAGCAGCTGTCAAACTTGCCTCCTGCCCCAGCGGGGCCACCAGGCCGCTGCAGTCTTTATTTAATTGGTTTATTAATCTTATAATGCAATACCATCCTCTGTCTGGTGTCTCACTAGCTAACCAGGCCTGGACTTCGTAAATATGTTTAATTAAGCTGCAGAAGCCACGAGGCTTCTCTTCTCTTGGTTTACCCTCTCCCACCAGGCCAGACACCAGCCAGAACTGAAATAAACAGGTGGCTCTGCCTCCCGGTCCATCTGCTCCCACCTGGGGGTGGAGGTGCGAGGGGCGGACATCCTGCAGGAAGAAATGTCCGCCACCTCGTCTGAGGTGTGCTGCCTTCTTCCATGGCAGGAGGGCTGCTATTCCGTGGACAGACGTCAGTTAAGAGTTCCAGAGAGGGGCTGGGTAAACTCACACCTCACAGGTGCGGTGCGGCTGCCTGGGGGATGGGCATGCTCGTAGCTTTGACTTGGGCGGTGCAAAGGCAATTTATGTAACGCAAGCATTTGTACTCCTGTAATACTCTAAAATAAAAAATGATTCTAAAATACAGGAAAAAAAGAGTTCTAGAGAGACCAAGAGAAAAGGACACCATTCAAACTTTTATGTATACGTCTCTCTTTACTTCACCCACCCACAAACGTCTGGGAAGGAGGTCTGCCTTCCACAAAGACCCCTTCTCTAGGACTCTTGGAACTCCGGGAGACAATGCTCTAACTCTGGGGAGTGGGGGACACGGAAAGCCAGGAAGGGATGGGGAAAATGTCCAGAGATGGGTCTGGGGAAGAAGTACGCTTGAGTATGTTCCGCAGCTGCTGTGTGCTCGTCTCTCTCAGCAATAATGGTGGGTCCTGGCAGGCAGGGGTGAGCATCCCGTACCGGGCAGGGCACGCAGGAGACATGTACATTTGGAAGGAAGGAGGACAGGAAAAGGGAGGGAAGGAGGGAGGGAGGGAAAGAGGGAGGGAGGAAGGAAGGATGGGAGGAAGGAAAAAGCAGATGGATGGATGAGGAAGTGGGTGGGCAGGTGGATGGATGGACGGATGGTGTGATAGGGGTTTGGACCTGGGACTCCGCACTATTACACACACCTTTTGGCGCCCGGAAACCAAACCATGGTGTTCTTTCCACGGAAGAGCCTTTTCCTGGGAGGATACTCAGAGAGTGCGGCCAGAGATGGCTTATGTGAAGTCTGCACAGCACACTGCCAAAATAATGCCCGCACAAAGAAAAAGAAAAAGAAAAAAACAATGTCTCTACAACATGTTTTGAAGATAACACGCTAAACAATTCTCTGCTTGGGTTGTAGAGGTTTCCTTTATTTATTCATCTATTTGTTTGTACTGCATTGTGTCCACAGGGCATCCAGCATAAACAAAACTGCAAACATTAAACCTACCATCTGGACATGTCTAAACATCTGGATATGTGGCATCGCGTTGACCCGACTGGTGGTCTCATGGCCGTGGAGCTATGGCCCAGGACAGAGGAGGAAGCGCGTGGAGAGGGGTGTTTAGAGCGATCACACATCCCAGAATGCCCATAAACGTCTGAATTCCAAATACTCTGACCCATTTGCAGGCTCTGTCCCAACTTTTAATTTGAAAAATATGGTCGTGATCGACACAGGGTAAAGGAAAGAGAACGAGGGAGAAGGGAGAGAAAGAGGAGGAAGGATGGGGGAGGAAGGAGAGCAAGTGAGAAAGGGAGCTGGCTGGGGACGCATCTCTGAGCAGGAGGAAGAAGCAGCTAGAAATGGCACCCACATGGCCACACGGCACTCGCCAGGGGCTTGTTCCACAGCCACCAAGTCAGACTAGCATAGGCTGTTCGCACCCCAAGCCCAAGACCCAGATGGACACAGTCAGAGCAGCAGGTTCCCCTGGCGTTCATCTGACACCAGTTTCAGTGGACGCTGACAGTGTTCCTCACTGCAGCGGTTTGGGACAGAAACAGAAGGGAGAGAATCGCCCCTCTCTGCAGAGGGGACCCGAGGCTCAGGAGGGCGCAGAACTAGCCAGCGATGAGCTTGAGGGCAGAGGTGACTCTGAACTCCTGTTTCCAGGGCGGTATCTGGGCGTTGTTCCTTTTCTAGAGGTAGACGGACAAGGAAGTCCTAATTGATAGCTCCCCACGACGCACATACAGATCAAAAAGGAGGCAGGACAGGGGGTGAGACTACTTAGAAGAAGACTGGCACCATTTTAAACATGACCCCGAAACACACCCTCCCCCACACACGCATAGGCACGCATATGCCATCTGTCCTTAAGATTCACTTTATTAAACCCGAGAAGAGAAAAGCGGCCTCTCTCCAGAGTCCCCTCCCTGCCTGCCTGCCTCGTGCCTCCTCCTCGCAGCCATTCTGGGCTTGCTGGAGTGTGTTTTTGTTTTCTGTACTGGGTGATGGATTATAGAAGAGCAAATTAGCTCCCACTGCTTTTAAGATGCATTTTCTTCCTTAAAGAGAAGATGATGTGAACATTACTTCTCTCTGCCCCCTGCCTGCCTTGGCTGTGGGCCTGTCGTCACTGCAGCTTTGCAAGCGCCTTCCGGGAAGGGAGGAGCAGCAGCATCTCCTAGTCTGCAGAGCCCACCCTGGGGCCCAGTCCTGCGCCCACTCTGCTGCCCCAGGCTTCTCCTCCCAACCCGAGGGAATCTCTCTGGTGATTCCAGGCTATTTCCACCAACACAGCCCTGTACCAATACATGGGAATCCAGCTGCCCAGCACAGAGGACACCCTGCTGAATGAATGAAGAAATAAGTGATGAATGAGTTACAAACACTAAGATATCAACTTAATGAAATAAATGTGCTCTGGCTCTGGGCTCCAAAGTGCTCTTGCACGCTCTCTCTCTCTCTACTATGGGCCTTGCTGTTCAAAGTCGTCCCTAGACCAGCAGCATTGACAATCGCCTGGGATCCAAGTCCCAAGGTGAGCTAAGTAATGAAACATGGAGAAGCACAGCCACGTGGTCCTCAGAGAGGCGGGATGGCAGGCAAGATGACCTCTCACGGCCCCTCCTTGCCTCGTGTGTCTCAAAGTGACAGCAGATTGATATGGTGACGAGAAGGCTTAGCTCCAGGTCACTGCGGACCCACACAGCTGGCTGGGAATGGGGAAGGTGGAATTTCCACTCCTTCCTTCCTTCCTCTGGTCCTTCCCGCTGTTCCGCTCCTTTGGAGGTCCCAGCTGACAGAGCCAGAGCTCAGCATGGCTTTGCTCTAACTAATTGCCAACAGTCGGGCGGAAGCTACATTTGTTATTCAAAAAGGCTCATTAATCTCCTAATGCCAGTGTAGCCCCGGCTGCTAATGGTGCCTATCACCTCCCCACACCCAGATCCGGGTGGGGCCTCCCCGCTGCCCTGGCAGCAGAGCAGTGGGGAACGGCGCCTTCTCAGCTGTGGAGCCAGGCTGAGCTCTGCAGCTGGCTGAAGTGGTCCAGACGCCATTCTAGGTCACCCTTGGGTCTCAAAGCCTTGGAATGGACCAGGTGGGTTGAAGAAGGGATCATGGAACACCAGGAGGAGGGTTGTCTGAGACTCCCTGGACGAGCTGAGCTGCCCTCTCACAGCCAAATCAAGAAACCCACCCCTTTGTCTCTTGGGTATAGGGCCAGGCTTTAACTTGGAAAGCCTTGCAGGGTGTTTGGAGGCATGGAAGAGGTGCATTCTAGAAAACTCAGGACAAGGAAGTCCTGAAGAACTACAGAGCCTTTCGCCGGGGCTTGCTCTGAGATTCAAACTTGCATTTACTCTATGATTAAACTCATAATTTAAGTGTTCTCCTGCCTTTCTGCTCTAAGTTCTGCTTCTGTGGGTCTGTCTTCCCAAGACTATAAACTCTTAAGGGACGATATCTGTTGTGTCTCTCACCCCCTGGCACCCAGTACCTGGCCCTGCTAACTCATAAGTCACCCACCTAGACTCACACCTGGATTTGGGGTTCAAGGGGAGAATATAGAGAAGAGAGAGGAAGAGGGGAAAG
>CM052450.1:17031205-17278156 GCA_028533085.1 Varecia variegata | reverse complement strand
GGCAGACCCACCTTATCAGTTCCCCAGATGAGTTCAGATAGGTCTGAATCTTTCTTGCATTCAGCATTTCCTAAGCATCTACTAAGTTCCAATCACGGGCTAGGAGCTAAGGCTACAAAGATGAATATGACATGGTTTTGGCTCTAAAACAATTTGCAGTGTAGCTGGGAGACAGCCATAAAGAAGCTATTTTCAATGCAAAAGTATAAATTGAGTGAGAAAAGCAGATGGATAGAGAGATAGGATGTCATGGACCACCCCACCCCCACCCAGTCCAGAGAAGGCTTCTTAAGGAGGTAAAGTTTGAGATGGTTTGAAAGGTGAAGAAATACAGGCTGGCTTATCCTAAGCAGAGGGAGGACACCCGCATGACAACATACATGAAGCACAAAACGGCAATGCGTGTGCAGGGAGTCGAGCCAGACCTACGCTGTGCCATACAGGTCGGATTTGGTCCCGCAAGCAACAGGAAGCCATGAAAAAATGTTAAACAGGAGTGACATGTTCAGATTTGCATTGCCAATCAGTCGCGCTAGCAGGGCTAGTAAAGAATGGGCATGGGAGAGGGACAAAACCAGAAAAAAATAAGAGCAATTCAGAAGCCTTTACTATAATCCAGGCAGGAGATGATGAAATCAAACCATGAAAGGATGGAGACGAAAATGAAGAAATACTTAGGAAGCAAAATCAGCAGGACTTGGAGATCTATTGGATATGGAGGGGCATGGGAGGGTGGGGAGTTGCAAGTGGCTCAGACTTCCAGGATGGATGCAGAAGAGACAGGTGAGGGACCAGGTGGGGAAAAGGTACCAGGTTCTTTTTGTGGCTTAGCGTTCCCATGACCCTGAATGCTCTCTACTTCACATTTCTTACTCCCCACTTAGGTGCACTTCAGACATGCTGAACTTGAGGACATCTCAACTGAAAGACCCCCAGTGGGGTGGGTATCCCTGCCCTAAAGAATTCCTATTCCAATAAAGAAGATGGAATGCATGATTCGAACGTGCCTTGACTCAGCTATCCATAATTCCACATTCCATTCTCTACCATTCCAAAACCCAAAGTGCCCTGGAAATCTAAAAGGAATTTTTAAAAATATAAATTTGAAGTAAGTTCATTTGGCAGCAAAATTGAACTGAATTGACTTGAGCTCACGACCCATCAGCTGTGGCCAGGGGTAGGCTCTGTGCAGGTATGGCGGCTCCCATTAGAGCCACATGACAGGAAAATGAGTATTTCCCAGCAGAAGGGAGGTGGAGGAGTGTGCCCAGAACGGGGAAAGAGTGCTGCGTACACCCCACAGAGGCTGCTCGCAAGAACTCCCATGCTGCCCAGACTGCATTATTCTTCCTTCTCTGTAGATGAAAAAACCTGTTAGATCTGTCTGACATCATTTGACAAGGACTCAAATTTAGAATGAAATGAGATAAGATGAGAATCTGCAAAAGGGTATAAGGACCTGAACTGTCTTTATACTAAGACTTAAGATCGGTTGACTTTTTCATATCACCTTCCATTTTCATGTTGACTAAACACCACCCACAGACGTGTTTTGTTTTATATGTCCAAGCTCTAACTCGCCCTGCTCTAATCCATGGGCTAGAAGCAGAATCTCCCCCAGGTAGTACCTGGGTGGATGGTGTATCAGTGTCTCTGCTACAGGTTTCATCTCCCAGTTCTGTCCACAAAATGTCTAATAGCTAATGGTGACACCAAGCAGATTCTCTCGAGATTCCGTCAGACGCTAATGCTGCCCAGCCCTGGAAGGCAAGGGTATCTACGCCTGTGTTCCCTTTTTGAAGAAAAGAGGACAAGGCAATGGTCAGGAGTCTGGCTTACTGACTTGTTGGCTCATTGTACCCTCAGTCCCCCAGCTGCAACTGAAATCACTTCAAGCTGATGTCGCCAGTGGCTGACTCAGCTTGGTCCCAAGCTTGGACACCAGGACTATCTTCCACTGAGGAGCCTAGAAGTCCCTTTCTTTCAAGATCCACGAGACTCAGTCAGCATCCAGCCTCTCTTAGCTCCAATGCTCAACTCTGCCTTGTTTCCACAACCATTTCTCCTCCCAGAAGCCCTCATTCCAACCCAGATTCCTCCATTGCCATCCTTGCATCAAAACTCCACCCAGTTCCCAATTCCTCCAGGACAAGGACACTTCCTTGCTTTGTTTCTACCTCACCCCGTGCTTGCCTTGATGGTACCATCTGTCCTGAATTCTCCTACCAAACCGCATCCTCATGCTACCTGCCAGCCTGCCTTCCTGGATCTAAATTTACATTTGTCAAATGAATTAATAAATTACTACCTGCTATTAACATATGCTATTAATATAAATATATTAATATAATATAATTTACATTTTTCAAATGAATTAATAAATTACTACCTGCTATTAACATATGCTATTAATATAATATAATTTACATTTGTCAAATGAATTAATAAATTACTACCCACTACTAATATATACTTAAAAGATACAAAATCTACTCTAAGGGCTCAAAATTTAGTAAAATAAATTAATTTAATAATTGAAAAGTTTGAATATAACAGAAGTATGAATAAGGTATTGCCAAATGCTGTGGAGAGAGTGGATTATTTTGTTATGGAGGATTTCATAGAGGAAGCAAGATATGAGCTGCTCTTGAAGCATGGTTAGTAATCCTTATTAACTGAAGGAAAGGATGAGGTTCATAGATTTGGAAAGGAGAGCTTTTATTTCTCATAAAGGACTACAGCCTCTGGGTGGCCATTCTAACATGCCAGGAAGCAGAGCCCCAGACATAAGCCAGAAACACATGCTTCCAGGGACAGACAATGGGAACAGGAATTTATGCTGAGCATGAAGGCCAAATATACATATTTAACGAGCTATAGGCGGAGTCATGAATATTTATGAAAGAGAAACATGGGCTTGCACACTCGAGCTTTATGGGGTCCATGTTCAGAAAATGGCATCCCTCGGATGTCAAAAGGCAAAGCAAGGACACAAAAACCCTCTCTGCGCATGCTCCGTGGGCTGCTTAAAACCACTTCATGGTTGGTGGTCTCTTATCAAGGAAGCATGCTGGTGTGGATCATGCGATTGGTTTCTGTTTAGCTCTTTAGGAAAAAAAGCCTGATAGTCGTCAGCAAGGGAGGAGTATACATAATAAGGCACGTTTGCCCTCCCATCCCATCATGGCTGGGAACTCAGTTTTAAGGTTTCTCTGGGGTCTCCTTGGCCAAGAGGGGGTCCATTCAGTCAGCGAGGGGCTTAGGATTTTGTTTTAATTCACATCCTCTAAACAGAAAAGGAGAGAACCTTCCAGGCAGAAGAAACAGCCCATGCAAAGGACTGTGGCATGGAAGTCTCAGAACGCTGCCTTCTCCCAGACCCCACATCTGCTCTACACGTAGGTGTTGTGATGCCCTCCTACCTCTTGTGGGTACTTGGGGATGCGACGATCTGTGGGACATACCAGCCATTGCCTGTTACCACCCTATCTGGATACTGAGCTCCTCCTGGTCTCTCAATCTTTCCATTCTCAGCTGGGTTGCAGGTTACCTTACAGAGAAATGTCCAGAATGACTGGCCTGGCCCTGTTTCAAAGGCTGAGACTCGCAGAGCTTTTTCAGGTTGTAAAAGGAACAGGATCTGCCTTTGGTGCTGCCCTTTCCTCTTGTCCCTTGAATGTACCTTCTCATGCCCTAGTCCAGGGGAGGACAGAAGTCTCTCCTTCCCCTTCTTGCTCCCACACCCCATCTTGCAAGCCTGGCACCCAAACATGGGTCCGACTTTGGCAGCCCGATTTAGGGTCCTCTAGACCCCAAGGTCAATCAATAATTTTCTAGCACTACCAAATACTCTGGCCTTGCACTTTTACAAGGATGTAATCCCTCCTCTCTTTGCAATCCTTTAGGCTGGTTGCTTTTCCCAAGGTTTTAGACAACCTGAGCAGGCTATTCTCTCTGCTTCCTCCCACCTGTTGGGGGGAGGTGGAAATGCTGAAAGCTGAGATCAAAACAAT
This sequence comes from Varecia variegata, assembly GCA_028533085.1. Taxonomy (NCBI): domain Eukaryota; kingdom Metazoa; phylum Chordata; class Mammalia; order Primates; family Lemuridae; genus Varecia; species Varecia variegata. Next base: position 17,274,143 of record CM052450.1, on the reverse strand, counting down.
CCACAACAAGGAGTGGCAACACCAGCCTTCTCCTTGTCATGCTGTGGACTTGCCTCCAACATGGAGTGGGAGTGCAGGAGCCAGCCTTGGCCCTGGAGTGTCTATTGTGCCTTGTTTCCAAGCACAGCACAGAGAAGGAGCCAGGCCATTGTTCTCAGCCCACAGACCTTGCCCCGGAGGCACAGCGCCTGCATTCCATCCTCCCACCAGGTTCTTTCAATCCATCTCCAAAGGTCAAATTTGGACCACAGCACTGAGAACACTCAGACAAGGGATCTGGTGTCTAAATCGAACAACTGTTTCCTTCCTCAGGAGTAGATCATTTCTGCTGATTCCTGCGCATTGTCAGTGCTGCTACTTAAATGTTCCACCTCGGGAACAATGGCAGAGGAGGACATTTAGGTGGTGATGCTACTGCTGCCTTGGGAACCCTCCTCCTCCTCCTCCTGAAAGCCTGGGAGCAGGGAGTGGAGGAGAGGGGTTCACCTCCCTGCAGGGGGTGCCGAGGGAGAGGACAACTGAGGAAGGGTCTTCCTGTTGCTACTCTCCCCAGGGCCACCCTGGTGTGGATGTGTCCCTAGAAGGCTGCCGGGCTCCCAGATCCTAGGCATTCCAGTTGTTCAAGGGTCCTTCCTGGTTGTCACCCTCCCAAACCCATAATCAAGGAAAGGTTTTATCTTTCTCTGCTCCCACCCCCACTGCTAAGTCCTCTAACTAGGACAGACATTGGACGCCTTGGGGAACCATGAGCTCAGGAGCTCAGGAGGGCTCCTTTCTGGAAAAGACATCTGTGACCTCTGCATTACAGGCTCTTAAGCGGAGACCTCAATCTACATGGAAACCCTCTGTCCCGACTTCTGGCTACAGACGGACACTTGCCTCAATGCAGACACGGCCCCTTCCTCAACCGCACCTGCTGCCTCTACCCAGCTCTCTGGGGCCACCTTCCTGGCCATGTTGGTCCCTGTGGTGTCTCCTACTGATTCAAGCCCCCAAAGGGTCCTCTTCCTGAGTGCCTGACATTTTCCAAGCACTTCACACACATTCTCTCATTTAGTTCGTATGACCCTCGTATGGAGGAAAGTACTCTGTTATGCCCATTTTCCCACCAGAGAAACTGAGGCTCAGAGATGTTTTTTAAATTGTATAACTCTTAACCTCTTCACTACCGTGATTCTCAAAGAGGTGTGCACATATTACAGAATGTCGGGGTCTCTCTGGGGAAGGCACTCGTAAAAGTCAAGTATTCACTCACTCAGTAGGACTTTCCGGAATGCCTGCTCCATGTCTGGTCTGTGCTGGGCACTGAGAGGGACAGAGAAGACTGTCAGGTAGTACCTGTGTCCTGTTGAGTCCTTTCCGCAGGTGAGGAGGGGGCTCTGTGCCTGAGAAGTTTCCAGAAGGCTGACATCCTGGGCACATCAGCCGATCGCCCGTCCTGAGGCAGATGGGGCAGAGGAGGGAGGAGGGGAGGCGTCTCACCACCGGGCACCTTGCCTTCCCTTAATAGGCACCAGACAAGTATTTGTTGGTGCTTAAAATATTAAAGAAAAAGAGCAGCAGTTACCGCCCGTATCAGAAATATGGAGAACGGTGGGGCAGGGCAGAAGGAAGGACTGGTCGGAAACAGTCCTGCCACGAAAATGACCTGTTCTCGGCATCAGCCAGCCAGTGGGGAGCACACCGGCACCTCCGGGCCTGTCCCTGGACAGGGCGCTGTCACTAGAGGGCAGTGCAGCTCACTCCTGGGAGTGAGGGCGCCCTGACATCCCGCCTTCTCCCCAGAGAAGCCGGAGCCATCCTGCCGCAGGAGAACTCTGCCCCGGGAGGCGGGGCCGCACCTGGAGGCAGGTGGGCATGTGATTTCAATCAGGGATAAATGTAACGTTGCTTTTGATGTTTTCATACACAGCCTTTTTTTATCTGACCCTGACAATAGACTTGTGGGGCAGACTGAGATCTTTAGCCCAATTGGACAGGTGAGAAAAGGATAATCCTTGAGGTTTAGACCAGGGGTGGGGAACCTGAGGCCTTGAGGGCATGTGTGGCCTTCTAGGTCCTTAAGTGCAGGTTTTTGACTGAATCCAAATTTTACAGAACTAATCCTTGTATTCTTATTAATACATTTTTGTTTGTCTTTTATGTTTTTACTTTATTTTCTAAATGAACATATTTAAAATACCAAAGAATAAACTAAGTTTCAATGAAATAATCATCCCAGATTGGCACAATTAGAACGTTAGTGAGCCATAAGGGCTACCTTGACGGCTGCTATGCTCATGATTGAGTTCTAACTTCCACACCTGACTGGCACCACTACTGTACAAGGCTGGTTGGCAAGAGTTTATGGGGGTCGAATACAGCAGTCTGCTATCAGCTTTTGACAACGGTCCACTGTGTTTCTGTTTGAAGTGGAATTTGTGAATAGTTGCACAGTTTGACAGTGTTTTTCAATTCTGTTTAACAGCTCATCATGTCAAAGAAGACCAAGAGAATGCTGAAGGAAGAAAACAGATTTCTTTTCCCTTTTTTTTGAGACAGAGTCTCACTCTGTCACTCTGGGTAGAGTGCAGTGGCATAGTCATAGCTCACTGCAACCTCCAACTCCTGGGCTGAGGCAATCCTCCTGCCTCAGCCTCCCAAGTAGCTGGGACTACAGCCACATGCCAAGACACCTGGCTAATTTTCTCTATTTTTGGTGAGACAGGGGTCTTGCTCTTGCTCAGGCTGGTCTCAAACTCCTGACCTCAAGCGATCCTCCCACTTCAGCCTCCTGAGTGCTAAGACTACAGTCGTGAGCCATCGAGCCTGGCTTGAAAACCAATTTCTTAATGAGGATTGGGAATTGCAATATTATCTTTTTTCTGCTAAAGATGAGATAGTTTGCTTGCTTTGTGATACTGCAATAGCACAATGCTCATCAACGTTACAATACTCATAAGAACTACAAATATTTTAAATTAGAGAGAGAGTCAGGAAAGGTTGTATTGCAGAAATTAAAAGATGAAAAGCAAAAGCAAATACAATTCTTTCAAGCAGCAATTAGACCTGTAAATAATGCCACTGAAGCAACTTATAAAGTAACTTATATACTTGAGGGAAAAAGGGAAGCCATTCAGTGATGTAGAAATTGTGAAAGAACTCAGTGTCAAAATTGTAAGATGCTTAGACCCTGGTAATGTTTCAAAATATAAAAACTGTCTCTTTCTAGGAAAACCATAACTGACCAACAGCTATGAATAGGCCTTTGACCTAACAGAACTTCATGCAATACTTCAAAAGGAAAATATGTATTATTCAATTGCTTTGGATGAATCAACTGATACTCCTGACTCAGCACAGGTTTTATACTTCATTTGGGTCATAACAGAAGATTTTCTTTGCTATGAAGAGTTACTTGCTTTGGGCACTCTGTGAAGAGAACACAAGAAATAGATATCTTCAACAAATTTCAAGATAAATGTCGTAAAGTTGGACTGTATTTGGTAAATTTAGTGAGTGTATGTATAGATGGTGTACCTTCCAAAACATGAAAATATGAAGGGTTTACTGAACACATAAAAAAGGTATTAACAGATCCAGATACTCTCATTTCTTTTCATTGTAGCTTGTATTTTAAGTGATACTTTGCAACAAGTTATAAGTATTGTTAACTATATTCATGCAAATGCAACAGGGCATCGTCAGTTTCGTAACATGCTAAAGTTGAACCATGAGGTATTCAGTGTGGATTTGCTGTATCATTCTGAAATGTGTTGGCTATTGCAAGGACAGGCGTCAGCCAAAATTTTATCTCTGTGAAAACAGATGGTTGAATTTTATAAAGAACAGAATCAGTAATGTGAATTATTGAAAGAATATTTCTATAGGAATGCAGCATTTCTGTGTGATATCATATCAAATCAAAATGACTGGAATATTTCTTTGCAAGATAAAATTAAGTCTATACATGATACATGGCAAAAAAAAATCCAAGCATTTCAAAAAAAGCTATCTTTTCTCAAAATGCTTCTTCTTCAAAAGGAAATTTTGGATGAACGTTTTCCCCAGTTAGCAAAGGTCAGCAATGAGCAGAATGACATATGCAAATCATTTGAAGAATATGCAGCTGTTATAGACCTATTAATTGGAGAATACAATGAAAGGTTCACTGATCTTGAGAGTCATGACATCACACTCAAATTAGTATTTCAGCCTCACCTAGTTGATATCACCAAGGCACCTAAAGAACTGCAGATGGAATTGATTGAACTCTCAGTAGATGACATTTTAAGTTATTGTTTGATACTAAGAAAGATCCACTATGAAATATGGAAAAATGCAGTAGAATACACACGGCTTTGGCAACATGCCCAAAAAGTGCTTTCTTGCTTTTCAACCACGTATTGCCACGAATCTACATCCTCCTACCTAACCCAAACTAAGACGCCCTTAAGGTCACAAATGACCGATGCCCATCTAGAGGATCAACTGAAACTGCAGACCTCCATGCTGCAACCAAATATTCAGATGCCTTCCGACTAAAAGCAGACATAACAAAGTCACTAAAAGGTTAGCTAACTTTAAAATTAATGAATGCTTTTCATTTTTTGAAATTATTAAGTACATGGTAGTTAGGTTTTTACAAAATAATGTACATTTTTAAGCATATCTAATTGAAGTTTCTTGAATGAGGCCTTATTTGATTATAGCTAAATTAATGTGGCCTTCCAACATGAAAAGGTTTCCCACCCCTGGTTTATACCATCCCAGGTGCCCAGCTGATAATAAAGGTGCTATGGGACAAATGCCACATTCCCGAAGCCTGTGGTCCCCCACCCCTGAGCCATGGACCAGTACCTGTCAGTGGCCCGTTAGGAACCCGGCCTCACAGCAGGAGGTGAGCGGCAGGGGAGGGAACCAGCGAAGCTTCATCTGTAGTTACAGCCACTCCCCACGGCTCCAATCACTGCCTGAGCTCCACCTCATGTCAGATCAGCAGCTGCGTTGGATTCTCCTAGGAGTGAGAACCCTACTGTCAACTGCGCATGCGAGGGATCTAGGTTGCTCCTTATGAGAATCTAATGCCTGATGACCTGAGGTGGAGCTGAGGGGTGATGTTAGTGCTGGGGAGCAGCTGCAAACACAGATTATCATTAGCACAGAGGTTTGACTGCACAATAAATGTAACGTGCTCAAATCATCCCGAAACCATCCCCTCCCCCGGTCTGTGGAAAAATTGTCTTCCATGAACCTGGTCCCTGGTGCCAAAAAGAAATGGGAAATGCTGCCGTAAGCCACAGTCCCAGGTGGAACTCAGGGCTGTTTGTAAACATGATGACATGGACTAAATTCCTTAGTGAAATCCTCACCACCGTTGTTTTTCCTTCATAGGACATTCCTTTTATTTGTTCACTCCCTGGAGGGTTAGGAAGAAAGAGAAAAAGGAAATTAAAACCAAATTGCTCAATCGGATACTTTGTAGGTAGCCTTGATAAAAGTTTGGATGTGGCAAGTTGACACTCATGACACCCCTCCTGCTGGTCTTTCAAGGTCACACACTGGTGACCTTGGAGAGTCATTGCTAATTCCTCCAGCTGCGGATACAGAAACACCTGCAGATAATCATGGACGCAGAGGAGAAAGGGACTGGAATCTCTGCTGAGAGCCAGAAGCAGGTTCCCACGTGGGAACTGATGGGGCCATGACCAGAAGTTAGAAGCCCTGGGGAATAAATAGGTTTTTATCTTGTCTCCCCCACCTCCTCCTGGAACACGGCATATGCCAAGGCCAGAGTCGTTTGGAAATATGACTCAAGGCAGTGGAGGTGATAGATGCTTTGAGCACATGGACACACGGCAAACACGTGTGGGGAGGAACAGGTGAAAACCTACTCACCTTGTAGATGCTCCACCTGCAAGATCCTGTGCCACCCTCACCCCACCCAAGGTAGAGCCAGATACAACCGAGTGTTTGATGAACCTGGGCAGAGGCCAAGGGGAAGGACAGAAAAATCTGGGGGAAGGGCACATAGGGTAAAGAGGCCATGGGAAAGAGGAGAAGAGGGAGAAGGTTGAGGCAGAAAAAAGGCTGAGTAGCCACGAAGAGTAGCCAGAGATGCTACTCACTGGCCCACCCTTGGCACCCAGCTCTCTGCAGACTCTAGAGACATTGGAAGGGGTAACACAAACCTGAAGAAATGGGCTGTTTTGTATATTCTTCTGGATTCTGTGTGCCCATAGGGGCAGCCCATGGTAAGCCCATGTGCTTACTGCCCCCCATTCCTCGGTTTGCGGTGTCAAACTCAGAACACACTGGAAAACTCTCATTTTTAGTTTTTATTCAGCCCTTCAATTTTTCAGGACTTTGTGGAAGTATCGAGGTCATTGAAGCACGGTTTCTGCCCTCAGAGAGCTTATCCTCTAAGGGGCAACCCTGACACGGGTCAGACCAATGTGAAGCCCAGCAGAGTAGGGTGGTGCTCTTACAGAGGCACCAGAGCTCTGGGAGAAGGGAGAGGGTCGTCCACTGCGCCCGTGGACCGGGGGAAGGGTGTCCAGGGGAAGAGACTTTTTGAAGGTCCAGCTCGAATAAAAAGATGAGCAGTCCTCATCGCTGCAGGAACAGTGCAGACCAAGACACAGCCGTGGGAGATGTCTATTCCTAGAAGTACTGGCAGTCTGGTGTCTTATTTTTAAAACAAATAAATACTAAAGTAGCAAGTCTTGCATTGATCCCCGCCTGTGTGCCAGCCTGTCTCTACTGTCCTATAATTTCCCTTCCCTCCCTCCTGCCCCCACTCCCAAAGCGGGAGCACGTCCCATTCTCGGTTCTCCAACCTCCAACTGGCAGTGTGTTATGAAACGTTTGTTCTTGGTGGCCGCTCCTCCCCTCTCGCTATCCTTCCTACCACACCTTCAAGGACTCACGCAATTTGCTCCTTTCCTGCCTCCCCAGCTACACTGGGCTCCTCTCCCTCCATTCTCCCTGCCCAGTCGCGATGAACCACTTCCCTGTCCCTACGGCAGGTCTGGCTCCCTTCCACCCCGGGGTCTTTACACATGCTGTTCTGTTGTTCCTCTGACTTCTCATGTAGCTCATTCTTCTTTCTTCTGATTCATTTTCCCTTCCATTTTCCACCCTGGCACATCATCGTGTCTCGTCATCTGGCCGTGCAAAAAGCTCAATCTGGCGATCTAATGCAATGTAAGGGACAAAGCAGAACCAAGGTGAGGCAAGGAGCTGCTCTTTGACACAGAGAGAATTGCTGTGTTCTCATGAGTGCACCTCCCTTTTCTCCTTCTTACGTCAAAGCATAAGAGAGCCTCTTGTTTCCTTTATGTGGAGGGGTAGGCAGGGTCAGATGGGAGTGGTGGAGGCCCACATGGCCTAGGCTAGCTCCACATGGCCATTTTTCTTTGCAATGCACCGCATCATTTCCAGCACAGGTGTTGCGTATTCCTCTGTGTTTTTTCTAATTCCGCCCCACCCACCACTGACACCTCCCAAATCTGGTCCTACTCATCCTTCAAATGCAGATTGAGTTAGTTCCATCTTTTCTATGAAAGCTTTCCTGGTATCTCCAGCCCACAGCAATCTCCCCATGGCCCCATCTCCAGAGACAACGTGAATTAATCATACCTTATTTAGGTATTGATTGATCTCCAGTTGTTTTCTGTGTTTTAGTCTTGTCTCCTCTTCTGGGCACATAGTTGATGCTTAATAAATATCTGGCTGAATTGTTGATTGGGAAAAACATACAGATGAGGCCATTAAAATAATATGAACAGGGAAAAATTGCAACCATGCCTGGATGTGTGTGCACATCTGTGTGTATGTGCATGTGTGTTATACACATGTGTGTGTCATACCTTATGCATGTGTTATAAGGCCAAACGCTCTCTTCCACATCCTTGAGAAACATTGCTGAATGTTCTCTAGTCACATGTGAAAATACTTGACTAATAGACGCTCTGCCCTTACTCCGGGCCTCTGATGATTAGTGGATGGCACGGTCAGTGCTTGCGAGGAGAACTGGCTTCCGACCTCAGCACAAAGAGGCAACGCTTTCTCCTCTGGCACCCAGCATCCGCTGAACCTGTTTCTGTTTCCACCGCAGAGAGTTCATCCCTGGCTCTGTGACTTGCCAAGGCCAGCAGTGTGCAGGTGCGTTGAAGGGAAAGAGAAGGAAGAAGGAGGATTGCAGTTGTCTCCTGGTAACAGGCAGTTCCTTGCCCAGTTCAACCTTTCATCAGAGTGTCTTACAAGGTGCAGAACTGACTGATTCGTGGGCTTGGACAGTAACAATCTATGTGTACCAATAGCTAGTACACAGTCAGCACTTGATAGATACTTAGGGAATGAGTGTGTGTGTGTGTGCTGGGAAAGACTTCAGAGAGACAGGATGCAGCTCCCTGTGGAGATAAACTTTTTAACACGTGTCAATGCCCACGGGCATCACTTGGCTGTCTTGGGCTGGGATAAATTCCCCGCTTGCAGAATGTTCAAATAGAAGGAGGACTGCAACTAGTCAGGGATGCTATACCCAGAGATTCCAGGCAATAAATGGAATGTTGGACCAGTAATAATAATATGCTATTATTCTTGTTATCAATACTAATAAGAGTTAGCATTTATTGAGTACTTACTATGTACACCAATCACTAGCAAATCATGTTATTTAATTATAATGGCTCTCAAAGGCCTTTCCACCCCGGAGGGCTGATGGATCTATCAGATCTTATAAACATTTGCAGAGTCAGGCACAGGAGGAGGATTAGGGGAAGGAAGAAAAGGGGACAGTAAATGCAGGCAAAATCCCTGCCCTTAAAGAACCTTCAATTCAAAAAAGGAGATAGAAGTGGAAACAAACTGGAATTCAAGGAAGAAAAAGATTTAAAACTAAGGAGAGTTGTAGACAAAGAGTTCTGGGAACAGCCCAGAGGAAAGGCAGCTCTTGGGGGCCTCTTTAATGAAGGCACTAATGGTATTCATGGGGCTCTACTCTCTTGACCTAATCACTTCCCAAGGCCTCACCTCCTAATGCTGTCACATTGGTGAATATGTGTCAACATATGAATCTGGATGGGCACACAAATATTCAGAGCATGCAGAGAGATAACGATCATCACTAATGTCTATTGAGTGCTTACCCTGTGCCAGTCACTGTTCTATGCAACTTGCAGTCTGTCTCACTTCACCCTACTAGTGTATGAAACAAGTTCAGTAATTATCCCATTTTACAGATGGGAAAATGGAGGCACAGAGAAGTTAAGCTGCTTGCCCAAGGCCACACATCCGGGCAGTGGAAGACCCAGGATTCCAACCTAGAAGTCATCTCCAGAGCCACTGTTGACTATCCTACCACACCACCTCACCCAGGGACCAGCTAGAGCCCACCCTATCGCAATGGTTCCTGAGAGAGAGCATGAGGGCCCGAATCAAGATTGTAGAGGTGAAAATAGAGAACAGGCAGCTTTTTCTTACTGCCTTTTGTGTAAGAAAGGGGGAAATATACATCTTTTTTGGTTTGCCTGCATCCCCATAAAGAAATACTGTAATAAAAGTGGCCACCTCTAGAGGGCAGTGTCTGGGACAAGGGGCAGAAGGGGAATGGAAGGGAGTGATACACCCCAATGTATGCTTTTTAATGCGGTTCTTATTGGTGACCCATATGCATGTTTTATTTATTTAAAAAAAGAAGATGATATAAAACAAAAGGCACAATTTAAAAGCTAATTCAAAGGAACAAATGAAAGTGCGTAAGAGCCGATTGGATTTGGATGACCATGAAACATAGATAAGACAGACAGAGCAAACACTAGGGGCTGTAACTCGAGTGTCTGGGAAGATGGTAGCCCATTAACATAGCTGGGAAAACCAGAAGAAGGGCGGGTTTGAAGGTGGCTGTCACACATTCAGGGTTGTCTGTAGATGACACGGACATCTGGATGTTGAGGTCAGGGTGACAGCCCAATAAGGGGTGAGTAGCGAAGGCGAATGCAGGAGGGCAGACAGGTTTAGGAGCCGACCCTGAAGGGGCAGCCCAGGAGAAGCTGAGATGGAGACTGTGAGGTCCCGACAGGGGCGGGATGGGGAGATGTGAGTATAACGGAACAGGGGGAGCAGAGAGTTGCCGGGGCGGGGGAGGATTTCCTGGGGTCTTACGGGTTAGGATGGAGAGCAGAATGCTGTGTTTCTGGAGGAAAGGAGAGAAAGCAGAGATACGGGGTGGGACAGTCCAACCCAGGGGCCCCCTCCAGGGCATCCAAGGGCTTCTCTTCCTCTTCTAAAAGACACCCGGAGGTCTTCAGTCTCTGCCTTCCAGCCACGTAGATATCCTGTTGTTCAGGGAGGTCTTTTAGACAACATACTCCAGCAACTGAGTGGTTAAAAGGGAAATTGAGGCAGGCAGTCCTAGAAAGCTTCTCTGATATTTTCTATCACCCACTCAGGCCAAGGGAAACCTATAATTTGATGGGTTTTGCTGTTTTCCATTCTTCCTCTCTATCACACACAGCAATGCAAACACAATGACATGTACATGCGGGCACACACACACACACACACACACACATACCAGGCATAAAAGGGCCCCTTCACACAAGCGATTTTCTGGATCGGACTTGCTACTGCTCGCTGGGAGGGAGAGAGAGCAGAGCGGAGGAAAGGAAGGAGAGATGCCAGCCACCCTAGCTACTTTCCCTCCCCTTTAAGGCTGCCTGGTTACGGTCCTGGGAAAGAAAACCCCTGCATTCCTCCCCTTTAATTGGGTTTATTGTTAAAGCACTGGAGCAGCTAATCCTCACAGACCTGTAGGAGCTGGAGTGGGAGCCCAAGAGCACGATTCTTCCCGAGTCCCTGGGTAAGAACCTGCTTCTTTTCTTGGCTTTAGGGGGTTTCCTTGCCCAGTGGGAGGCATGCGGCACCTAGAGAGTGGGTTTGGAGAGCCACTTTGTGAGTGACTTGGGCATTTATTTCAGCCCCAGTGGCAGTCTTCCCTGACTCTTGTGGTATCAAGGGTAAGTTATAGCTGTATTGGAAAATAAGTCTGAATGGGGGTCCGGGGTGGGGGGTGATCTCCCTGAGGTGCCATCTGACCATCACTCCTGGGCTGGCTAAAGTGGGAACCTTTTGCACTCTGGGCAGGGAAAAGGGAGCAAAATATCTTTCTATGCCCCTCCTGCCACGCCTGCATTTTAGGGACAAGTCTTTGGGGCTCTGTGCCTAGAAGGGACCCCATCCACCTGCGGGGTGTCAGGACCTCCAGCTCTCTTGCCGCCCTCCCTCCTGCTCAACCTTCATCTCTTAACCTCTCTGACCCCAGCGTCCGGGTAGGGTAATGCCCACTCTGCCTACCCATCTGGGTTGGTGGGAGGGTTAGGAGAACCAGCGGCAGAAAGGAGATTTGTGAAGAGCGTGTGGCTCTGCAAACCCAGGGAAGGAGGCTCAGCCTCGGTCCCTCCTGGCAGGGTCCGTGGACGGGCTCAAGGCTCCCCATCCCCGCTGCGTTAAGATGCAGAACGCGGCTCTGGCTGTCAGTCACAAGATAGCTCCTTCACCTTCCCCGGGGGCGCGTCTACCGCCCTTCTGTCTTTAAACTTCCCTAGTTTAGTTCTCAGGCAAAGATGTTAAAAGCAGGTCTGGATTCACCACCACCACCCCCATCCGCACCGTGGCCCCCTTCTCTCCACGTAACTTTGACGCACAAACATTAACCCCGAGGCTCCCGCAGGCGGCTGCCAGGGCTCCGGCGGGTCTGGCTGCAGCGCTGGGCTGGTCAGCCTCTTGCTCTGGAGCCGGATACATTGATCAGGAGGAAAATCTCTGAGAAGGGGCAGGAGAGTCGAGCAGGTTCCGTCTTGGGTAAAGAGATGATCTTTTCCAGATCGGAGGTCACAGACAGAATCAGGCCCCTGTCATTCCTGCTGACCCAAGCTTAACCAGAACCAAAGAGGAGACCCACATCTGACACAGGCCATGACACAAAGTGCTTAGTAATAGCTGATATGAGCACCACACTTCACAGTTCACGATGTGCTTCTCATTAATCATGTTTAGAACAATCCCATCAGGTGGGGGGCCATGTATTATACCCCCCAGTATAAGCAAGACCACTGAAGCTCAAAGAGATGAAATTGGTTTGCTTGGGGTTGCAAAGCCAGACACTAGTGATTTACACATTTGATTGCAGCAGCATTTGAACCCAGGTTTTCTGATACATTCTGTAAACTCGCCATGATGCTACAAATAGTGACAGGAGCTGTGTGTGTATTTAGTAAGAGTACTCTTTAGAAATATGGGGCAAAACTTTGGGAAAGAAGCCCAAGTTTAGAGTGAGAAAACGTTTGAGCTGGAGCCAGGAGAGGCTCGGGCACTAGACATGGGGTCCCCAGGCTTGCTGCTGAGAAATCGGAGTGCTCCAGGGACTTAGCCTTTTCCAGGTCACCCAAGCCACATGTTCCAGGGGGAACCAGTCAGGTGATAGGATTGCATGACAGCATCACAAGGATAAAGGTGGAAATGAGTGAAATTCCAGGAAAGAGGCAACAGGTTTTGTGGTACAGTGACAAGGAGACTGGTATTGGGATTTGATGGCCCAGGGCTCCCAGTCCAGCCCAATCATTTACTATCTGTTTGACTTGGGGCATCTTTTTCCTGAACCTTTCTATCCAGCAGTGTCTCAGCTATCAAATGGGGTTACCTTGGAAAGCAGCAGCGAGGCATTGCACGAGACAATGCATGCAAAGCACCTAGCACAGTGCCCACACGGGTGCTCGGTCCCGGGCAGCGAATACTTGTAAGGCCTGGGAGCAGTTCTGGCTGGAAGGGAAAAGCATCCCCCTCTAAGAGGAAAGCGCCTCCCTCACTCCCTCTCCCCCATACACACGCGCACATGGCCAGAAATAAATTGCCACCGGAGTGCGTGCGCGGTGCGAGTGACGGCGCCCAGCCGCAGCCTGCCAGAGCCGGCAAGTGAATGAGCTGCAGCATGAATGAGGGAGAGCGGCTGAGTCTGCAAACATGCTGCGTGCCTGGCGCTACAACTGTGGGCGCGCCGCCACGGTCAGCGGCAAGGGGGCTGGGGCTGGGGCTGGGGCTGAGCAGGAGCGGCTGCCAGCGCGAAAGCAAGCCGGCGGGGCCAGGGGACTGCACGCGCTGTCCGTAATTGTCAAACCCGTGTCCTCGGAGGGAAGGCTGGTAACTCAGAGCTTCTCCACACAGCCATCCTGAGTTCAGCCTGGCCTTCCTTCTGCACTCCCTCCCTGGGAGAGGTCCTTCCTCTGCCCTCTGGGTGCCAAGGCGGAGGGCATGGCGGCGACGTTTAACAGTAATGAGCCGCGCACCTGTACCACGGAGGCGCCTCTTGCACGGGCGTTAGGCTAAAAGGCAGCGTGTAACGCACAGTCGGCGTTACCCTTGAAAATTCCTTACAAAGGTGCTCCAGTGAAGCGGGAATATTGCCCGTGGAGAACCCCAACGCAGGCATTGTGTCCCCTGGCCTTGCAACAGATCCCGGCTTCCTTGGTTGAGCACCAGAGGAAGTAGTTGGCTTGCATTCGTGGCCATGATGTATGAAAAATAACATATCTTTAAACACTTTAGCATCCCAGCCAGACAAGATGCTCACATTGTAAAAGGCTCATGGAAGCCGGGACCAGCTGAGGAAACAGCAGATTCACATCTCCTAGCCTGTGTTCACCCCTATTTAAATTGTTATGTGTTTCCTTTTCTCTTTCCCCAGGGCATGGTGTTTAATTCCTGTGCCTATAACGTGGGCCCACTGCATGGCACTTGAAAGGCTGCAAAATGCTTTCATGCCCATGGATGCACTAGACCTCCAAAGGAGTGCTGAGAGATAGAACAGGGGTCATTATTCCCATTCAGCAGATGAGGAAATTGAGGCCCACTGTGGTTAGGAGCATGTTAAGAATAAGTAGCATACACTACTCTCTACTCTCTCCAATGGCCCCTGTGTGTTGACCTGTCAGCCACCAAATGAGGCCCTAGAGAATGTTCTTCACATCCTCTATGAGAAGCATGCAATAAATACATGAATTCTGGCTTGTCACTGCAGCAAGAAACTTAAATGTAGGTTAAACGTAAATGTGATTTGGTTAAACTTAAATGTGGGTTTGGTTAAACTTAAATGTGGGTTTGGTAAAACTTAAATGTGGGTTAAACCTAAATGTGGGTTTGCACCTAAAATAAATTGCAGACAGCGATTGAAAACCCTTCTTCCTCAGTCACTTTGTGAACAGAAATTGGTGTGCAGAGTTGGCCTTTGAAATGCAGGATGGTGGGAGGGCTGGGGAGTGGAGTGGACGGTCCTTGGAGTCTCTCTCCAGCCAGAGGTCTCCAGGAGTCTGTCGGGCCCGGGGCCTGGATTTGGGGAAGCTGATGATCCACTTGGGTTGCAACCATGAACCTGAAATGAATTCAGGTCAGCTACACAGACCCAGCCATGTGCCTGGGAAACCACAAGGAGGGCAGCACTGTGACTGATGGCAGTGCACGGCTGGAAATTTCATGTATTCCTCAAAAAACTGAAGAATTACAAAATATTAAAGACGGCCTTGGCCACATTGTCCAAAGTGTGCTCTGGGCAACCCTGGGTCCCTTGGATGCTAATAGGTGTTAACAAAAGGAAAAAGTTTCACCCTCTCCTAAATTTGGAAGTGTCAGGTTAAACAGCATTAAGCATGCATCTTTAACATCCTCAGAGGCTTTAATAAGCTATTAATGTGGATCACGAATCTCCAAGAAGGAGGCCAGAGGAACAGCAAATCCACCTGGCTCACAAACAGTCTCCTTGGACTAACATTCTGAAAAGCAAACTTCAGGAAACCTTAATCGAGTCCAGTCTCCTCTTCTCACTAAGGAGACAGGTGGAAACTCAGAGATGTGTAGTGACCTGCCCAGGGAGGCACAGCTCCTTGGTGCCAAGCCAAGACTGGAGCCAGAGCTTGGGTTCTACCTAGTGTGCCTCTCAATCTAGAGGATGATGTGAAGTCCAATATGGGCCAAAGTCCAGGAAATTGTGGGTTCCAGGCAAGAAAACTTCCCAGCTTTAGCCTTTTACCCCTTTATAACCAAGTACTGTATCTATTTCCACGATTCCGTGTGCCCCAGCCTGGAGGCAGAGAGCATACTCTTATTAAAGATGATCCAACTGATAACCTTCTTCCCAAGGCCCACAGGCCTTTTTGAGTCATGCTTCCAAAGAATGGAAAATGCTGGAATCAGAGACTATAAAGCTAGGGTGGACTGATTCCTCTGAGGTCAGCAAAAGAGCCAGGCGAGCTCTAGAAGGCTCTGAGGCCTGCTCACTCTACCCCAGAGTGATTCACACCTCCTCGCTCAGAAGCCTCAAGTGACAGCACTGCTGAAAGCAGAGTGGCTTTTTCCGTAGGTAGAATTGAAAGCCATCGCCTGTGGGTTTGGGGCTGCAGAGGTGCTACCTGAAGGTTCTCTTCTTCCCTGTGTCCGTCTGCTCCGGTTTGTCCACGCCTAGTTTAGGGACAGTATTGTTCCTACCTCGTACATACATTGGATTGGATCAGATCAGATTGAATGCCCTTGGATTACAACATGATGCTTCCGAGACTCTGGGACATCTGATTAGGAGGGTAACACTCTTAAGCTCTTAGCCCAGCTGATTGATTTAATAAGCACCTGAGAGCAGGGCCCTAAATGGCTGAGACTCGAATAGGAAACTTTTGGTAGGGAGGACACAGCGGGCAGGAGGGAGGGTCCAGAGAGAGAGGTCTGGGCAGCATGGGGGCATGAGGTGACCTGGCACTTTGGGGGTATATCATGGCAATGAGGAGGCCACAGCAGACAAACCCCATCCACCTGAGAGTTCCCTCTGGGGCCAGTGCTGCTCCTGTGACCAGATGGAGCCCAGGAGGAGGAAGGACGGCGAAGCTCCGCGGAGAGGCGTGTGGAGGACGCCTGTCCCCTGGGCTCGTGGCCGCACATCCCTCACTGCCACCGCATAAGTAGCCAGACGGCTGGCAGCGTCACGCAGCCTGGCCCTGGAAGCTTGTAGAAGCCGCGTCCAGCCCAGGGCTGCACGGCCTGCCTGTTAGGAAGAACTTTCCCCTCTATAGTCTTCTCCCAGCTGCCAAATTTTTCCCAAGAGGCCAACAAGACCACCCAAAAAATACGAGTAGGAGCCAGGCACTGCACTAGGCTTGAGGTGACAACAAGGTAGACGAGGTCTCTGTCCATGGGGAGTGGCTTTCTAGTGGCGATGCCGACCTCACACAAATACGCAGGATGCCTTCAGCTGGTCATATGTGTCACAGAAGAAAGCATCAGCTCACCTGAGAGAGAGTCACTTTGAGGGGGCGGCGGACTGACTCTGGGTAGAATAGCCGGGAAAGGCCTCTTCCAGCATCCCAGGGAAGTTCTGCTGACCAAGACCCGAACACAGATCCCACCCAGGCGCTACGTAGTCTGTCCCTGAAGGGATGATGGTGACAAGGAGCCAAACTGATTCTGCCTCCTGTGGCCACTCTCTGCTGTGCTGCAGGCAGAGCCTGACAGAGAGGAACGCAGAGAAGGAGGTCCCCCTGCTGTCCCTTCCCAGGGCTCAGGTCTTCCTGCTGCAGGCTCCTCTCTGCAGCAATGTAAAGAATACACACACCAGCCCTTTCATAGCGTCTTAAGTCCAAGTGCTTTGCAAAGGCTTCCCCGATCAACCCACCCCCCCAGGACCCTCTTCCTCATTCGCTCCTTCAACAGACATGGGCTGGACCTTCAGTGAGTGCCAGGCACAGCAGCAGGCACCAGGGGTTCCCAGATGAGTGACCCAGGGTCCCTGTCCTTTAAGTAGGCTGGCCTGCCTTTTTAGCTGATTATTTATATACCAGTGTTTGGTCTTTCTAACTAGATTGTAAGCATTTTCAAGGCTAGGTTCATGTCACAGAAATGGCTATATATAGTCCAGTGTGTATACAGCAGGTACTCAATAAATGCATGTTGCATGAAGGAGTGTTATCTCCACATGAATAAGGTCATTTTCTTTGCCAGGAGTCATTCTGTAGAATATTCTTGAGGGTCTGGTTGTTGAGGAGCGAGGAGCCTGGACCGGCCACGCATGCAGACGCCCATGGTGTCTCCTGAGCTACCCATGTGAGATCACCCTACATCCCAGAGAAATCTGTAGTGGCTGCTCCCGAGCTTGCAACCCAATGGAAATTGTTGCCAGAAATAGAGTGAGAGGCGGGGAGTACTTTGGAAACAGATGAGAGCAATATTGGAGCTTCAAGCTTCTCAGAATGTGTTTTCTTTTCCTCTGAAAGGGCCTAGATTACAGAAGTCGGGAGAGGAGGGGGAGGACTTCGGCAGAAAGGAGCAGAACACCGCAGTGAAAGGACAGGGGCAACCCCGGCCAGAGCCCGCTGTTTGCACCTCCAGCACCCAGGGCACGGGGTCTCGAGGAGATTCCTCTGAGGTCCCGGAGGGGTGGGAAGGGAGAGCCGAAGGTGTGGGGGTTTCAGATCTGGGCCCCTGAGTTTTCCACATTGCACCGAGCATGGAACGAAATCGTTAGGATTCTGTGTATGGGAGGAGGGGTGGGCGGGAAAGATGTTTTCTTACAGCCCAGCTCCAGCTATGAATACTATGTTTTTAAAGCTATTTAAGAGAGATGGGAAAGAAGGAACAGTGAGTACAGAGCTGCTAATGAGGTGGTAAAGCCTCCTGGAGAGCAGGCAGTCATTCCTCGGGGGCTCCAGAAGGGGGAGCGGGGACGCTCAGCTGGTGTCCCCGAGCTGGAAGGACGGTGGCTCTTGCTTGGCTCCTTACCTGGAAAAGCAGCATCTGCAGCCCCGTGGTTCTGCCGAGGGGGAGGGACAGAGGGGGAGACACAAAGACTGACCCTGTTGATTTTGCTCCTTTAAATACCCAACCTTTAGCCTCATCCCCTACATTCTTCAAGACTTCCCAGCACTGCAGTGTCTACACAGCAGGAAGCATTTCTCTTTTTTTGTTTTTGTTGTTGTTGTTGTTGTTGTTGTTGTTGTTTGAGTCTCACTCTGTTGCCCAGGGTAGAGTGCAGTGGCGTCATCACAGTTTACCGCAACCTCAAACTCCTGGGCTCAAGCAATCTTCCTGCCTCAGCCTCCCGAGTAGCTGGGACTACAGGCATGCACCATCACGCCCGGCTAATTTTTTCTATTTTTGGTACAGACGGGGATCTCAATTTTGGTCAGGCTGGTCTCCAACTCCTGACCTCAAGGGATCCTCCCGCCTCACCCTCCCAAAGTGCTAGGATTACAGGCATGAGCCACCGCACCCGGCCAGCAAGAAGCATTTCTGATGCCCCTGGAGACTGGGTCAGCTAAATGAGACTCTTTAACCCGAAGAGGCTGATATGCTATAAGGGACAACTTCAGATTTCCCTCTTTGCTGCCTGGTGGAATAAGAGTTCACATACTGTGGATGCCAAGCGCCCTGATAAGTGGAAGCTGCTAGATTCCGGGCTCAGATCTGCAGAATGGCATCGGGCTAAGGAGATCTCCTTATGCTAATATTTCATCCTCCTCCCAGCAATCTCTGCCAGTCGGGGCCAGTTTCTCTCTGCCTTGGTAGACTGTGCCCTCAGAGTCAAGCGCCGGCCCACCATTGCCGGAGAGCTCCCCTGGTCGGTGCCTGCACCCTGAACAGCTCGGTCTCTGGGGGGGGGGGTGGCCTGCTAACAGGAGCAAATCCACAAAGGGGCCTGCAGACACAAGCACAAGCCTCCAGATGTATTACACATTCAGCTGAACCAAATGTTAAGGAATTCTTAACATTTCGCACTTGCATTTTTAAAATAATAACAGCCACCAATTATTATATAGCCAGGTTGCAAATTTACACAGTATAATAAAATATACAAAGAAAATGCAGCTTATTATTTATAAATATTTCTCATGAACCCCTACCCCCCGGGCAGCAAAAGGGGACACGGGGAACTTTGTGTCTGACTTGTCCACTATAGCGTACCAATCTCTTCAGGTTTAAGGAGTCTCGTTTAGTTGACCCTGTCTCTCGCAGGAAAACACAGTCTTGAGATGGCCTTTCCTCCTCCTGCTCTGTTTCAAGGTGGCATTTTATGTTGCAAGGTACTCACTCAACCTCGTGGTATGGGACAAGTGGCCTCAGACTTAGGAGGGGACTTGGGTCCCATAGTCCTCTGGATCTCACCAGAAGCCACCTCGTGACCTCCGAGGTGTGGCTGGCCCCCTCTGGCTGACGGGGGTCGTGCTGACATACTCCACAAAGGCCTGAGCCTAGCTGTCGGCTTCCACCTGAGAAGCCCTGTTCGTAATCGCCTCTTCCTCCCCAGCCCAGGTGGCTGGCTCTGTCACAGCTCCACAGGCCCCCAGAGGCCCGTGATCAATAGCAAGCTGGCGAATGTTTAATGACGGGTCTGAAGGCGGAGGGGAGGTGGAGTCGGGGAGAAGCCCTAGTTATAGCAGGTACCACTTTCTGTGGTGTAAATACTCCCACCAAGTCAATTGTGAACTCCCAACATGGCGCCACTCAATGCGGGACTGGGAAGGGGTGTGCACAGTTGACTCCCATGAACCAGCACAAGCTGGCTTCAGCCCCCCCACAGGCCCTGGGGGAACATCTGGAGTCCCTGCAGCTCGTGTGACACTGTCTCACACTCACCTCCTCCCCCGAGGCCTCCCCGTGATTACTCCCTGCCCTGCCGGATGTGGCTGCAGGCAGAGCCCCTCCTAGGCTTATACTAGCAGGGTCCTGGGAAGCCCACCCGTCCCTGTCACCAGTCCCCCTGCTTCCTGGATGGGCGCTCTGCTCCAAGAGGGTGAAAAGCAAAGGCCTGTGCTTATGACAACTACACCATCTGTCCCCCCTCTCCTTCCACAGTCCGCTTGGACACAAAGTACCCACCCTTCCACCTCCTCGTCCCCAAGGCCAAGGGCCTTGCATGTGTCACATTCTTCTTATTCCCAGGTCTCTAAGCGTCATAGTTATAAGATAGAAGAGGTTTCCCTCTATCCCATGGAAGCTATTTTATAACATGAGTCCTGCAGATGAGGATTACAAGGAATTAAATACATCAATAAATGTCTCCAGAATATTATCTCCATTACAACTGTCTATTATGTGTGAGGCAATGTCTCTATGTGCACTATTTCATTTAACCCTTCCCATATCGTCAGTTTTATCCCCACTTTACAGATGAGGAAATAGACTCAAAAAGGTTGGTAACTTGCCTAAATCTAACCAGGAACTAGCAGACGTAGGACTTGAACACAGGTGACCTCCAAAACTATACTCTTCACCTAATGCTAAATTGTGGAGGCACAAACTTTCTTTTTGTCCTAAGGCTATTAAAGACTCCATGGAGTCTACAGGTGCTTGTTTTTTTAAGTGGGGAGGGAAAGGCATTGCTGTAGAGGAAAGCCATTAGACATGTTTTCCTACTTCTCTGACGGGTCCAAGGACTGTGGGGAGAGGGAGTTGGCAGAAATGGCATCTCACCCGTTGCTCCCAGACACCGGGTAGCCCTGCCATGCGGTGGCCGTAGGGTGGGGGGGGCGCTAGGGCAGAGATTCCCTCCAACCCACCTCACCCCACCCCAAGAACATATTTCTCTCTAGTATGCATGACCTTAGTAAGGGCACCCCCACCTGCAAACGCTCCTGCCAGAAACATGGGAGTCATTCTCGCCTCCTCCTGCCCCACCACGCAGCATACAACCTGGCACCATAAATGACTGGACTCCAGAATACGCCCTGGGCCCACCATTCTGTCCTTCGCTCCTGCCATGGTTCAAGCCACTGTCGTCTCTCTCCCGGACTTCTGCCCCCTGTCCATGTCCCAGGCTGCCACTCTGGCACCGCCACACCCTTCTCCACAGATCAGCCAGAGTGAGCTCTTTAAAACATCCATGGTGTAATTTAACTCCCCTCCTAAAAATCCTTCGTGTCTTCCTGTCTCACTTAGAAAACCCAACATCGTCAACAGAGTCTACAAAGCCTTGTGTGGTCTGTCCTCCACCTGCCTCTCCCCGCCCACTCACCAGCCCTGGCCATGCTGAGTTCACTCTGCTCCAGCCACACTGTCCCTTCGGGGTCTGGAGCACACCGTGCTCTTTCCCCGCTTTGAGTTTTGGTATTTTATGCCTTCTGCCAAGAAGCTCCTTTGCGCACTCTTTGCTAGGTTGGCTCCTTCACAAATTTCTGATCTCAGCCTAAAGAGACCTGCTCAAGAGGCCTTCCCTGGCCTTTAGCTAAAGAAAACCCTCCCTGTTCGACTCTATGACAAGCCCAGGTTTTGTTCTGTCCTGTGACTGTACACATGTGACTGTACTTGCCCATTGCGTGTCTCCTCCAGACTGGCAGTGCCGTCATCCATGCCGAGCATCAGTACACGTCCAGCGCCTGGCACGTTGCAGGTGCAGGATACATAGCTGTTGACTGTCGCATGAACATCGTAACTCCGGAACTGTAAAGTTTGGGCACAATTCAATTTAGACTTTGGTGAATAACTATTTGCCCAGCACTGTGCTAAATGTTGTGGGAGTTACAAAGAAAACACAACACTCATTTATTTAACACTCATCCATTTAACCCATAACAGGTGGGAGAGAGGTAGGCGTGAGAACAATTGGGGGAGGTGGCAGTTATGACATTACAGAAGAAGCCTGGCTGACTCCATCGTCGAAACAAACACCTTGGCCATCCTTTGGGTGACAAAAAAACTGCCTGGGCTCAGCTCACATCCCCTCAAGGTAGATATTCCCATTTTAAGCTACACACGTACGTGGTATTGGTCTTATGTGAGCATGCAGTAGACATTCAATGCATTTACTGCAGTAATCTTAAAAAGCAAGTGAGAAGATGGTTTTATTTTTGCCAAGTATCCAGGTTTTGCTCCTAATCCTTCCATATGTCATCACACAAAGAATGTGAGTATTTCAGATTCTTTTGCAACCTGTTTTCATCTTGTCTGAGCAATCAGCCGACCAGACCTCTTTCTTCCCTCCCTCCAACAAAGCATCCCCGGAAGCTTCAACTCTGGAGGCGATGGGTCGAAAGGAAGAAGATGACTGTAGTTCCTGGAAGAAACAGACCACCAACATCCGGAAAACCTTCATCTTCATGGAAGTGCTGGGCTCGTAAGTCCTGGGGCTGGGAGCCCGGGTGGGCTGGGCTGCCTGCTGTGGGGGGCTGCAGGAATTGCTCTCGGCTGGCAGCACCTGGTGAACAGGACTGAGGCTGCTGTGACTTAATCTCGTGGCTCTCAGGGACACAGGCGGAATTTTACAGACCGGGGCTCGAGGGGAGGGAGTGGAGTGGGGGGCAGGGACCTTGGGGCAATACCGAGGATGATTTAATACACTGGAGCCCCCAGGGAATACCAGCCCCTTTTGCCCCAGGTTTTGCCTCCTTTGAGCCCACCCCCCGTGACCCCCACCTATGTCCAGATCTGTGACAACTTGTGGGTTCTTGCCCTGGTCACACGAGAGAAGAGTTGGGGAAGACTTCGGAGACTCAGTGACCCCAGAACTTTCCAGGGCCTCCTCCCCCAGCTCCTTCATTTCCCTAGCAGTGAAAAGACATACCCCATCTTTTGCTACAGACGAAGAGAAGGGGCTTCCGAGGCCCAGAGAGCCGATGGGTCGCACACACCTGAATCGGCTGCCCCACCACCACCCTCGCTCCTCCATATGTAAGCGCTTAAGCTGTGCTGTCATTCAGACTCCACCAGCCTGCAGGGCGTCTGTCCCTGCCCCCTGACAATGACTACACGGCAGCTTGTCTGGAGCTGACTCTCCATGTTGTCCTGCCTCTCCCCTGGCGGCAGGGTGGGGGGTGGGGTGCAGTCACTGACGCAGGCCGGCAGCAGCACTGGGCCACCAGCCCCCACCGCCCCAGAACCCCAGCCGGTTGGCTAATTAGCCTGGGCTAATTGGGCCCGGGCAGTGAGGAGCAGGGAGTGGGCTGTCCACTCGGGCCAGCATTGTCTTTAGCCGGTTCTGCTCCACTCTGCCCTGGCTGGGAGGCAATGACCTCAGGCAGTGACAGCTGCCCACACTCTCACTGCAGACAGAGAGGAGACCTCTGGGCCCTCCTGGCACAGCCAGGATGCCGGGCTCTGCACACGCAAGAGGATCCCCGGTGGTCATCAGAGTGACAGCCTTCCATCAAGGGCCTTTGCCAAGATGGGGGTGGCTGGAGGGAGAGTTTTGGCAGGAGAGAGAGAGACAAGTCTCTCGGGTGAATCAGAAATAATGATTTGCTAAGTATCCCAAAAATCCCAAGAAGAGGAGAAAAGGAAACCCAGGTTGACAAGAACTTACCCCCCGTCTGCTAGACTTGTACTGTAGGACTCAGAAGATAGACACGCTTGTCCCTTGGAGCCCAGTGCAGTCCACCACAGCAGCAGCTAAACTTAGATGAACAGCAGAGTCATCTGGAGAGCTTTATCCCTCCGACTTTTCATGGTGAACAATGTTTAAAATAAGGGAAAAGTGAAATATTAATATTAATAGTACAATGAACACCAATATACCCACTGCCTAAATTCAACAATTACTAGCATTTCACTATATAGTATTTGTTTTACATGCACACACACAAAGTTCATTGAATTATTTGTAAATAAATGGCAAACATCATGACACATTACCTCTGAGTCCTCTGTATCTCCCAAGAATAAAGGCATTTTCTTATATATCCATAATATTGTCACATTCAAGAAAATGAATAACAATTTCTTAATGTCATTTTAGCCTAGGTAACTTTTGGAAAATAGACTCTTGGTCTCAGACCTACTAAATGGAATTTGGGGAGCTGGGACCCAGCAGCCAGGAATCTGTATTTTAAGCGTGTCTGGTGGTTCTAATGCATCAGCTCAGCACCGATTGGGGGGGAGCAGGAGGACAAGACAGGGGAAAAGCCACAGCTGTTGCAGAAGTCAGGGCTGAGCAAAAGCTAAAGAGAAGACAACCTGTGGTGCTCAGGAAGGAGACAGGGACCCGCAGTCTGCAGGTCCCACCGAGTCTCCAAAGTGAGGTGCAGTGGAGACGGAAGCAGCTGGGAAGAGCAGAACACGCTGAATCAGGATTGACCAGCATCCCATGACTAAGGCCCCTTCTCTGCGGGCCTCAGCTCCTCTGGAATGATGTGCCAGGGAGAACAGGCTTTTGTTAAACCTGCCCAGACAGCACCCACCACTCCAGGGCCCCAGGGCAGCGGTAGGGAAACTGTGCAATGATAGTCCAAGTCCCGGGCCTCCTCCTTTCACTGCCCGGGGAGGGATGTTTCTCCATGGTACCCTCCCACCTTCTCCACCACGCAGGCTCCCAGCAAGAACGGAGAGCTCTTCGGAGCAGGAAATGCAGCCGAGCTCTATCGCAGCAAATACTCCTGGCTCTGAAGGCTCCGTCTGTCTTGCCTTCTGACCTGTGCAACCTTGGCTGCTCAAAACTGGTTCGCTGCTCCCCACGCTGGCAGATGCCACAATTAAGCCTTCTGGTCCCCTTCCCCTGCCCTCATCACATACACCCCAACACACACACAGTATGTGACCAAAGCAGCCTGAGGCAGAAAAACAATAATGGCATTTTAAATTGCCATAACATTGCACAGTTCTAGGGGTGCCATTTATATACAGTGCAGTGTGCATGGTACCCTCAGGGGGCAAACCGAGGGCCATAATTTGATTCCATTCCACAAGAGGACCTAGAGTGGGCGTCAGCTTTGAAGTCAGGGGCCCATCCACGTGTGGTGCCAAAGGTATAAGTAAAAGGAAGAACTCTGAAGGTGGATCTTAGCATGTCACAGCTGCAAAAAGACCTGGTACCCAGCCACATTCATCTCCCGTCATTCCCCACATCGCACTTCACACACCGTGCTGATGGCCCCTCCGACTGCCTCGTCCCTACCCGCTGTTCCACACTTCCACGCTCTGCCCATGCTTCTTCCCTACCCCCAGCTGAAATATCATTCCCAGCTCCTTTTTTTTTACTGGGCTAACTCATTCATCCCTTAAAACTGAGCTCAGGGTGTTCTTAAGTCAGGGGGCTATGTATTAGTGCTCCTCTGCTATCCCAAGTGGTCACTTTGTACAAATTAGAGAAAAGGTACCCTTTTTTCTAGCCTGCTGTCTGCTGGGGAGGGGGAGGAGGATATAATAATTATCATATGAACATGTACAAAGACTCCAAGGTAAATGGCATCTGCTGGAGTTGTGCAGTGTACAACCTGCCCAACCATACCAGAGGCCCTGTCTTAAGTGTCCATTTTCTGTGGTCTCATAATACATCATTCTTATCTGTATGTGTGTGTCTCACACACTGAATTCCAACCTAGACCAATACTAATCTCAGTGCCTGACACAGAAATCCCATTAGTTCAACAAGCATTCATTGAATGCCTGATAGCATTTTTCAGATCGAATGCTAATTGCTTACTTGTCTGTGTTCCTTAATAGTCTGTAGGCTCCTCAAGAACAGAAATACTTACCTTTTTATTTCCAGTGTCTAAGACTCAGTAGTGCTCAATAAATCTTGGCTGAAGGGATGAGTACATGAATGGATAAACAGAGTCATCTCAGAAGGCTCTCATGAACTCAGTTCCTGGAGCAGCTGCAGAAACAGGAAACTCAGACACAGGAAACACCAAGTATTTTCTAAAGCAGATTTTTAAAGTCCTTACAAAAGCTTGCCTGCTATCGGGCAGGGGATATTCATTCTAGAATACCCAGATGGCAGGGGAGAGGATGGCTCAGCTGTTTCCACGTTTAGATTCTATCTCCTCTTGTACTACTAGGTGTTCTCTGTAATGATGTTCAAATAATAATGACGATAACATTATAATAATAGTATCTAACATATAGGGTTGTAATAGATGTCAGAAACACTTTTAAGCACTTTACATATGTTAACTCATTTAATCTTCTAAACAACATTATTAATCAGACTATCGATACTCCCACTTTTCAGATGAGGAAACTGGGTATATGGATGTTAAGTGACTTGTCACCCCAAAAGCTGAGAGGTTCTAACATGGACACTCAGGCTTCAGCATCCACCCCTAGTTTAGCTGCCATTCTGATGGCCTGGTCTCCAGGGCACCCTCTTCCAACCAAGAAGCCTGTAATTTGGACTCCTTCCCTGTGCTCCCATTGGGTTCCATTTGCTGTGTCTTCAGAGCCTGTCTCAGAGGCTGCTGGGCTCTGTCTTTCGTTTTTGCGGATCCTACTGAATGAATGAGAGGCTGCTCAGCTCCCAGTCCTCTGGTAATTGGTCCAGGGTGATTATTAATATCACCATCCAAAACCGATACAGGAGTCTTTTCTCTCTCGCTGTGTCTGAGCCCTGTCCCCAGCTCTACCTCGGAACGACCACTGCAGCAATGCCACACTGCACCATGTTGGGAGGGACGTGGATTGACTCTGCAGTGGCCTCTCTGTAATGGGCTTGTCAAGTGGAGAAATCTCTCCACAGCCGAACCAGAGTCTCTGGGAGTTGTTCCCAGATTACAGAACCAGGAAAGAGCAATTGCATAGTCCCTAAGTCTGTGTTTGGGGAAAGAGCACACTGGCACGTCAGACAGTCCGTGCCATTGCCACTGTGCAGCAGGGCCCACATGACAATGGAAACTCATTGTCAGCCACACCTTCCTTCCTCTGCCCTTTCACTTTGCCTCCAGCCAGCCAGCACTCAGTTGTATCTCTTGGTGTCTTCTCAGAGGAGCTTTTTCGGAAGTTTTCCTGGTGAAGCAAAGGATGACTGGCAAGCTCTTTGCGCTGAAGTGCATCAAGAAGTCGCCTGCCTTCCGAGACAGCAGCCTGGAGAATGAGATCGCAGTGCTGAAAAAGTGAGTGCACCTAGGGCTGGTCGGGTGCAATGTGGGATCACATTTCCTTCACAAATTAGCATTGAGGAGGACTGGGGCCAGATTTCCACCCCAAAGGCACCGCTCCCTTTGATTGAGTGGATGGGTCAGTTTGGTCAACAGCTCAGTTTAGGCAGACAGCTGTCCCGGCTGGTTTTGTTGAGGGGGGTGACCAGTGAACCCACCGGCACTGGCTGCAGAGCGGGTTGTGCACACAGGCCAGAGCGTGATTAGCTCAAAGGAACAAAAGTCGATTAAGGGCTGACATCAGAAAAAATCAATAATTAAGAAGGCTGCATAAGATTTGGAAATTAGCCTCAATTGGTACCAAAGCAAATGTAGGGTCAGCACCCCAACTGTCACGATGAAGGCTATGCTAACAGCCCATCAAGCGTTTACAGCAAGATTCTCTCAACCAACCCTTGAACCCCTGTGGTGCAGCAAAAGTGTGCTAGGCCCCAGGAGCAGGGCCACGAGGACGAGGCAGACAAAATTCCTCACCCTCAGGAGCTCACATTGTCCAGGTGGGGACAGAGGAGCCCTTAACAAACTCTAATCCCGTCAGATGTGAGTCGCAGCAGCAGAAGGCGGAGTTTGGAGGAGAAAGGGATTTATTTTGCCTACGTGTGTGTTTTTATTACATGGGTTATTGGGCACATTTTCCAAGAGGAAGGACCTTGGTAGATGAGTAGAATTTTGTGGGGCAAGAAGAGCAATGCAGAAAGAGAATTCTGGCCGAGAGCAGCATAAACTTTAATGCAGAATCATGGAAGTGCAAGGCCATTACGGAAGAGTGAGTCCTGGAAACCCTGAACTTAGAGCGAGTAGCATCAAGGGACAGGAGGTGAAACTCACATGGTGAAATGGGACCTGACCATAAAGGATCTTAGATGCCACGATAAAGCATATTGGCTTTGCTCTGTGGGCAAAGAGATGTCATCAAAGGATTTTAAGTAAGGAGTCACATGGGTCAGATTAGTATTTGGGAGCTATGCCTCTCAAGCATGTTGAAGGATGGATCAGAGGATACCAGCCTAGAGGATGGGAGGCCAATTACAGGTAAAAGGGTAGAAGACAAAAAGCACTAAAATGACCCTGAGATTGAGCAATTAATTGGACAGCAATATCATCACTTGAAATAGAGAACAAAAAGCATGTGCAGGCTTGGAGGAAACAGAAATTGGTTGGATATTGAATATAGGCGACCACCTGTCTCTACATGGAGGTGTCTGGTAAGATGCTGAAGGCATAGGCCTGGGCTCCAGGGAGATTAGAGCAGAGAAAGACTGTCAACTAACTCATTGCAAGCAAGGACCATGTGGTCTTTCTTATGATTGAGTCCTATAAACAGAAAAGGTGTTCAATACATCTTTGTTCGGTGAATGAATCATTGATAAATCAATGTTGGCATTGTCAGCATATGAGCATAGTTGAATCATCAAGCAACCATTACAGCAGGTCTGTATTTTTTAAAATATCTTAAAGAAGATAACTACTGTTGTTTTGTGGTCACTCCTCCCCAGGCATTGTGGATTATCTCCTTTAATCCTGATACAACCCTGTGAGAGAGCTAATACAATTACTTTGCTTCCCTCAATCTCTGAGTGGTCCCAGAGAAGGGTGATCTAGGGCCAGCTTTCTCCACGACGACGCTATTGACATCTTGGACCAGATCATTATCTGTTGTGTTGGGGGCTGTCTTGTGCGTTATTGGATGTTTGGCAGCATTTCCGCCTCAACCCACTAGATGCCAGTAGCACCTCCACCTGCCCCAATTGTGACAACCAAAAATGTCTCCAGCTATTGACAAACGTTTCCTGAGTGGCAAAATAGTCCCTGGTTGAGAATCACTGATCTAAGGCATCCCATAGAACTGACCCCCAAAATAAGCATCTTCCTTCTCACAATGTCCTGGAACAATCATTTTTCAACGCTTCCTCCATGGTTACTCAAGAGGAGGCTCAGCTCACCTAAATCCCTCCTGCTGTATACAGGTGAGCATTCTTATTCTGAAAAGCAGAAATTCAGAATGCTCCAAATGAAACTTTTTTAGCACTGACGTGACACCACAAGTGGAGAATTTACACCTGACCTCATGTGACAGGTCACAGTGAAAACATAGTCAAAACTTTGTTTCATGCACAAATTATTAAAAATATTGTATAAAATTACCTTCAGCCTATGTATATAAGGTATATGAAACATAAACTTAGGCTTGGGTCTCACACCCAAGATATCTCATTATGTACATGCAAATATTCCAAACTCCAAAAGCATCCTAAATCTGAAACACTTCTGGTCGCAAGCATTTCAGGATACTCAACCTGTATTTTCTTCATATGAGGTTTCTGAAGGAGATTTGCACACTCATTTCAATGAACAACCTAGTATTGGATAATCCCTTGGTCCTCCTCAGTTCTTTTAACTGTCTCTTTTGGTAAAGTTTAAAGAGATTTCTGGAGTAACAAGGAGGTGTTTGTTCCCTGAAGGAAGGGTGATCAATTATTCATTCAATGAATATGGATTGAACACCTCCCTGAGACTCTTTTCTCAGGATGACTTTGTGACAGCCCCCTTGCTACGAAGGCTGCACAAGGACCCGGTCTTCCTAGACACAGCCTTCCAAGCCTCCAGCAGAAACTTCTGGGCTGGGTCTCCACTCTTTGTCCGGACAACTGTAACCCATCCCTTTCACTCTACACTTCCTTCTTCCCAGGATCAAGCATGAAAACATTGTGACCCTGGAGGACATCTACGAGAGCACTACTCACTACTACCTGGTCATGCAGCTGTAAGTGAAAGGTGACAAAGGTGACCCGCTTCCTCCACGGAGGTCTGGTGGGGCCTGGGGGGCCTAGAGGAGGTTGGTCAGGGAAGGAAGGATAGGGATTCAAAGACAAAATCAAGAATCAGTTCAAGAGGCTCTGAAATGCTAAGAGTCCTTTTAGGCTCAGTACACCTCGGGAGCGGGATGTTCTGTGTGGGCCCAGGGGTAAAGCTAGGGCGGATTATTGAGTTGGTATAGTATGTACCTTACTAGTGTTAGAATATTTCCTACCGGTCAGCAGATAGCTGCGACCCCAACCCTTCCATGCTCCTCTGCTGCCCCGCCCCTCCCCTGGAACTTTCTGGACCTCCTCACAACCCAGCAACCAAAGGGGAAATGCCGGGCATGGCAGAGAGCCACCAGGACCCTTTTCTGGCTCTATGGCTTGAGTCCATTTTGACCAATCCAGGTCCGTTAAACTGGATAGTAAAATGTTTTAGCATCACTCCAAGGTAAATTACTGTAGGAGTGGAAACCACAGGTAGATTTCAGTATAAAGAAAGACTTTTTCAAAAGAGAACCACCCAAAGTTAAAAACAGGCTGTGATAGTGTGTGCCCATCTGTAGGACAGAAATGTTGCTTCCTTAGCAAGGTCTCGGGTCGTTATCATACCCTAATAAGAGTCTGCCTGACAATGACTGCCGTAGAAGTTAGTCGGTGCTCCTGAGAGCTCATCCTTGAGCTCAAAGACACTTCCATAATGTACACACACACACACACACACACACACCACTCTGCAATCTCCGCGTGGCAGAACACAACATAGTTTTTTGCTGATGGGCTGTTTCATGAGAAACTTTAACGAGCTAACTCAGGCCTAAGCAGCTGATCACTCCTGGGCTCACCTGAGTTCCAGGGACAAGCCGTAGCAGGCAGTCAAGGGAGTAGGTGGGAAGGGCCCAGAGCAGCACTAATAAGTGAGCAGGGACCAGATGGCACCTTACCGAGGCCAATTCAACAGGATTAGCACACGGTCACTCGGAAGGCTAAGGGGAGCAAGGAGGTGGGCAGGTTGAGAGGCCCCTGAGGAGCCACCAAGCCTCCAGGACCCCGGCTGCTCGGGGTCAGGCATCCGTAGCTATGTACACAGCGCATCTTTTCTGTGGGCCTCCAGCTCCTAGAGCTGAGCCCAAAGGCCGAGCCAGAAGCCGACAGCAGGGCGATGTGCATTCTGGCTGGAGAAAGTCTATCCCCTTGTCGCTACGTGGTGCTGTCGGACATGCATGGCCACATCTAATGTCACAGGCCAGTGGGAGGGGGGCTCGGATAGTGAGAGGGTTGCAGCCCCTGGCTCAAGGCTGAAATAGTCTGGGGGGGTTTATCCTGCAGAAGAGAAGGCCTCGGGATAGCATTTCACTCACTGTCTTGGCATACTCCAGAAGAGGCAGTAACATCACGTGAAAGGATGTTACTCTGTGCAGTCCCAGTGGGTGGAACTGGCGTCTGCTGGTAGAAACTGTAGGGCGTCAGGTTTCAACGTAACATATAAAAATATTAAAGGAGATACCAAAAGATTCAACACTCTGTCTTAGGAGGTAGCGAGTTCTCTGACACTGACTAGAAAACTTCCAGGCAAAAATAGTATAGATGGTACTCAAGAAGTGGGTGTTGGACTTGATCTTTAAGCTTCCCTGAGTCCTGAGATACCAAACCATGTGAGTCTCAAAATACCCCTGCAGCCCTACCCATAGTTCCAGCTTTAGGTAGCCCAATTTTCAAAAACGAGGAAAGAAATCCTGATATAGCACAGTTAGTCTCATTTGCACACCTCTTTCCCGCTCTGCCCCACTTCAGCATGACCTCCCTCTTCCATCACGGCTTCCTGTGTCCTAGGCCAGGCAAGAAGGCAGCTAAGACATGTGTCCACACTAAGGGATTATTGGCTTCTTGTGCAGCCCCAACCAGGGGCATTTGCATTTCAAAGGAAGTTTCCAGAAAGAGGCCAATGCTCAGCCCAAAGAAATGACAACCTCGTGATACCACCCAGCGCCCAGAGGAGGTGTTCTGAGACTGGTGTGATCCTCCTGCACCTCTCCAATCACAGCTCAGGGGCACCTGCCTGTTCTGCCACAGCTGTGTCCCCCATGGCCACAGAGCAATCACATTCTCATTGCTTTGACCTGAATGAGAACTGAATTCCTTCTCTTGCTCCTGTGCCCACAGTGTCTCCGGTGGGGAGCTCTTTGACCGGATCCTAGAGCGGGGTGTCTACACAGAGAAGGACGCCAGTCTGGTGATCCAGCAGGTCTTGTCCGCAGTGAAGTACCTCCATGAGAATGGCATCGTCCACAGAGACTTAAAGGTGCCAAGGCAGGAGTCCTCGGTGGGAAACAGATAATGACCCTCAAGGAAGCTGCGTGGGTCCCAGGACTCTGAGCTCTGTAAAGCAAGAGGGTCAGAGCAGTTGACTCCCAAGGCCCCTTCTGCCCTCGGATTCCTTAAGCAAAGTTTGAAAGGCTAAACGATCATGATTAATTTGCACCTCGGTCTTTTCCCGAACCGTTTACTGTGCCTCACCCTATTTGGATACCGAAATAATCCACGAGTCTTGACCTCAGCCGCAGTCAAAATCAAACGCAACAGAATACTTATTGCAGGTCTGCATTGCATGAGGCATTGCACCAGACTTTGGAGATATCAGAGGCAATTAACCAAGGGTCGGTTCCCTCAAAAAGCAAACGGTCCTGGGGTAGCTGGGAGGCAGGGGAGAGAGGGGTTGGACATAGATGGCTGTGAGGTTGAGCAAAGTCGGGGCCACAGCATGAGGCAGAGTGCTAGGGTGCAGGGGCACAGGTGCAGGGAGGAGGAAGGAGGAAACCGTGGGGGAAGATGAGCTGGCCTTGCAGTCAGGAGCCCAGGGTTCAGCTTCCTAAGAAATTATGTATTAAGGAGAAGTAAAGAGATGCGTGTTTCGGGTGATTATATCCTACGCTCACATCTCTCTCCTCCTACAGCCTGAAAACCTGCTGTACCTTACCCCCGAAGAGAATTCTAAGATCATGATCACAGACTTCGGTCTGTCCAAGATGGAACAGAGTGGCGTCATGTCCACTGCCTGTGGGACCCCAGGCTATGTGGGTGAGTCTCGGAACAGGAGGGAGGTTGACCAGTTGGCTACATTCAGCCACATGGCTGTTATTCATGGGAGTGATTGTGAGGAGACAGGTGCTCTCCAGGCAGAGCATTCCCTCATGGGGTGCAGGGCCAGCCGATCTGGCCATCTCTGGAACTCCCCCTACTGCTCTCAAATCCTACCACCTACCCCCGCCCGCTTCCCACAGCCCCTGCCTCTATCCTGGCTCCCACCCCTGCAAGCAGACTCTGGCCTGTCTTTCCGGCTGTGCCAGGGGCAGAGGCAGGATCACAAACCCAGAGATAAGAGCTGAGGGGTTGGGCACAGTGCCCCCTGCTCTCCCACTCTGGAGGGGACCTCAGCTCCCCACTGTTGGGAGCCCGGAAGCACAGGACATTGAGTTTGGGCCTGAGGAACCCGGATGTGCCCCAAGGAAGCACTCTGGGAAACTGGCAGAGGGGGACCCCCTGTCTGAACAGCCCTGTAGGCTTCCAGGCCCCCAAAACATGAGAGCAGGCAGGGCACCTGGGCCAGTATTCCTGAGATCCACATTCACTCCTGCCCTTCCTCTTAGCCAGTCGCCACCTGTTTGGGGTTGGGGACTGGGAAGCAGAGCGCTGACTTGACAGAGGGGGTCCCTCCCAAAAAGGGAGGCCATTCACTCACCGGCAGGTGTTGAGTCCACTGGTACAAGCCCCTGTCTGGGATAAGCACAGACAAGCTCTCTCCGCCCCCGGGGCTCCCACCCAGGGGAGGACCTGCTCTTGCCCTCCCGGAGCTCTGGATCTGACGGGGCAGAGTAAGCTCTGGCCCCAGAAGTTGCCCAGAGTTACCGCCTGCCCTCCGGGAGCACCTGACCTGGCGGGGAGGATGCAGCCTCTGCCTTCCAGGAGCTCCCAGCCTAGCGGGAGACAGACAGCCCCTGCCTGAACACCTCCCCGCCTGACGGGAGAGGCACAGCCCCTGCCCCGGGGGTCCCCTACCTTAGTGGGGAGACACAGGCCCTGCCTTCAGAGCGCGCTCAGTCTGACCGGGGAGACAGAGCCCTGGAGACCCCCAGTCTGCTGGGGCAATCACGGACTCCGTCCGGAGGCAACTCCCGGTCTAAGGGAGAAATCGCAGCCTCTCTTTGCAGGAAGATTTAGTCTTCGTGCAATTGACACAGCCCCTGCCCTTGGGGAGTTTTCAGTCTCATAGAAACACCACCTTCCCCTGGTCTTCCCTAGTCCTCTTCTCTAGGCCTCTTGCCGACCTTCAGCCCCCACCCCAGAGCCCCCTCCTCTTGCCCCCAGCCCTGACTCTGCCCTTGGTGTGCTGCAGCTCCAGAAGTGCTGGCCCAGAAGCCCTACAGCAAGGCCGTGGACTGCTGGTCCATCGGCGTCATCACCTACATACTGTGAGTAGACGCAGCAGCGCTGGCTCAGCCGCTGGGAAACCTCAGAGCCCGCTCGCCCCTCCCCTCCCCTGGCCCGTCTCAGCTCCTCCCCCATAGCAAGTGCACGTGCACGCACCTGCACACACTCACACGCACGTGCACACACTTGCTTCCACACGCACACACTCGCACACGTGCACTCACTCGCACGCACCTGCACACACTCACACACGTGCACACACTCACACGCACCTGCACACACTTGCACGCACTCACACACACGTGCACGCTTGCACGCACGTGCATACACCTGCACACACTTGTGCACACCGCTCCAAAGCTTCCTCTGTCTTGACCTCCACCAATTCTAAAAACCGAGCCCAGCATGACCCCACCACCCAGCCAGCTTTCTCTCTCCTCCGCTGCATCCCACCCCTACTTTCTGTCAATGGATATGTGAGTCCCCCTCTGGGGAACGAGCAGTGAGAAAGGGAGAGGCTGAGCCAGGCGCAGAAGCCGGATGGACCCGCTGCTCCTGCATGAAGCCGGTCGGGGTCTCCCGGGGTCCCTCCCCTGCACACACTCCAGGCTCTCCTTTCCTACCCTGCTCATCACCTCCTCCCCACCATCCCCTCACCTACGGCAAACTTGCCCTTGGGAAGATAACCCACTATGAGATGTTTGCCCCTTAGTGTGAATTCGGTTCTCTGTTTCCTCAGTGCATGTTGAATAATTACGCTCATTCACTCATTCACTCGGCCAATAGTCACCAAGTACTCCGAGTCAATTCCTGGCTAGGTGCTCAAGGATAGAGCAGGGAACAAAACAGCCTAAATAAATCCCTCGTGAAACTTACACTCAAGTGGGCATTCCACCAACCTTCTTCAAGCTCTTTTATACAGCATCCAAGAGCCAGGGGACACACAGGGACGGTGGCAAGGGTTTGGGGGAACAACGTACGAACAGGCCCTCCAGGGCTGCCTGTTCCAAGCCCTGGCACCTGCGTAAACACTTTATTCCTGAATCAGAGGCAGACGCGTGTCCTGGTCACACCGCTGGTCTGGGACCCCATTGCCCGCCTGTGTGCACAGTGGGGGTCTGGGGGGCGGAGAGAGGCTGGCCCAGGAGGGACAGGGTTGCTCAGCTGTGCATCTTTCTCCTGTCCCACTGCAGGCTGTGCGGGTACCCCCCTTTCTACGAAGAAACTGAGTCTAAGCTTTTTGAGAAGATCAAGGAGGGCTATTACGAGTTTGAGTCTCCATTCTGGGATGACATTTCTGAGTCAGGTAAGGCCAGTAGGTGTGAAAGACAGATAACAGACTCGGGCAGTGGCTGCCAAGAGAAAAGAGCTTAACAAAGGATGACAGCCCTGGCTCCTCAAAGTCCCTGAGGATCTTAGGGAACAGGCTGCCAAGGAAAGTGGAGAAATCTTCATCGGCTTCAAAGGCCACATAAATAATTTACATCTAAGGGCCATGCTTTTGTTTTTCTGGGGGCAGAACCACAGTACGCCTGGGGACGGGGTCATGGGGGGCAGGCAGTTTAGCTGAGAGGTGGGGAGGGCAGAGCCAGCGGCAGGGGAGTGTTCAGGCAGGAGCGGCAAAACCAAGGGGGTGGACCCGACAGAAGTGTGCAGCGTCTGTGTGTGTGAGAAGATGGTCATGCCATGCTGGCTGGGCCTGTGAAATCAGAGCTGGAACAAGCCGGCACTCACATGTGTGCCCATGTGCCAGCGCTGGCCCATGTTTCGGTGCAAATGCACACACATGGGCCGGGCAGGCACACTGGTGCCGCGTGACGAGTGATGTTTCTGCAGTGCTGTGTGGGTGAGGCTCTTAGAACCTCTCTTCTTTGGTGGTTTATGGTGGGTTGTTTTTAGGTGGTTTGGATTTTTTTTTTCCTCTCTTTTAAGCCTCTTAAAATTGCCTCTTTGGAAAATTAGCTAAAGATGCATTCACTGCCACCCACCAGCCCGGAAGTGAATTTCCATCAGTCATGAAATCTGGTCCTTAGTTGTCGTGTCTCTGCTTGCTCCTCTCAGCCAAGGATTTTATTTGCCACTTGCTAGAGAAGGACCCGAATGAGCGGTACACCTGTGAGAAGGCCTTGAATCACCCCTGGTGAGTGAGCCGTGGGCTGGACTCTGGCCCCTGGCGGTTCCCAAAGCCATGCTGACTTGTCACGTCACATTCCCCGGAATCTGCCGGCCCTGAGCCGTGTGCTGTTGTGGCGTGCCGGGAGCCTACGACTGCATCAGGTCCAGTGGAGACGCAAACAGCAGTTAATGGAGCGTGTTCAGACCAAGGGTGGCAGCTGAGTTGTCCAAGTCAAGCGCGGGAGCTGGGCGCTGCCATCAGCACCGGGGCAGCACCGGGGCAGGGCGCCACGCTCGGTCCTAGCTGCTTGAGGGGCACCACGAACAGGCAATTCTCTCCTGTCCTTAAGGGCTTCATTTTACTCTGGTTTCAAAGCCTGTTCCAGGCGAAGTGATTTCAGAACAATCACAAAGCCACCAATTGATACAATAGGAAAAGAAAGTCTTGAAACGCACTTTTTTCATGTTACTCCCCTGCTCAAGAATTTACAATAGCTCCCCACTTCCCACCACGGCAAGCCCAGAGTCCTTTGTCTTTCAGGTTTTCCCTAATCCGGCCTGACTCTTTATTTCCAGCTTCGTTTACCCGGATCCCCAACACACCGTCTCTGTTCCAGATAGGCCTAGGGGCTGTCCCTCTCTCCCCGCCCTCCCTCACGTACCAAGGTCCTTCCTAACTGCACCTTGGGTCAGACCACTGTCACCACCCACAGTGTCCTGCCTCTTGCCCTATATGTAGACTCCGTCAGGATCCAGACCAGTCTCTGCCCTTCCCTGAAGCCCTCACCCCTGCAGTCCATGCAGACCTCCCCATTTCTCTTTACTAATTACACAGCTCACCCTGAATCACTCTAGTCCACGGCATGAACAACGCCCCACACCTAGGCCATAAGCTCCCAGGGGTCAGGTCCCATGCCTCTCACTTCCCTGGGTCCGCAGCAGTCGGCACGGTACCATGCACAAAGCGAGTGTCTGGGGAACACTTAGGAGACAGGTGAATGACAGGCTGAGGGGGTAGGAATGGGCAGCCTGTCCCAGACGGCACCAGACAGTCCTCACTGAGGAAGCCTTCTAGGAGGAAGTGAATTCTGAACAAGGGTTTGGGCTAAAGGACAGTGACCACCCAAGTGGTCTGTGATGCTGGGGTCAGTAAACTTTTTCTGTAAAGAACCAGACAGTAAATATCTTAGGCTTTGCTGGCCATACTGTCTCCATGGCAACTACTCAACCCTGTTGTTGTAATGCAAAAGCAGCCATGGACAATACTTAAATGAGCACAGCTGTGTTCCAATAAAACCTTACTTACAAAAACAGGAAATGGGTAGATTTGAGTTTGCCAACCCTACTCTAAAAGTTTTTGGTTTTGCCAAAGTATAAGCCGTTCTCCTGCGCACCCTACTCTGCGTTAGCCTGGACCTGCATGCTCCCTGCCCACCCCCGGCTGAGTGTCCATAGCCACCTAGTAGCCAGGTGTCCCCTCCTGCATCCACAGGATTGACGGAAACACAGCCCTCCACCGGGACATCTACCCTTCAGTCAGCCTGCAGATCCAGAAGAACTTTGCTAAGAGCAAGTGGAGGGTAAGCTGTCCTCCCCAGGGGTGAGCCCCGGGAGGCTGGGCCGGCGGGGGCTGCCGTGAGGGCTTTCCTCGGGGCGTCCCAGCAGGCACTGGAGCTCCCTGCACCCTCCCTGAACGGAGAAGTGGCACGCTGGTTTCACGAGGCCACAAGGCAAAGGGAAACCTTGAGCCCGAGGCTGCTCTCGTGTCTCCCCAGCAAGCCTTCAACGCGGCTGCCGTGGTGCACCACATGCGGAAGCTGCACATGAACCTGCACGGCCCGGACGCCCGGCCCGAGGTGGAGAACAGGCCGCCCGTCACTCCAGCCTCAGAAGCCTCCAGACCCAGCTCCCCCGAGATCACCATCACCGAGGCACCCGTCCTGGACCGGAGCGTGGCACTCCCAGCCCTGACCCGGCTGCCCTGCCAGCACGGCCGCCGGCCCGCCGCCCCCGGGGGCAGGTCCCTCAACTGCCTGGTCAACGGCTCCCTCCGCATCAGCAGCAGCCTGGTCCCCATGCACCAGGGGCCCCTGGCCGGCGAGCCCTGCGGCTGCTGCTCCAGCTGCCTGAGCTCCGGGAGCAAAGGGAAGTCCTCCTACTGCTCCGAGCCCACGCTCCTCAAAAAGGCCAACAAAAAACAGTACGTATTTCCAGCCAAAGACGGAGCCCCAGCCCTGCTCAGCCTGGGTCTGAAAGAACTCAGGCAGGAGGACTGACAGCAACGGACAAAGATGCCTCTCCTGGTCACGGGCAGCTCTAAAGGGTGGGAAGAGCTCAGGGTCAGGGGTCAAGGGAAATGCTTCCAGCCCTGTCCCTGTCACTCACTGGCTGTGAGGCCATTGACAAGTCAGTGAATGTCTCTGCCTCTAGTTTGCTCATCTGTAAAATGGGTTGATCGAAGTATATTTACCTGCTCAGCCTGCCTCACAGAGGCACTGTAAAAGTTTAGTGAAGCAACAGATTATAAAAGCAAACAGAAAACTGGGTACATGTGAGTGGTGAGCATTCGATTCATTGAGTGTCCAGGGCTTCTGTGTCTTGGAGGAGGAAAGGGGTTGGCAGGGCTTGGTTGTCTTGTATGTCTTTCCTGCAGGGGTTTGAACTTTCCAAACCTCGTGAAGGGAGAGCTGAGTGGATGCCACAGGCACAGAGAACCACCCCCCAAACCTTCTCCCTTCCCCAAAAGCTTCAGAGGCTGCTGCTTCCTTTTCCTTTCTAGGAACTTCAAATCTGAGGTCATGGTGCCTGTGAAAGCTGGTGGCAGCTCCCACTGCCGCGCAGGGCAGACTGGCGTCTGTCTCATCATGTGATCCCTGGAGCCTGTGCCCGGGTCACTGCAACTTTCAGGTGAGGACGAGAGGCCAGAGGGCCAGGGCCCGGGGCCTGGGGAGAGCTTCCGTCCCAGAGGAGAGCCCCATGCCGGAGTCTCAGTGACGGGGGCTGCGGGGGCTGGAGATGGCAGACCCCCCCACCCCTGCACCACTTTCCCCGCAGGAGAAGTGTTCGACTCTTCTCTGCCCTTCCAAACGTGGCGTCTACCCGGCAGAGCGAGGACAGAAGAGCAAGTGGAGCAGGGCCTGGCAGGAGCGGGTTCTGGAAAAAGCACCAGCCCCTCAGGGAGGCCCAGGAGGGAGCCCCAAGGCACGGAGGCCTCGGCTGAAGCTACGGGCAGGAGGAGCAGCACTCGCCGGCTTCTGGGTCCCCCTGACCTGCCTGCTGTCTGACCCCCCACCCCGCGTGCCGTGGCTCTGTGCAGTGTGCATAGATAGCTCTCGCCTGGGTCTGTGCTGTTTGTCGTGAAAAGCTTAATGAGCTGGCCAGGCTGTGTCACCTTCTCTAAGCAAAGCCATATGGAGCATCCGCCCAGCCCCCGCTCTGCACACGCTCCGTCCCCATGGCCAGAATGGGCTCGCTGACGGAGCTGCCTGCCCATCTGCATGAACGACAGGCGGCCCCCGGGGTCTGCCGCGAGCTCTCCAAGTCCTGATCCTTAGCTGCGGGCTCAGTTCTCACCCACGCTGAGACCCAGTCAGCCAGCTCCCGGGCACACTTCTGTCCCCTCCCTCTGTGCCTCAATCTAGAAGCAGCGCGGCACCCTCCAGGGTGGAATGGAAAGACACTCACGACTAGGGACTGTGAGGAATTCTCACCCTGGCCACAAACCCTCCACGCACACAACCAGTTACCTTAACACGGGAAGTTGACTATTTTACTTTCAGCCAGGAACCCTAATCCCGCCTCTGTTCCCCTTTCTCTCCTTGAAAGACAGGCACGTTGTTCTTGTCCTTCCCCGGTTCCCTCACTACCGCCCCCCACCTCCAGCTTCGTGCTCAGTGTTGTGCTCAATAAAATGGACATATTTTTCTCTACAAGGTTTCATGTGGCTCTTTCAAAGTCAGGAGACTTCTGAGCCTGTCTGGCGCAGAAAGCGCGTGGGCAGCTGAGGTCGGGTAGGAGCCGGCACTGTGGCTGGTGCGTATTAGGAGCACACACTGTGCCAGGCACCCTGTGACATGAGTGACACGAGTTGCACAATTGACTCAGCTACTCCTCCCGACAGCCCCTTGAGGTAGGTTCCAGTGGAGCCCAGGCAGTCTGGCTCAGCGGCTGTTTCCTTAACGACTGCACTATAAGGGCATGAGTTTGAGCCCCAGCTCTGCCCCGACCTGCCGTGTCTGTGACCTTGGGTAAGTTACTTAGCCTTCCATGCCTCGGTCTCTTCACTTGTCTGATGGGAAGAACAGCAGCACCTACATCGTGAGATGATGCAGGTGACATGCCCAGCATAGTACTGAGTGAATAATTAACATCATTAACAATAGTGAAGAAGATAATAGAGATAAAATGCCTCGCACGGTGCCTGCCTGGGCCACGGTTAGCACACAGATGTTCATGCCATTCCATAGTCTCCCCTCCCCACCCCCACACACCCATGTACATTTGAGACCTTGGGAGACACAGATCCTGGTCTTAGTCCTGCCTCTGGGAGCGCTGTGATTTCGGACACGTGACTTCGCTTCTGTGGATTTCTCTCTCCCATCTGTAAGTGAGAAGCCTAGGGCTGTTCAAAGGTGAAAACTGCTACTCTAGTCTCTCAAGGATAGAACCCATCAGATCCTGGGGCAGAGGGGCCCAGGCCCCTAGTCTGGGTGCCCGGCAAGCTGAACAGAGCAGGAGCACCCAGGAACTGCACGTGGGCGGCAGAAACAAGGAACAAAGGCTTACTTAGCTCGGACACAGACCGTTTTCCCTCTTTGAACCTCCAAGGCTCCTTTCCAAAAATTTTTATTGGCCTTTTCATTTTTACATTATTTTTTGTTAAGTTTTTGTGTTGGTCTAGGATTCAGCTACAACAGAGAACAAAGGGCAAAGACACTACCCAGCCCAGGTCCCTTGGCTGGAAAGCTCCTAGTCACGATGACATGCCCACCTCCAACGTCTTGGTCCTTCAAATGCAGTTGTCCAGTCAGCTGAGGCTCAGCGGGAGCCCAGGGTGACCTTAGTAGCTGCACACCAGGGCTGGTCCAGGCTGTGCTGAGCAGCATCAAAGTCTCCTGAAGCTGGGGCACGTTCCAACCCAGCCTGGCCCCCAAGAGCAAAGAGGGCAGGTGAGCGGGGCCGGGGCTGGGACTGGCACGTCACTTGCAGGTGGCGTAGTAGAGCACGCGCGCGTTGATGTGGTCCCGGATCTGCTCCACGCGCTTCTCCAGCCCGGTCAGGTCCGCCGAGCGCAGCACGATGGCCTGGCTGCCCCGCAGGAGCTCTGACTCCATGTCTGCGGCAAATGGACAGCAGTGGGAGGAGGGGTTGGCAGTCAGACACCCAAAGCCTCCCGGCCCTTCCTTCTCCTCCCCTACCTGGAGGGAGCACATGCAGGAGAAACTCCTCCAGGGGAGTCTGGCCGCTAAGGCAGTGACCCCTCCAGCCTCGTGCCCCGCCAGCCTCTCCCCACGCTTAGAAACCTGGCAGGGCCCAGACCCCGGAGTCCCCCACTCCCAGTTATCCCTGTGCCCCTGCCCCTCTCTCTGCTCCAGGCTCTCTCAGTTGTCCCAGGCTGATGAGGGAGGCCACAGGCACCAAGATTAGCAACCCGACGCTGGTGGCCCCAGACAGCTGCCATCCCACCAACGATCCTCAAGTGGGCACCTCGGCAAAGAGTCGGCCGGGCGACCAGAATTCCTCCTCACTTTGCCGCCCCAAAGTGCCACTCCAGAGAAATCTAGTTCCATTCTGCGCACCACCACCAGAGTATGCCAGTCCGACCTGTACCCCCGTCCCTCCGGGCAGGAGTTTCTCTGCCACACCCACGAAAGCTGGTGCCCAGCCTCAGCCTGAACTTTTCCAGGAATAGAGCCGCCCCAGGCCACTCACTTCTCTCCCACCGGCTCCTCATCAACCCTCCTCTCCTGTCCCAGCCTCAGAGCGAGCTTGCTCCTCACCACTCTCGTCCTCTTCCTCACGGCCTCTCCCAGGCCTAGGCATCCTCCCAGGCCTGCCTCCAATCTCATCCTTTCTTACCTTCACGGACCATGTCTGTCTGAAATTATTTATCCTCTGAACCCCTAGAGCTCTTACATTCGGCCCCTGGCACAGACCACCCTGTCCTGTCGAATAGTTTTGTGCATCGTGCAGCGATGGGAAGAACGGCCCCACCTGCCCTGCAAGTTGCTCGAGGGTGGGCGGGTCGTGTGAACACCTCTGCTTGCCCCAGCCCCATCGTGCCCCTCACACCTCCTGGGTGCTCAGGACGCCCACCCGACTCCACTCCCTTAACTCCGTGACCTCCAACAAGAGTGGGCTTCGGGAGCCCTGGGTTGGCACCGGCCTTCGGGGTGCCCGGTTCCCTCACCTTTCATCCTGTCCATCATCTCCACGGTCTCCCCAAACAGCTCCTCCGCCTCCGCCTTGACGTTCAGGATCCGGCTGCCCTGCTCACCCAGCAGGGGACTCCCACCCAGCCGGTCCTTCAGCTCGGCGTATTTCTGCTTTATTCTCTCGAATCCCTGAAAGAGGCAGAACAGCCTCAGCGCCACCAGCAGCATCCAAGGGCCTAAAGGCCTGTGCTTAAAGCACTTGATATCACCCAAATCAACACACGGCGACAACACGCGTCCTATTGTTCCCCGATAGGGTTGGGTTTGCCTGTAAACCCCCCCGAGCCACAGACTGTGTCTTAAACTTCTGTGTTTCCCTCCCTCCATCTCCAGCTCCTGTCATTGCCACCTCACTTCCCGCACGACGTCAGGCACGTAATGGTGTGTTACTGTTAAGCTGCTACTTGACAGTGGACTTAGCAACTTGGTCACTGTACCACGATTGCAAGTGCCAATGTTCCTGGCCCGGCGGGAAGCAGGTGGTACACTTGGGACACTGAGAATGGCTCTTTGATCTTCTCTCTGCTCTAATTCTGACAATAATGGAGCTCAGGTAAGGAAAGACTGTCCTCCCTGGGGACCCAGGAGACAAGCTCTGCACTGGGTGCCAAGAGACCTGCCTTGCAGATGAGTGTCAGGCCTGCGGACAAGGCACCCCCTCGTCTGTAAAAGGAGAGTCATCAGACTAGATCAGCTCCAGCGTCCCCGAGCCGGCTACACCAAAGGCGGCAGAGAGAGAAATCAGATGCCTGGCCAGGTTGAGGTTAATCCTGGAGTCCCCTCTGGTTCTGTTGTTCTAAGCGCTGTTGCGTCCATGGTTTTATGAAGTGTGCAAAGTCCCCTCCTGCTCAGGACCCCCCACTGGCTGTGCGTCCTGGGCTGACTCTGCCCCCTCTGTACCTCCTGGGCGCTCAGCGCCCGCTCATGGGCGCCTTCTGCGAGCTGCTGGGCCTGGCCTGCCTGTGCCCGCTGCTGCTGGGCCTGGCGGCGGAGCTCCCCCATCCGTGCCCAGAAGTCACCCAGCTGCTCCGTCATGCCTGTCACCAGCCTTTCCGCTGGCCCCAGGACCTGCTGAACCTGTACGGGAAGGGGGAGATGTGGGGTTTCTTGTGGGTCTCCAGGCAAGGGCCTTCATCACCCCCTTTTCTCCAACTCAGCAGGCAGCGGGACATCATGACTGCCCCCTCCCCAGCCCCTATCTGTCCACCGACACCCGGCCCTTCCTTCTCCAGCCCAGCTGACCCCCCACTCCTGCCGCAGCTCAGGGGTCACCCACGCCTTGTGCACCCAGCCACAAGACCAGAAAACTCAAGGCTCAAAGTCAGCCCCAAGGCCTGTAACCCTCCTTCTCTAGAACTGTAGCCCAGATTCCTTCAGGTCACTTTCTGGCACCTTCTATGCCTTGTGCCTAAATCCGTTCATTCCCAAATATTGGGG
The DNA here is from genome assembly GCA_028533085.1 of Varecia variegata. NCBI lineage: Eukaryota > Metazoa > Chordata > Mammalia > Primates > Lemuridae > Varecia > Varecia variegata. The sequence continues at coordinate 17,230,052 of CM052450.1, read as the reverse complement.
GAGGAAGCCATAACACCTCACCTCGGCAACCCTGTCCTGGATAAGCCGGAGGGAGCGGCTGGTGCCCTGCATGGTGTCCTGAGCCTCCTGCAGTGCCACCGTGCCCTGCCGCAGGTTCCCGACCACATCCTCCACCTGGCCCTCCACGGTGTGGGCTCGGCTCCTGGGGAGGCAGAAGGGAGAGGAAAGAGAATGAGTGAACAGTGAATGAATGAATGTGCGCTTCGCATCACGCACCGGTCCAAGAGAACACCCTTCCCAGCCAAGACCAAGAGCAAGGGGAGTATTGACTCAGTAGCTGGGACGTCCCAGGACCCCCCAGGCAGGCACGATGGATGTGAACGTTATGCCCGAGACACCGCTGGGCACAGTTTCTAAGAGGGAAGACAGGGTCATGCGAGAAAAGTTTAACTGGACTCTGTGTGTCACTTAGCCACCCCCCTGCCACAGTAAGCACCCCCTCCTGTCTCCCCACCCTCTGCACCCCTCTCCCGGCAATGGCTTTGGGGAGCCACACACCAGCCCAACCCACGCAGGGAGAAGTACAGGGCCAAGGCCATACCTGGCCTTCTCGGCCTCAGCCTGGAGCCTGCGGGCCCGCGCAATGTCCTGCTTGGTCTGAGACAGCACCAGGTCCACGTTGGGCAGCCTGGCCGCGATGGCCTGGATCTCATTCATTTTCCGCAGGACTGTAGCTGAGTCTGTGGGCAGCCACAGGGCCAGCACGGCCTCGCTGACCTTCTGGATGGTGGCCGCATCGGTGTCAGGATCTGGAAGACAGCCATGCATCAGATGTGGGAGCCCACTCAGCTCCCCAGAGATCTGAGGCCTCTCCAGGCTGAGCTGCACCCACAGGAGTCACATGCGGTGGCCCTCTGCCACAGTGCCCCAAGGAGCTGCTGCCCCTCTCAACCAGACTCAGTGCCTGTTCTCGGGAACGTCTGGGAATGCTGTAGGAGGATGACTGTCCTGTGCTCCATGCTGGGGCTGGGAGGAGGCGTGGGGAGCGGGTGTCTGCACAGCTGTGGCAACTAAGTGTCTGGTGCCACAGGAAGCTGTGGGCTGGGGAGAAAGAGGTGGTGCCAGACAGCTGGTACTGAACAATGCCTGCAGCACATACATAATCAGCCCTAAATGGAGAAGAACGGCCAGGAACTGGAGCTGCTTCCTTGGCAGTAAGACCCCATCCCTGCACCCCTCCTCGGGCCAGAATGCTCATTTTTGCAAAGGCAGATAAGAATCACCAGGTCTTTGCTGGAAAGTCACCTTCTCAGAGAGGCCAACCCCGGCCACCCGACCTAGAACTGCAGCCTCCACCGTAGACCAGCATTCCTTACCCTCCCTCCCCGCCACGTCCTTCTCTCTAGCACTGAGCAACACCCACAGGCTGAACACGGGACTCATTCAACTAGACTTTTGTCTCTTTCCCCACTAGAGCAAAAGCCCCATAAGAGCAGGGACTGGGTTCTGCCCACGGCCACACCCCAGACCCCGCGCAGTGCCTGGCCCTTGGAGGTCCCCAGCGTTTGCAGAGTGAATGGAGGACTGAAAAAGTTCCAGATCCCGATCTCCCCTTTCCTATTCAAGCAGCCTGGGGCAAGTCAAGTGGCTTCTCTGAGCTCAGTTTCCTGATCTGGGAAATGGGAATAATGATCTCCAACCTGAGGGTGTGACACGAAATAATCTACTGGCAAGAGTTGTTGCAACAACTCTGGGTCAGAAAATAAGAAGTGCAGAGATGACATCACCTCCCCATCTCTCCCTGTTCCCTTTTACAGATTTCACTGGCATTGAAGTGTTAGGGAAGGAAGGGGCGCCCACCCGCCCCGATGGCTTGCCCTGCGGCCTGAACGCCTCTGGGGCCCCGAGCCCAGCCTCGTTCCACAACCAGGGGGTTTCCTCACCTGCTGGCTACACAGGTCCCATCCCCAGCCCCCTGCCTATGCCAGGTGGAAGGACATTCCCGGAAGGTGGAAGCCACGCCCATTCATCTGTGTCCCTCGGGTGCATGCAGCAGCATGCTGCAGGAGCCCACGTGGTAACTGTGGTTGAGTTTAACTCAGTGGGTTTATCCCAAACGCAAGCTTTCACGAGGACCCTCCCACAGAGACTGTCAACCCTTCATCTCAGCCAGAGTCCTACTCGCAAAACAAGGCTTACTACGCTCCACCTGCAGGAAGCCTGCCCCGATGAGCATGTGCCTGCCTCGCTCTGGCCCTTCCGTCATTCAGCATTGCTCCCGCGGCACCCACGAGCTTGGTCTGCGTGACACCCAGTTTCATGGCCTTCTGAGTATCAGGCTGGGCTCAGCAAGTGTATACAATGCTTTGAACAATAGCGGGAGGAGTTCGGACAGCAAATCTAATTAGACTCGGTCCCTGCCCTTATGGAGCTGGAAATGTAGTGGGAGAGACAGGCGCATAAACAAGGAAGCACAACACGAGTGGGGAGGTAAGCGCAGGTGCTGGGGTGGCCATGGGAGGGGCGCCTGACCCAGTCTGATAGGTCCAGGGAGGATTCCTAGACCTAAGTAGAGTCAGCCAGGTCAGGGGAGGTGGGGGAGGACAGAGGAAAAGCATTAGCAAAGGCGAGGAGGCCAGAGCGTGCACGCGTGTGCGTGTCCATCCCATGGTGCAGTATCGCAGAGTGTGGATGCTGAAGTGGGTTATTAGGCTTGACTCCTATTCGCACCACCTCCAAGCTGGAGGCCTTCGGGCAAGCTGCTCAACCTCTCTGTGCCTAGATTCCTTATGTGTAAAGTGGAAGTGGTGATAGTACTTAGCTGATGTAGTCAGGATTAAACAATGTAATACATGCCTGACACTCAGTAACAATAACTTAATAACCCTTAACTGTTCGTTTTGTCAATTCCATTTGCAGAACTGGGGAAGACGATGTCTTCTCCTCCCCCGTAGACCTTCTACTCTCGCTCCCGCACCGAGACCCTGCCTCCAACAGCAGCCAGCACCGGGCGCCTCCCGCACCAGGACCCTGGAGACTAGAACTTGTCGCTGTGACAACTGCAGGAAACTTCCCCGGTCCCTCTCTGGGTCCAGGCCTCTCTCAGGCCCTGCTTTTTCTCTCTGCCCCAGGACTCATTCTAGGACTTGACCTGAGACACATGAGTTTAACTGAGAGGACAAAAGGGGCCTGGCAGTTCCCCACCTGTTCCCGTGAGCCTGGGTGGCCCTGCACGAGAGGATTCCACCCAGCTCCCAGCCCCGAGGCCAGGGCCCTGGCTGAGGTCAAGGCAGCGCAAGTGGCCGATCAGCCTCACTGGGCTTGACTCGGGCAGGGCAAGACGCCCTCCACTGCCAGTCTGAGCCCAGCCCTGGGCCTGCCCTGTCAGCCACATCAGCTGGGCACCGTCTCCCTGCACCCCCGGGTGACACTTCCCTCCAGTGCGGACCTCACGGCCTTAAGCAAGTCAGCACGGCCTTAAGCAAGACCTCACGGCCTTAAGCAAGGACCCCTCAGTGGGTCCTTCCTGCCTCTCTCTGACCTGCCGTCTGCACTCCGGAGGTGACTTTGGCCTATATGGGCAAAAACACTGTCATAGTGGCTAGAAGAGCCACCGTCATCCCACTGAGCCCTCGGCTCGTATTAACTGGGCTCCCAGCCAAGCAAACTGCCTGGCAGGAACCAGAAATCTAATAATACCAACTCTCGTGCCTGAGGCACCTTTAGTTTTTCCAAACACATTTTACGTCAGTTATTTGATCCTCAGAATAAACCGTGAAATACTACCACTCCTGTTTATAGAAGCAAAAGACAAGGCAAAAAGGAAAGCAACCTGCCCAAAGTCACCCCGGTCCCTCGGGTCCCGTCCGGGGATCTTTCCATCGCACAGCCCTGCTCACCCCCCAGGGCAGCCGGGGAGGGGCTCTGCTCATTTATTCCTGCCGCCAGTGTCGGGTGCCTTTCTGTGTCTGGCCTTATGCTGGGTGACAGAGCGGTAACCAAGACAGACGACTGTCACTGCCCTCTTGGCGTTTACAGTCTAGTGCAGTGACAAATAACCCACCTGTAGACAAATGCATGAGTGTGAGCAGCACAATGGAGGTCAGACTGCAGCAGGGAGTGGGACAGGAGGGGACAAGCACAGAAAGGGTGGTCAGGAGAGGCCACAAGCAGCAGCAGCCTGGGAAGGAGCATTCGGGCAGAGAAAGAGCAAATAAAGGTCCCCAAAGCAGGCAGGAGCCTGACCTGCCTAAGGACAGCCCGTGAGTGAAGGGGAGAGGAAAGCAAGGTCACAGCCAAGCCATGGACAGAGGCCAGACTTTGCAGGCCGTGGCAGGAGTGGGGAGTTTGCGCCAAGGACAAGGTGAAGCCACTGAAGGATTTGAAGCAACAGTGGATGTGACGGTCTGACTTAGACATTGTTCAAAGACGTTTCAGGCTTCTCTGTTGAGAATGAGAATGGGTCACAGCGGAGGAGCGGGAGGCGAGAAGGCCATGGCCACGGTCCAGACGCACGATGGAGGCCTGGGCCAGGGTGGTGGCAGGTGTGGGGACGAGGGAAGGCGGCCAGCTGATGACCTGAGTGTGGGAGTGAGGGGCAGGCAGGAGGCGTCAGCCAGGGGCAGGGGGCAGACCAGCCTCACCTGTGAGGAAGTCCCGGACCTGCTGGATGAGGAGCCGCGTGCGGCGGACGTCTTCCTCCATCTGGGAGCGGCTGGTGCTCACCTGGCTCTCCAGGCGCCGGGCGTCTGACTGCACCTGCGCCGCGGCCTCCTCGGCTGCCCTGATCTGGTGACGCACCGCACGGGTCAGAGGCGCGGAGGCCCCAAGGGAGGCTCTCAGCAGCCTCCGAGGACTCTGTGGCTCAGCCTCCACCCCAAGACCTACCTAGGAAGCATCTATAACCAACCCAGTGTGGCCCCAGAAGAAATATGTGGATGTGGGATTAAAAAAAAATAAAGCCCAAACATTGGCTCCACGTGCCATCTGGCACTTGCTGTGGGGCCTTGAGCAGCTCTCCTAACATCTCTGGGCTTCGGTCTCCTGACAGTAAAATGGGAACTCTGCATTGCCCAGGGCTCTGTCCTGCCTGTGCCCACCCGCCTCGCCGCACCTACCATCTGCCTGGTCTGCTGGAGCTGGGAGTCGAAGCCCTGCAGCCGCTCGGCCACCTGCCCCGCCGTCCGGAAGGCCCCGCCAGCCCTGGGAAGGGCACCCCTGCAGTGGGAGCCACAGGTCGTGCCGTTGTCTCGGGGGCACAGCTTGCCAGGGCATGCTCCTGGGGTGCAGGCCGTCTGCCGGGAGCCGCCACACAGCTGAGGGGAAATGGGGGGTCAAAGAGGCCACCCAAGGCCCCTCAACCACTGCTCCCGGCCCACACCCAGGAAACAAACAGCCAGACATCTCCATGACAACCAGGCAAACTTGTTTCCTTGGCAACTGCTGGGCGCACAGTGAGGGGCGCAAGGTCGGGATGGATGGAGTGTGGGGTGGGTATCTCACGGGGGCAGGTGTGCCCTACTGGGGAACAGGTGGCAGCAGTCGTGTGACTAGCTGGGGCAGGGGCTCCAGGCAGTGGGACGCCATGCCCTGAGTCACCTTGTTGATGGTGGGTGTCAGGTCAGGCAGGGAAGCCATCTCCAGCCTCAGTGCAGCCAGCTGGGGGCCGCCAGCGCTGCCTCCTCCCCCCTGCAGCTCCAGCCTTTCCGCCTCTCTCCGGCTGTCCCTGAGCTGGCGCAGCACACGGGCGCTGTCGGAGACCTGCTGGGCAGCCTGGGACGACCGCTCATAGGCCGTGGTCAGCATCCGGAAGGCTCCTGTGGGGAGAGGGGAGGGAAGGGGCTGCTCCCAGGCCTAGAGGCCTGGAGATGAGGAGCAGGCGGGGAGGGGTGTGGCATGCCATGGCTGGCAGTGCAGGGGGCTGTCTGAGAAGCCCACTCCTCACCTGAAGGGTCAGCACTGCTGAGTTTTTCAAACTGCTCCCTCTTGCTCTGGTACATAATGAGGAGGCGACTGAAGCTTCTGTCCAGACTCTCCAGGTCTCCCGGGAGGGACAGTGTCTCCTCCTCTAGGGGCAGATCCGCCTGCAGACCCTGGAGCGTTCGCCTGAGATGGGAGAGGGGCTTTCACTAAAATATACGAGGGGGCCGGGCGCGGTGGCTCACACCTGTAATCCTAGCACTCTGGGAGGCCGAGGCGGGTGGATCGCTCGAGGTCAGGAGTTCGAGACCAGCCTGAGCCAGAGCGAGACCCCATCTCTACTAAAAAATAGAAATAAATTATCTGGACAACTAAAAATATATAGAAAAAATTAGGTGGGCATGGTGGCACATGCCTGTAGTCCCAGCTACTTGGGAGGCTGAGGCAGGAGGATCACTTGAGCCCGAGTTTGAGGTTGCTGTGAGCTAGGCTGACGCCATGGCACTCTAGCCCAGGTAACGGAGTGAGACTTTGTTTCAAAAGAAAAAAAAAAATCAAAAAATAAAATAAAATATAGGAGGGGGCTTGGCCTCCCCAGAGCCAGCCATGGCCTCGGCACAACCGCTACCGAGTCAGGACAAGCAGAGGCCTTCAGCAAAGACGCTTGGCTGGGCAGAGGCTGGGAGCGCCCGCCACCTTCCTCCCTCCCTCTGCAGGTGGGTCCTCAGAACTCTCTCCTCCCCCTCTCCCTGCCCCTGGCTTCTTTGAGGACTGTCACCCTGACCCCTCCCCCTCACTCTCCACAGGCTGACTTCAGCCCCCACCTGCACAGCGTGGCTCTCACGTCTCTCTTCCACAGTCCACACCTCCCACTGAGCTCCAGACCCCAACACCACTGCCCACTGGTCACCCCCCCAAACGGAGCTCAGGGTCCTGCCCCCAGGTCCCCAGGCCCACGGCCACTGAGCTCTCGAAGGTTCCTCTCTTCCCACGTCCTCTGCAGCTCCACCAACCAACCACCAACCGCCTCCTGCAAGCCTCACTTTCTTCCCCTCTAGGCTTTGCTCAGGCCTAGAACACCCTTCCATGGACCGCCCCTTCGTGCCTGTGTGTCCAGCCTACGGGAGGCCTGCGGGATGATACCCAAGTCTGAGACTTAGGGCAGATGGCACCTCCCCGTGAAGCCTGCCAGGATCACCCCTCTGTCAGAGTTCCAGCTCTCGTGCAACATGTGTCACACCGCAGTTCACGGTTTGCACATCACTCTCCCCGTGTGAGCCTCTTGAGGGCAAAGACCACATCATGCTACCTTCAGTGTCCCCAGCACCTCCTAACAGACAGTTACAAAATACATGGGGTGAATAAATGAACAAATGGTGCCCAACATTTGCTCTAGCTCCTCTGCCAGAGCCCCCAGAAGAAGCTCCAGCACATCCGTGAGTCACCAAACCTCAGTGTTTCATTCTTCTCCGGCTGCCTTTTCCCTGCCGCCGACCCCACACCTGGCGGGCTCTGTGCGCCCTCAGAAAGCCGGTGCTTAGGGAACACGAACTAATTATAGGAACTTTCAGAACCAAAGCTTGCTAAGAAGGCGACTCTGCTGGTGGGCTGGGGGTGTGGGCAGGATCGCTTCCATTCCAAAGGCAAATGTGAGCTATTTTTAGAGCCCCTGCCTCTCGGACGCCCTGCGCCAGGGTGACTAATCCAGAGCCGGCTCTCCCACCCGCAGCACCAGGCACTTGAAAGCAGGCAGGGCCTGGGCTCCCAGTCTGCATCCCGAGCCCCAGCTCTGCCCCGGGGGCCACATGGCTCTGTCACGTCACCTCTGTGCCTGTTTTCCCACCTGCAGGGCAGGAGCAATACCCCCAACACACCAGCCTCGCAGGCCTGCAGCGTATAGTTCAGAGAGAGAGCGCGCGCATGCAAGGGCCTCGAACAGTGAGACGGGCCGTACGAGTGCAGAGGACCAGTGCGCCCCCCTCATGGCATAATTCCTCTAAGTGCTCGCCAGGGAAATGCAATCACCTGATGGAGGAGATGCCATTGGCCACCTGGGCCACCTCCTGCTCTGTGACCGAGGCGCTTCTGAGAATTGCTTGGATCTGCTCGATCTTGTTGTTCGTGTCTCGGATCCGGGAGGCCAGGCCACGGTCCTCCAGACCTGGCCCTGACCGCAGGCTGGCGGTGGCATTGCGGAGGCTGCCGAAGCGCAGGGCCTGCTCCCGGAGGGCCGCGTCGTAGGTGTGGAAGCAAGGGTGGCAGGCCACACACACCGGGTAGCGGTCGCAGTAGCCTCGCTGGCACTGGTCGCAGCGGGGCCCGGTCAAGCCGGGGCGGCAGAGGCAGCGGCCAGAGGCCTTGTCGCAGCCCGGGCCCTCCGTGCCCCGGAAGTCACAGTCACAGGCTACAGCGAGAGAAATGACAGTCAGAGGCCGAGGACCAGGGAGACAAAGGCGTCTGGTGAGGGGAGCCCTGAAGAGGAGGTCTGACCTCAGCGTCCTTCTACAGGTTTAGAATAACGCACTGTTGCAGCCAGAATAAAAACCATGGTAACAACAGCAGCGAGAGCAGGTGCTTGCTTAGCACCCACCACGTGCCCGGCACCACTCACAGTCACACACTCAGGCACACCTAACTCATCTGGTCCTCACCACCGCTCCTATCTTCACACTTTATAGACGAGGCAACTGAGGCACACAGAGGTGAGGTACAACATGCCTTCTCTCCCCGATGCGGAAGCTGAGTCCAAAGAGGGGGAGCGACCGCTCAAAGTCACTTGGCAGGGGAGAGGCAGAGCTCAGGGCAGAGCCCGTCCCACACGCTCCAGGTCCTGTGCTCTGTGGCCATATCAGACTCGCTCCCTGTCCCCCTCTGGACTCACTGTCCCCAGGTATGAAGGGCAAGAAGAAATGTCCTCCCCTCCTTGCTGCTGCCCTGGAGACGGCTTCTGCTAAATGCTCTTTCTCAGGGAAGTTGGGAGCAAAGCAACCCTGCTGTTGCGGGGACGTGGGGACAGCCTGACCTGAGGCCTGTCCCGGGGGCTGGGAGGCCAAGCTGACCTGCCAGAGCACGTGCACTCATGGCACTGCCCATGGCCACAGCACACGTGTCCACACGGATGTCCTGCCACACTGCAGACCCATGCACTCCCGCCACCGCCCAGCCACGTGCCCTGCCCCCAGCAGCCCCAGCACTGCCCGCAGGGTGAACCGCACCTTGGCATCCCGTGGCCGCGTCTCCATGGGTCCGGTCCGGACACTGGCGGAGGATGGCTGCAGCACTGCACGTTAGGCCCCCGAACCCCTCCCGACAAGGGCACTGCCCTGTGAACTGGGAGGGAGACAGCACCGTCAGGGACCCTCCCGTGAAGGCTCTGCCTTGCCCTGGTGTCAGGAGCTGTGCCCTAGATCCCTGGTCTGCAGATAGAATCCAGGGCTCACCGGCTGCTGCCTGCAGAGCTGATGTGACCCCAAAACAATGGCTCCCACTCAGAGACACGGCCTGAAGTCAAGGCCCAGAGTGGGCCCTCCAGAAGGCATATGGCATTGCCGAAGGCTGAGAGCCATCGAGGGAGGGACATCTGGTGGCCTCCCCAAAGGGCAGTGGGAACAGAAGTAGTTCAGCCTGACGACGGAAAGGCCCAGAAGGGCAGCATAGAGGCCAGACAGAGATGCTGGTGTGCAGGACCCGTCCCCTGCTGGGGGGCCCAGGGCCCCCCCGACCTCGTACCTGGTTGCACTGGGGGCTGAGGGAGCCGTGCGGGTTGCAGGCGCATGGCTCGCAGCCCCGGCCGCTGGCCAGCTTCCAGTGATAGGGAGCGCACTGGTCACATTTGGGGCCCACCACGTTGGGCAGGCACAGGCAGCGCCCACTCTCCTCGTCACAGGGCATGTCCCGTCGGGCCCCCAGGAGGCTGCAGTCACAGCCTGCAGGACAGAGGGCTGCTGAGCTCCGGCAAACACCCCGCAAAAAACTCACCACCAGAGGACGCACATCCAGGGAGGGGGCCCAGCCCGGGAAAAGAACTGGGCAGGGCCGTTCCCTGCAGATACCGTGGCTGACTCACCGCCACTGTGCTTTCCCACCAGTTCCAGCCACCTGGCGGCTTGGCCGCCCGCCTGCCCGCCCCGCCTCTGGCTGACTCAGTCCCGCCTTCCAACCCGGACCTGCGCTGCCACCTGCTGGAGGCCCGTGGCACAGCACCCGGCGCTGGGGGAGAGCGAGCAGTCAGACCTCCAGGCACAGGCCTGCCCCGCCCCCACCGTCTGCCCCGCCCACTGTCTGCCCCGCCCCCGCAGTCTGCCCCGCCCCCGCAGTCTGCCCCGCCCACTGCCTGCCCCGCCCACCGTCTGCCCCGCCCCCGCTGTCTGCCCCGCCCCCCCTGTCTGCCCCGCCTTTTATGGGATGGGATGTCCTCTGAAGAGAGCACGCGAGCAGGGCAAGCCTTGGGTCCGGTGGCCCCGCGCGCCCTGCCCCACGCCACGCTGGGCCAGGCCCCCTACTCACGGTGGCAGCCCTGCGGGTTGGCGTAGGTGAGTCCGGTGAAGCCCGGCTTGCACAGGTCACAGCGCTCTCCCTGAACATGCTCCTTGCACACGCACTTCCCCGTCACTGGGTCGCAGGGAACCCCTGGCACTGCCCCGTCCGGATCGCACTCGCAAGCTGAGAGACAAAGGCAGGTACTTGGCCCAGGTTAAGTGCTAGAGAAGTATTTTTGTTGTCATTATTTACTGAGCAACTACTGTGTGCCAAGCACTGAGCTGGGTGCTCTCACATGTTGCCTTATGTATTCCTCATGATAACCCTGAAAGGTGGGGATCATTATCCCTATTGTACAGATGAGGAAACCGAGGCTCAAACATGTTAAAGAACTTATTCAAATTCACATTCCAAGTAAATGCTGGAAACAGGGAGCAAATGCAATTCTGTCTCACTCTTTCCATAAACAAATAACAGCACCAGGAAGTGACCCAGCTTTCCCCACCCCCACTCCCTGACTTCTTTCACGCCTTTCAAAAAGTAAGACTCATCCAGAAAGTCTTTCCTGATTACACCTGCCCAAATCAGATTGTTTCAGTCCAGTTTCCTCCCTCTGTTTGAACTCGCTGGCCCTTATGGGCACATTAAGCTGCCTCTGGGTGTTGCATTCTCTTACATGCATGTGTCTACTCAACAAACATTCCCTGAGCATTAGTGATCTGCCAGTCCTGGTGCTAGGGCCAGAGGGTGTAAGACATAATCCCTGCCACGGAGGAGCTCTTGGTGTTGGAAGAAATAGAAAGATAAATATCAAACTACATTACGACATGGTAAAGGCAATGGCATGTACATAGAGAAAGCGCTTTCATCCCTCATTTTAACATATGTATGGTTTATATGTGTGTGTTCCCTGAGGGCATGAACTTTATCTTATATTACTTTTTTTCTCTCCTATGCCCAAAATTAGGGCTATGTACTGATTGACTGATTGATTGATGGTCCAGAGAGGTTAAGTGACTTACTCAGTAGTGCTCAGCTAAGTTAAAACAATCTCCCACAAGTCCTGACCTGCGGGGAATTAGCTACACTCCCAGCAAAGAATCAGATCCCTCAGGCAGGGGTCGTCACAAAGGACAAGAAAATAGTAGAAAATAATAGAATATAGAAATAAAAGAATACACAGAGACGAAGGTACAGTTTATAAAGAATAGATTTACAAAAAAGCAGGGGGCTCAGGAGACCCCCCCAAAATCCTTGTAATTTGTGGGGCCCCTGAATGAAGTTTCACATCAGCATTTATGGGTACAGTGATCGGTTGCCAGGGGTAACAGATTTACATAATAACAGGTAGTTCGTTTTAGGTTCAAAGTCTCCCAAAAGGCTTCTATGGATCCCTTAATTAGCTCTATCTATGTGAACTAATGGTTACAAAATCTTTCTAGGACAAACTTCTAAGTTCTAAAACTATCACTTTAGCAGAAAAGTTAAACAGAGACATAGTGGCTCCGTATTTCTTTATCTAGTTATTGTGGATTGAGACAGGTAGTTAGGAGTCCAGCAGAAGCTGTCCCTTGGGCTAACTGCTTTTAGCCACAGGTGTCTGTCTCCATGCAAACCTGCTTTGGCGTTCAAAGCAGGCGAAAGGCACAGGTTTGAGACTGCAATGTCACCTTGGAAAGCTGCTGCTACTGACTTTTGAGACGCCCTCCTGAGGTGAGGCAGCTTTTAATATGTAAACTAACACGTTCACCTATTCCTTCAGGGCAAAGCCTTGCAAAACTCCTGAAATCATTTCTGTCTCTAATATTATAGGCGGCATTTCCATAAATCAATATTTTTTAGGCGCAACACTGACCCACGACCAAGTCTTCATGTTCCCCAAGTGCTTTTGTGTCCCCAGGCACATGTGCTCTGTTGTGCCCAGAGCAGACAGGGAGTAACAGATGGATGACACCCTAGGTCCCCGGGGCTTCTACTCACGGATACAGGTCTCCTGAATGGGAGCCCCCGGGCGCCGGTTCCGGAAATAGTGCAGCTGACACCGCTCACAGTTCTTGCCTTCGGTGTGGTCCCGGCAGTTGTCACATACACCTCCATGTGCCCCCTGGCTGGCCGCAAACACAGCTGGGTCGAAGTGACATGTCTCCGAGTGCCCGTTGCAGTCGCACCCTGGGAAGGAGAGTCCCAGACTGACATCTGACCTGCACTGTGGCCATCTACAGTACGTGCCACAACAGCTCGCTGGCACCTTTAACAACTCAGCAAGATGCTCAGGGCAGAGAAATGGGGAAACTGAGGCCAAGGGAGTCTTGCATAATTTCATGAAGGTTGCATGACCAATAAGAAAGCAGAGTAGAATAAGAACTCAGGCTCCTGGTTGGGATGAACCCAAGAACAGTGGCCATGCTGGGCCAAAGAAAGAGCCACTTGAATGTTCTACCCCCAACCCTGCCCACTGCCACCACGGATCTCCTGTGGGTCACTGCCTCTCTCCGGGCTGAGGAGCCCTGTTTCCCCTCATTTATGCAGACAAAGGCCCTGACTCCGGGGGCCCATTTGAAGTAGGCAAAATGACAACAGGGAACCACATTGTTCTAAACAGAAGAAGGAGGCGCTGGGGATACTGTGAAAGCCATGTGGCATCAGGAGCATAGACCAGGCCTTGGTCCCTCCAGCCTGGCTGAGATGGGGGGAGTGGGAGGATGCCACCAAAATACTCTTTCCAATCTCACAGAGCAAGGAGAGCTTCAATTGCAGAGGTGCAATTTGGTTCGGATTTAAATAACAAAAACTAGATTCCCCCTGTGTCCCAAGTGAGGTCATTGAGGCCTAGAGGGGCCAGCACAAGACCCCGTCCCTACAGGGGAGGGGTGGCCCGAGCCGCATACTTTGGCATTCGTGGGGGTCCTGGCCCTCGGCTGGTCTCCAGGGACGGTTGTTGTAGAAGGACGCACAGCGTTCGCAGTTGGGGCCGGCAGTGTTGTGCTGGCAGACGCAGACATCGTGGACCTGGGATGGGGCCCATCAGTCATCAGGAGTAATTAAACAAAGGAGGGTCCCAGGGATGGGTCTGCCCGCTCCCCTCTGACCCTCCCACACACCACACAGCCTGGCTCAGACCCCAGTGCTCCCAGGACATTTCCCTGAACGCTCCAGACTTCACCCAGCTCCTGTGACATGTCAGCACACGCACGTGTGCCTGCACCGCTCCTCTAGTGAGGTTTTCCGAGCTCATTCCCTGCACTTGGACACTCCCATGATTCCCAGGCCAAGGCAGTGCCTGGAAAGTGCTCAGACGCCCCTGTTGGTAACTGCATGCTCACGGAAGCTGTTGGCCCTCTAGAGATTTATATTCCAACAATCTGTGACTACAGTTGTTTAGCTAATGAGACTGTTATGATGAATTCTTACTAGACTCATTAAGGTACAAAAATAGAATAGCTATTGTGTGCTAATTGCCTTCCAAATTAAGCCCAACACCTTCAGCTTGGCATTCAGGGAAGGACTTGTGTCAAGTTCGCTCCAGCCTCTCTCCCACTCCCCGCCAAGAGCACAGCAGGCTGAACTCCCAGCTGCTCCCCTATGAGCCCCACTTTCCCCATCTTTGGGGCTTCACTGATGTTTTTCCTTCTGCATGGAATTCCCTTCCCTCCATATTTACCAGCAAAATCCTGTCGCTTAGGCTGCAACTAGAATGGCCCCTCCAATTCGTAGATCTCAATGCTGGTTGCACATCAGAATCACCTGGAAGCTTTTTAAAAAAAATACCTACGTCCAGGCCCAATTCAATCCGAACCTCGGGGGCAAGGCCCAGGTAGTGGTACCTTTTAAAACTGGTGATTCCACTGTGCAGCCAGACCTGAGGACCACCGGGGCTGACTCCCTCCTCATCAGCTCACGGCAAGTTGTTTTCCTCATATGTCCTCGGCCTTGGTTCCAGGGATTTGTCTTATGGGCCCCAGTAGATGACATGTTCCCTGAGCTGGCCTCCCTCTAACCTCCTCTGGAGCTCGGGCAGGAGCTGGCCCAGCAGTGGAAAGAACAAAGCTGACCGATGCTCATGTCACCTGTGCTTCCCTCCCAGCCCCTGTCCATGATTTCCTCCTGCCCCCCTGTCACCAGGACAACGGTCATACTCCGTATGCTGGCAGGAGAACTGATGCCCTGGAAAAGGGAAATGACAGGACCCTCCGCTTCTCTGCCCAGAGTTCTCTCTCCTCCGCTGGCGGTTCTCAAATTTGGTCTCACAGCAAAACCCCCGAGAGGCTTGCTGAACCGGACCTCAACCCCTGTCCCTGCCGACTCTGACTCTGCTGGTCGGGGGTGGACTCAGGGTTGGCACTGACGGTTGTTCTCTCACCCTGCCCCGTACCTCACCACGAGATGAGACTTTGGAATCCCCAAACCAGTGGCTCTCAACCTTGGCAGTACATTAGAATCCCCTGAATAACAAAATCAGAATATCTTAGGTGAAAGTCTGTGTCTGGGCAGTTTTTTCAGCTCCCAATGAAATTACAATACATAGCCAGGGTTGAGCAGCATTGCCTTAAGCTCCCCATCCTACACCCAAACGTATACTACTGAAAATCATCTCAAACTATAAAGCAGGTCTAAAGAAGTCTGCTAAAATTCTGATTTTTGAAATGAAAATCACCTAGATTCTTTTTTGTTGCTGCAGAAGTATTAAACACCCAAGTCTTACATTTCGTGCCCTCCCTGTTTCATGGGAGCCCCTCTGCCCTGGTCCTGCCCCCTCCCCTCTGCCCTTTCCACCCTGGGCTGTCACCTGCACCGCGGTGGAGGGGCCGGCCGGGGCTCCAGGCTTGGGGGCGCAGCGGTCAGCGTGGCCGTGACAGAAGCAGCTCCCCTGCAGACGCAGCTGGGACACCGCATAGTAGGCACTGGGGGGATAGTAGCCCCTCTGGGGCAATGGGGCCAGCCTGGTGAAGTTCACCCTCAAGTTTGTCATCTCCCCCAGCTCTGAAAGTGCAAACAGCAAGGAGGGATGGGTTGGGGAAGGAAAAACAAGGAAAGGAAGTTAGAGGCAAATAGAGTCTGCTAGGGTAGGATAGATAAGGAAAACCACCATCCCTCTTCCTTGCCTTCTTAACGTCATGGTACCAGGGGCCACCCTCTCCGGCCCTCCAACTTCCCACAGCGTCCTGCACACTGCACCCCGATGGGGTGGGCAGGGCAAGTGTTACTACTAAATCCCCAACCCTGCTGACAAAGATATAAAAGATAAGGAAACTTCCATGACCTGAGTTCCAACCTTGTTTCATTTCCCACCCACAGCCCATGGGGAAGAAGGGTGGCCACACTGACCTTGGACTTTTTGACCTTGACTTGCTGGAATCCCAGATGCTAAATCCATAAGGTTGAGTCGGACCTACAGAGGGAGGGGAAAAAGGGAGGAACTGAAGAAGAGATAAACAGCAGGCCCCAGGCTCAGAGGAAACCTTCCTTTGCATCCAACGCCTCGCCCTCCTCATGCTCTGGGGTCCTTCTTACCTGAGCCTGAGACAGACCATGCATGTGAGGCCTGCCAGCTGCTCTGGGGGAGCATGATCATCACTGGGCCCCAAATGAGAGAGTGTGCATGTGTGTGTGTGCACGCACACGCAATGTTTCCTCTCCAGTTAAAAACATAGGTATCCCGAGAATTTCCTGATTTCCCTGGGTCAAAAATTATAGTAAGATATATAATCCACACACAAGGGTTTAGTGGATACTAATTTTCCAGTGATCCAGGAAGAATGAGAGGGCCCAGAGCCCAAGGATGCCTGGTTGTGGTGACCACAGCACTCTGCACAACCTCAATGTCAACTATGTTTTCTTATTGATAATAAATCACTCATTAGATGTGACTTCATCTGCACATCCCAGGAAGAGTTTTCACATCAAACCCTCCACAAGTTAGGAAAAAAAAAAATCCTGTGTTTTAATTCGGGGTCTGGAGAACATGGTTAACATAATTTGAATAAGGGCAGACCCAAGAGGACCTGGAGCTCTGGGTTGTACTGGAATTCCCTCCAAGGGTTAGGACTAGGCTAGGTGGATGGATTAAACTAAAGAAGTTCATCCTTGTATTAAATCCTACCAAGGTGAAATTAAACTTTTGTAATTTGCTCACTTGCATCTAACTAGCCACCCCAAAGTCCTCGCCTTGGAATAACACTGATTTTATCCTCTCGCTACAGTGATGCGCCAGTAAGTCACGTGGAGGCAGCTATGGAAGAGGGCAGGTTGGTAGGGTGACACGGTGGCCCCCAGATGTTTCTGAAATGTCCTTCCTGGGCAGCAAAGGTGAGCTGACAGGGTGTTCTCATCAATTCTCAAGAGTCCGTGTGACCATGTGAACAGCAGGACATCAGGGACCCCCCGACCCCATGCCTACTTTTTCAGGGTTCCCTCTACCTACCTTCCCCCCATTTAGATGCCCATTTGGCCTCTGGGGCAGGGACTGGCACCGAACGTCCTGCCAGTTCTGAGGCTGGCCCTGGTGGACCCGGGGAAAGACGGAGGTGCAGTCGGCAGCCAGGTACTGGTACACCCGCCAGGTCTTGCCAAAGTCGGAGGAGCGCTCGATCAGCATGCCGGCGGGCATGGGCCCCTGCAGAGACACAGGCAGGGTGGGGAGGGGAGGCGTGGTGCTGTGCCGGCTGCGGGGACACAATCACAGAAACAGTCCTCGCCAGTGAGGGAGGGAGGGAGGGTCCCAGCGGGAGCAGGTGAGCTCAGGAGCACCCGGGTCCAACTGTCCTGGCAAACCACAGGCCACAGAAGTTTCTCCCCAGGGGAACCACGGAAAGTAATAGAAACTAGGTCTGCATTCCAGAAGGCATGATGCCTAGCTCTGCCCACCATCAGGGCTTCCAGGCCAGAAAAATCTCCCGCCCCTACATGTTCCACAGCCAACCATTTTTATCCTAGCTCTGGGTTCTAGTCCCTTCCCTCTCTCCCTCATTGCCACGGCCACGGTTCAGGCCAAGATCATGCTGAGGCTGACTGACGGCCACAGCCTGGAACTCGTGTCCGGCCCTTGTCCTGGCCCCCAAACCACTCTCCCCACTTCACCAGGGAGATCTTCCCAGATGATTACCAGATCTGCAAGACCCTTCAACGGATCTGCATTAGCCCAAAGATAAAACCCGCCCTCCTTAGCATGACATATTGCGTCCCTGCTCCGTCTCTCCGTGATTGCATCATTTCTGGCGGCTTTAAATGCAGTCTTTGTGCTGACGGCTCCCTGCTTGGACCACTTCCTGGAACTGCGGGTTCATAAACTCAACCTGCACAACAGACCCCCCATCAGGCCCAGGCCGGGCTCTCTAGCTTCAGGCCCACCTCTTCCCTGACCTCCCTTGTAGGCGCCACCTGATGTCCCCACATTCGCTCAGTCACACCTTTCACTGTACAGAGACAGCTTTCTTTTAAAATGGGCCGTGTCACTCCTCTGCTTAAAGTCCTCCAACCCATTGTTCTCGCATAAAATCTGAACCCCCGACTGTGAGCAAGGAGGCCCTGTGGCCCCCGCCCTGTCTCCATCCTCACTCCGTCTCAGGCCACCTCCATCACTTCCAGCCCTGAACCACACCTCCAGCTCCAGCTCATTCCCCACTCAGAGCCTGAGGACCTGGCGCTCCTCCCACTGGTCGACTCCTTCTCACTCTGTTCTCAGCTTAAATGTCGCTTCCTGGGGAGATCGTTTTATACCTGCCTAACCCTGACATGCATTCTGCTCATGTCCCACCACCCCACCCCACCCCATTATTTCCTACCCCAGCATCTTGTTCGTTTCCTTTAGAAATGTCACCACAATTTCCAATTATGTATGTGTTGTTTTCCTGCTTTTTATTCTTCTCGCACTAGATAGGGATTTCTCAACCTTGGCACTATCAATATTTTGAGGTGGATAAATCTTAGTCGTAGGGGCTGTCCTGTGTGTTGTAGGATGGTCAGCAGCATCCCTGGCCTCCGCCCATCAGATGTCATTGCATACCCATAGTTGTGACAACCAAGAATGTCTCCAGACATTATCAAATATCCCCTGGGAGAGGGGAGAGGGAAAAACCACCCCTGATTGAGAATCAGTACACGAGACCGTGGGCCCCCTTGTCTGTCTTGCTCACACTTGTGCCTCCAGCGTCCAGCACACAGGTGCTTAGTATACGTTGGTTGAATGAATGGTAAATCTTCAGTCTGCTCCCCTCCCCCCATCCATTTATATCTGTAAACTCATCTCTCAGCAGTCTGCAGCCCTCCACCTCCCCACCTTTCCCCACCATGAACACGTTTTCCCTCCAGACCCTGTGTGCATTCCCTTGCCCCCTCCCCAGTCATGTACCTTCTTGCCTCTTGCCTCCTGGCCTTTTTACTCACTGTTCTCTTTGCCTGGAAGGAAGTTTGCCCTCCACCTGGCTGTCACTGGTCCATGAAGTTTCACCTTCCCCTGGGTGCATCCTCTGACAACCCCTCCCAAGACCGACCAAGCGAGATGCCCCTCCCATGCTCTCACCAATATCAGAGCACACTTCACCCTCTCTCACTACTGGCTCTCTGTCCTCCTTACATGTGGTCAAAGCAGCTCGAGGATTATGATTTAGTTTCATTCATCTTCCTATCCCTAACATCTGACACCAAACCTAACACATAGCCAGTGTTCAAAATGTGTGTAGCAAGAACTGACAAATAAATGAATGGATGAGTGAGACTATTCAACAGTACCATTCAAATGAATGTCGCCCTTCAAACTTGTCACCTTTACAGAAGACTGGGCATTTGTTCAAAGGATACTGGCATTTCTCAAAATACTTTTGACCTTTACTTGGGGCAAAGTTCTTGAAGCCAACTTCTCCGTTCATGTAAGAATGTAGGTCCTATTTTTATTCCAAGCTCGTTTTAACTCCTGAAAATTACATAACCCTTTCTGATCATCTAATCTTACTAACCAAGCTGGATTGTTGAATATTTGACTATTTTTGTAGAAAGAATAAAACCAAATCTTCTCTGAAAAGTAAAAACCGACCTGTTCCAAATGAATAAAAGTGTTTCCTCCCAAAGGAGTATCCAGAAGGCCAATCTAAGGGCAGAATCCGAAAGTACTTTGAGAGGGGACAGCATGGAATGAGTGGCTGCCCACCAGGACAGCTGCCCCAAAGGTGCATCTTTCATGTGCATAGGTGAGTTCTTGGCTGTTTGTTAAACTCAATCTCATCTGCAAAGTTATTAAAACAAAGTATACCAAGAATATACAACTATATAATAAGCAAGCAGGCCCATAGCATTGGTACTTGGCAGAGCTGGATTAATTAGATGGACCGAGAGTAGGGGGTACGGAGAAAAAGAGGATATACAACCACTGCATGACCAAGACAGGGAGCCTGGTGGTGCCACTGTCCTCCCAGGAGCAAATCCTGTGCTGTCACTATGATACAGGCTCAGGGGGAGTGTTGCCCCAGCCTGGGGAAGGGGACCTCACCCAGTATGTGGTGCCATCACCCCCATTCTGGAAAGGGAAGAACACTGCTCCTCCATGGGTCCAAGCCCACATGGCCCAGGGTCCCCTCTCCTACCTAATGCCATCCCCAGGAAGCACACCTTAAACTCCATCATGATGTCCTGAAGCTGGAATCTGCTGTCCAGGTCCAGCTGCAGAGAGACAGGGTTCACATCTGGAAGGAGAAAATGTAGACACTTTAGGCCAGAGACTTTCTATTTTCCAAGTCCTTGAAGAAGGCCCTGGACTAGACCAGCTCTAGGAAGTCCGAAATTCTCTAACCTTGATTTTCCAATTTCCCTCTTGGAGAGGAGTGGTACCAGTATGTTTCTACTTATACTATCTATCCAAAGTCCTGTCTATCTTGGCCAAATTTCCTGTGGCCTATATTCTAGACGCCATCACCTGATGTCTCCCACATCTTAGAGGGTTTCAACTTGTCAATTTGATACAGACCTGTTCCCAACGCTCAGCTCCTTCCACAAACTCACCCACTGAGACTAAGTGGAGTGAAGTAAAGATGTTCCTCTCTCCTCATACCCTTTCCTTAACCTCCAATAAACTCTTCTACCTACAACATCCAGCAGACCCCAAATACAAGGCAGGAAGTTTCTGCTCATCAACCACCCACCTCCCTACACCACAGGAAATGCTGGGAACATAAAGGGTCCCCAGGCATCCTCCATCTGCCCCATCCTGTGGAGCCTCCAAAGTCTGGGCCCCTGTAGGTGACAGGTGCTCACCGTTCTGTGACTGCCACCAGCGCATGGGGCCTGAAGACGAAGCCACGTTCTCCACGCGGTGACTGTTGTAGTTGTGAGGCAGCCTGGAGTCGCACTTGCAGCATTTCATCTGCCACTGTGGGAGGGGGAGACAGCAGACTCAGGGTGGGGCCCTGGCAGAATTCTCCCTGATATCCTGAGATCCCAGCATGTCCCCTCCATGGAAATCCCACCCTTAGGGATCCATCAATTTCGCTAATACACTTGGAAGGATTAATCTCTTAAAACAGGGCTGTTGGTCATCTTTTAATTTAATTCCTTTGTGTCCCTCCTAACAAAGAAGTTAGGGGTTGGGGAAGAGGTATAATGTGGTGTAAAAAATAATTTTGGTACATGACATTGCCTTGAAAAGAAACTTGAGAAAAGTGCCAAAGGCAAAAAGAAGGAAGGAAGAGAAATTCCTATTAACTTAGCACCTACTATGTGCTGGACACAGGCTAGAAAATGTTACATCTTATTTCCTTTAATCCTGGTTGTTTCAATACAATAACCTATTAATTAGGTTGTTTCAATACAATAACCTATTTAAACCTCACAATAACCCAATGTGATCAGCAGTATTAGTCCCATTTTATAGATCAGAAAGCTGAGGCTCAAGGAGGTGACATGCCTTTCCTATTGACCGATCACAACTGTCAGCATCAGAGAGGATCCCTTAACACCTTCCCTCTCCTCTCCTCTCCCTCTGTCTCTTTCTTATGCCCACCCCATCCTCTCATTTCCACTAGGAAGCCAGCTAAGTGACAGAAATTGTGGGAAGCATGGTGAAGGGTGACAACCTCTGTCGCACCCAGTGGGCCCCAAGAAGGGCTTGGTCTGGCCCTGAAGCTTGTCAAGAGGGAAGCCGAGGGCAGAGAGAGCACTTTGGGAAGAAACCTGAGCCAGCTGAGCCGGCTCAGTGCCCACGGAGACTGGGGATCTGTCACTGGCTGATAAAATAATCCTTTCTGGGCAAGAGAAGGCTCTTGCTGGACTCTGACTCCCTTCAGAACCCTATTTGGGGGCCTGGCAGTGAGCATGCCCTTCCCTGCACTCTGCCCAGCCGCACAGGGGCAAACTTTTCCACTCCCGCCCTCTGTCTGCCCTCAGCACATGTCCTGAGGAGAGACAAGGGCCAGCTGCCTTCCGGCCGCCTGTCACCAGAGCTCTCCCCAGCTCTCCTGGGAGCTGGTCCCAGCCCTTCACTGGTCAAGAGAGTGCCAGAAACAAGGCTCTTTCTTTCCCCGGGTCATGGGACAAGGAGCTAGAGACTGCGGAAATGCCCTTGATACTCCCAAATGACGGAATATTATGTAACTATTGAAAACATTGTTTAGAGAAAATTCTTAATTGCATGGGGAAATGATTACATTATAATGTGTGATGAAATAAGGGTGGGCATAAACTTGTATATACATTATAATCTCACATATATATTGTTAAAGGAATAGAAAATCTTTAGAAGGAAATATACCAATATGTTAGGTGAAATGACATGAAATTGCTAATATTCACTCATTTTGACCTACAAAAATGGCACCTACATACAGCTCAACCTAATATCTCTGGGTAATA
Organism: Varecia variegata; assembly: GCA_028533085.1. Classification (NCBI taxonomy): domain Eukaryota; kingdom Metazoa; phylum Chordata; class Mammalia; order Primates; family Lemuridae; genus Varecia; species Varecia variegata. Next base: position 17,207,858 of record CM052450.1, on the reverse strand, counting down.
GGATCATAGGTAATTTTTTTCCCTTCTTTGTTATTTTTTAATATGTTTAAGCTTTTATACTTTGAATACATATTAACTTTTATACTCAGGAAAATAGACAGTAGTATAAAACAAAACCAACTAAAAATGTCCAAGGTATTCAGCAAGGGCTATTCCCCTGCCTCCTCCTTCAGTCTTCACAGGGATCATGCTGGTGCTCCATGCCTCCTCCACCTTCCTTCCACGTGTGCAGGCCGTGATGGAGGATCAGATGGCCTCATGGACTTAAACACTATGTGCTGCTTATCATAGTAACATAGCTGAAGGAGGGATTTATCTCAATCCTCAGAGACAGGCTAAGCCAACAGGCTTGAGACAGGTATTTTAAGTAGCTCTGCTTGTCAACTAGCTAGCAGGATGGAGGCCTGAAATAGAGCAGCTTATGGCAGAGGTCCACATGGAGACAAGCTGCTAATATCCTCTTTCCCTCTGGGCCTCAGTTTCCCTATTTTATTCTTGTATGCCTCTATGTAGTGCGTGCATACATGTTAGTGTGTCTAAGTGTGCGTGTGCATGTGTGCGATTCTCAATGCGTGGCGCTCTCTCTCATGCGGTACGTGCCCGTCTCTCCCAGAGATGGGAGCTCTCAGCTGCAGCTGCTTCCCCTCCCGGATCATTTGGCCAGCATCCTCCTGGCTGCGCTACCTCGGAGACACGGCGTTATTAGCAATCCAGCCTGTCAGGCCTCCAGCCAGTTTGGCTCCTGCTTGCTCTCCAGCTGGAAAGGCTGGGCCTTCTCTCTTATCCTAGAGTTTTCTAGAAGCTCAGCAGTCTGGTGGGAAGACAGAGCCTCCCAGAGAGCTGGGGAGGGCAAGGGACTGAGCAAGAGCCAGCAGGGGCTTGAATCTCAGAGGAGATGGGTGGGGAAGGAAGGCACATGCGAATAAAAGTTCTGTGCCTTTGCAGAGCACAGAGCTAATTCTGGGGGAAAAAGTAGGACAACAGGTCATGGTTGGGCAGGGCACAGCTCCCTCCCATCAGTGAGCCAGGGCCGCCTGTGTTCATCTAAGTAGCTAGTCAGGACCATGGCCGCCAGCCAGGGCCAAAAGAAAGGAAGTCAGGTTCAAAAAAAAAAAAAAAAAACCGGCTCAGACATTCCCTCCACTTCAGCTTCCTCATTGGTGAAATGCAGGCACTGGATGAGATAATGAAGTTCCATCTTGAGTCAATACGCTTTCAGAATTCTCCCCCACTCCAGCTTATCAGCCCAGAAGTTAAAGGCACTCCCAGCAAGTACACAAAGAAAGCAAGAGGAAAATAAGACATTAGCCAGATGCTGCCCTGGAGAAACACTCTTCCCAGCAATAAGGGCAGGGGAAAGGGGGTCCACAAGGCCTCCCTTAGACCCCGCTGCCGTTCGAAAGCCTCAGCATTTCTATGTCAGCAGGTATTGCCAGTAAAGATCAAAATTTCGGGTGTGCTGCAGGTGCTGGGTGACAGGATGACAGTGTTGAGAGATACTTGCAACTTCATCTTTTTCCTCATTATGAAGTGAAATTTTCACCAAGCCTTAATTAGCACAGCCCTTATCTCCATCCAAACTAAACTCAGAAAGGTTACTTTCTGAAACTGATCATAGAAATGATGTATACCACACACTCAAAAATGACAGGGCATCAGTCTCTCTCCTGGGCAATGTACATATATCATCTTATTTCACCCTTCCTAAATCTCTGAGGCAGATATATTACATTTTACAAATGGTGGGTAGCCCCACTTTGCAGATTAGAAAAGTAAGAAGTTAAGAAATGTGTCCAAGCCCATAAACTTAGGAAGAGATGAAGCAGGGATTCTTGTCCTAGGCTGTCTGACTCCAAATCTAACTGTACTATTCTGATTCAAGGGACACAGCAGTCACTTGGAAACCATTGGAAATTTCAGAGTTGGTTTTCAGGAAACTCCTCCCTTCCTCTCCCTCTAGGAAAGAGAGTTTCAATGTCAGCACAGACGTCTCCAGAAACAGACATGTCCCCTTAGACCTGAGTGCAGAGAGTTAGCTCGTGTGTCTGGGACCTCTACAGGTTCTACCAGTGGCAATCACTTCCTACAGCCCCTGACATGGCCTCAGGCAGAGGGCAGAAGGCAGGGCAAAGAAGCAAGGTAGGTGGGCAAGACATTGCCCAGAGACTTCCAGGGGCCTGAACCCCAGAAGCAATGGGGCGAGAAGCCGAGCCAGCAAAGTGGTAAGACCACCCAGGTTTGTCTTCAGGCCTTCTCATTACACCGTTCCCTTCTCTTCTCTCCTTTTAGCCCTGCAAGCCCCACTCCTTAGCCCATAACAACCAGGAAGGATCCAAGAATCTCACATTCCACCAACCCAAGTTTTATTTCTATCTGATAGCAACTCTTTCCTGCCAATGTCTCTTCGCATTTTCTTCTATCCCCTCATAAATGACTCATCCTGGGTCTTACTCTCTTGGGACCCTCTGCAAAAGTCACGGCTGAGTTTCTGATAAACGAACTCTTGCAGAGGGATGAACGGTAAATCGCAGATTGATATGGTGCCTTCCTCAAGGGTGTTTGTATTTTCAGCAAGGAGCTCAACAGTGCTTCATCCAAAAGAGTAAAACCCCAATGGTAGAGCTTTGTAAGTTTTAGACCCACTCAGGGCATCCGGGAAACAAGTAAGTGTTAATAGGTATCTTGGCAGAGACATGCTCAAAGTCTTCTGTGGGCAGAGGATGAGGATCATGGTACGTGTATGAACACATCCTCTGTCTACACATTAGCCTTCCTGAAGGTCAAGAACACAGACAACTGCCAAACAAAGAAAGGCAGTGGCTGTTGGGCTGTGTGCATGTGTGTGTGTGTGTGCGCTTCCATGCATGTGTGCATGCGTGTACCAGGGAGGGACCTCCAACTGGCTACTGCTCCTTAGCTTGTTTCCAAGAGATAAAAATGACAGCTGTTTGGTTTACACAGTTAATTAACCTGAGGAATGCGCTGTGTAAGGCTGTTATTAAGGCAACTGGGTAATTAAGTTTTCCCCCAGAAAGGGAGGGAATGGGGGATAAATGAAGCATTTAGGAGACCAGACACAACACTGAGGGAGATGTCGGGAGCAGAAATCAGGGCTGGTAAGCTTTCAGGTAAAACCTGCCGGTTCTTGAGGAGTGTGCACCAGCCCAGAGATGGCCAAAGGCTCAGCCCCTGCCAACGCTCGCCCTGAGCAAGACGGCGGTGGCCCTTAGGGCTGCACGCGCAGCCCAGCTGTCCCTGGGAGGCAGCCGGAGTCACCGGAGCTGAACACACAGTGAAGGTTGACTAACCCAACGCCTTCGTTTCATACATGGAAAACCGGTGGTCTGGAGAGAAGCAGTGAGCTTCACAAGGTCACACCCCTATTCCTAGTGTCAGACCAGAATCGGAACTAGAGAGTCTTCACCCCCTGTCCAGGGCCACTTGGCTGAGCATGACAGCCTGTGGATTGTCCCAAGCCCACTGCAAATCAGGCTGGGAAGCAGAGAGCAGGGCGGCCCCAGGATGGGCGGATTTCAGTGAGGTATGCGAGTGTGTGTCCTGATCGGGAAAGAAATGCTCAGGAGTGTGATGTGCAGATGGGACAGCTGTCACAGCAGACACAGCCACCAGCAGGCAGGGAGGGGAGAAGGGCGGATAGAACAGTTAGCATCTGCCCGGCACCAAGCCGTGGTCACCTTGCACATTCTTTCATACTGTCCTCACGACAAGCCCTTGGAGCAGGTGCTATCCTCAGTCCCATTGGTCACAGGAGGCTGGAGAGTAGCACGGATGTAAATGAGGGTAGGACATAGAGACAGTCTCGTCCAGGCCTTGAGACTGAGGGAATGACAGTGCAGTGAGTTTCCCCAATTTTCTAGGAGCTGGAAGAAAGAAAACGAGGGGATGGGGTGGGACTACAGCTTCAGGCCATTTTGGTGAAGAACAGCCCAGTCCCAAACCCAAACAGCTAACAGGTCACCAAGGCAGACAGGCCCAGAAGGGCAAAGTTGGGGAGGTGAAGGAGGAAGGGCCCTAGGCACAGCTGGCCAAGCCCGATATCCATCGCAAGGGTTGCAACACGGACCCAAAATCCACAGAAACAAGCCCCTGAGACCAAGAGGATTTAGACATTGACACAGAATTAGGCAGAGGAGGTAACCTGCAAATGGGCTAAGATTGGCCCACAAAAAAGGAGCCACAGGAGGAGGAGAGCTAGGAGAGACAATTTTGGAAGTGGAGGGAGTCCCCCTGCTTCTGGAACCCCTATTTTGCTGAGTGCCCCTCTGCTAGTAGGCTGGGGTTGGGGCTGGGGCATGGAGCAAGGCAGAAATGTCCAGGTGTCACGAGTCCCCACCCCTCTGCACGTGCATTCATGCCATAGCAATAGGCAGGCAGCTGGTCTGGGGACTTGGTACATGGCTCACCGTGTCAGCCCTGCACGGCAGTAGAGCAGGGGTGGGCAGTAGGAATGTAGCTCTGAATTATGCCACCCTCATTTCCAGCTGCGACTGTTCAGGACACCCCACCACACCCCCATCTCTGACTACTCAGAAAACTCAACACATGAATTTCCATCAGAGGTTTGAGGTCCCAGCACCCACCCGAACCCTCCCCATAGCTCATGGGAATAACAAGAGCCACCTCATGGGGTATTGTACAAACTAATTGAGATAATTTATATAAAACTCTTAGTATGATGCCTATGACACATAATATATGCTTAATAAATTATAGTTGCTATTGGTATCCTTTAATAACCAAATAAACTTAAAAACTGAAACTGGAACTCAACAGAGTTAAAACCTGAATTTCCAATTCTTACTACACAGCCACCACTGCACCAAGGGAGGTTTCAGGGCGCATCTGTACAGAGGACCATCTGTGCCCTTAGTGTGTCCTCGTGGCTGGAACCGGTGGCCTCTGAGAAGGGCAGGCACGTGAGAGAGACGGGAAGAGAGAGAAACAAGACAGAGGTGGAAGGCAAGGGAGCGATGCTGTCGTCAGCAGTCAGACCATTCCCAAGGAATGGTGGAGCAAAGGAGGGGCCATAAAGGCCACCTCATCTGACACTCTGCTCCGGAAGAGGAGAGCAAGGCTTAGACAGCGGTAATCTCTTGTCCAAGGTCACACCCGGCAGACCTGAGACTACACACCACCCACAACATGCCCCCATGCCATGCTCTTTCCAAGAGGCTACATGGATTTATTCCCCCTTATAGAAAAAGGAAAAAAAGAGCCAGTGATTCTCAGCTTTCACAGAAAAAAAATATAGCTGAGATTTATCCATCCCCAGGGTTGCAAAAGTCTAGACTTCTCTTTTGCAAGCACCCTGTTTGGCTCTCTGGGGGCTGCTCCCAAGCAGGGAAGGCAGCTGGCTCCCTGGGGCATCTGAGAGAGGCAGAGGGCAGGCCAGGGTGAAGCCAAAAGCCCCGGAGGGGCCGAGGCTGTCCAGACGGGCTGCGAGGGAGGGCACGTGTCTACGTGGGGGCTGTGTCCTCTCCTCGTTCCCCTCCCAATGGTGAGTCAGCCTGAGCAAAGGCGGCAGGGAGGTCTCCCTGGAATCTCCAGACACGAGCTCAGTGGCACAAGATTTGGTGGGTATGTGGGAAGGGAGCGGCTAAAATCACTCTGTTGCCTAGAAAACCCGACACTGCCAGTCCCCTGGTTCCTGTGGAGTAATCTGGGCCTGCGGGGAGTGCTGGCCCGATGCTGGCGTCTTACCCAACACTGTCAAATGGCTTCCCCACATCCAAGTGGGTGAGATGCAGAAACCACAGCCGTCTCTGCTCAGCACCTCCGAACTCACTACCCAGCACCATCTGTGATTAAAAATAGCCAAAAAACATGGGAACTAGAAGAGCAGTGAGGCCCAGAGGCCAGATCAGGTACCACCTCCACGGCCCTGAGGACAGGGCAGCCTGGAGAGCGGAAACCACGGATAACCCGTCTCCTTCCTGACGATCAATCTCTCTCATTCACCTTCTCTGCCCACCCCCCTCTTTTTTTTCAAAAGCCTGCAGAGACTCCAGCAAACCACTCCCTTACCCATCTCTTGTGCAAGCCTCGGTTTTGAGGAGAGCAAAATGGCCAAACGAGGCAGCTGGGAGACAAGAAAACACAGAGTGATTTCAACTTTGGCAAACACAGGAGCAAAGAAAGACCCCACCTTGTTGAGGGAAAAAGAAAGGAAAACCAAAGTTCCTGCAAAAGAGGCCCAGAGGCAACGTGGAAGAAACAGTACGATGCTCTTTGAAACAACCAATCGCCTAATAGGCAATGTTACCAATAGCTCAAACAAAGCATGGAGTTCCTGGATTCAACCCAACTTATCAACAGTCTCGGACCCTCCTGGATAACCTCAAATCACTTCCTCATCTACCTCACTGACTGCGACACAGCTCAGTTCCCTCCACGGCTAGAACACAGCTCAGCATACACATCCCAGCACCGCGCTCCACCAAAGATGGGACATTAGACTCCGCACACCTAAAGGGTCCATGCTTGTCTACTTGCCTACTCCCCAGACTTGAAAGTCTACCCTGCCCATGCTCAAGGTCCGAGAATAGACCCTGCTTTACCCAGGAGAAGAGAGAAAGGAGCTATTCGGTCAATTCTGAGCACATTTCCTCTTGCCCAACCAACAGGTCAATTCCTTAGAGGCAGGATCAGCCTCACACTTTTCTTGCACTCCCAGCCCCCAACCAAGGTCTGCACCAAGTTCACTCTTAAGTATTCAGTGAACAAACGTCAGCCGCATCTGCCCCATCCTGTCCCCTTTCCTCCAGCCCTGGGGGCCATGGGAAGGGCCTACCTCGCCATACTGGGTGCAGTAGGTCTCAGGCTTGGTCAGTCCACAGGTGGATGAAGCTCGGAGAAACCGGGTCCTCCCGACGAGCAGGTCCCCGACAGGTGGATAGCAGGCCCCACGGGAGCAGGCTTGCTGGGCACACAGGAGGCCAGGCAGGGCTGAAATCACAGGGATGTGCTGTGGGGAGGCCCCAAAAGAAAAGGGCCCATCCAGCCACCCCAGTATCCCTCAGGGGAGCTGACGTGGACAAGACTAGACCCTCTCCCTCACTCAAGCTCCCACTCACTGCTGGAGGTAATGATTGCAGTCCTGATACTGTTCGATTTTAAAATCTTATTTCATATTCTAGAACCCCAGACTTGAAAAGGAAAGGAAGAGAAACACTGGCAACCAAAACCCATAGATGACCCTGAAAAACATGGTTTATATATGGCTTTTGGAATCAGACTAGAAATATACACTTGGCCACCTGTACAGGCTCCACAGCTCTTGGTCTCTGGCACGGCCCAGAGGAGGGTTGATGGCTGAGCCACTTGTGAAACACTGCAAGAGGCCTGCACTGTTTCAGCTGTTCTCTCTGCAAAGCTGGCCCAGCCACACTGTGTGAACGCCCAGCTACAGTCCACCGGAAAATCGAGAACTCAGGCCACAGTGGCTCTGGAACCGGCTTGAGAATGAAAGGATGGGAAATAAGCTGTGGAGAGCATTCAGGAAGCCACAAAACACCCTCGGGTAAGAACAAGACACTTGGGAGCCTTTCAAGAGAGTCAGAGAATCCTCTTCCTCAATGGCCCAAAGAAGTGAGAAACCAACCTCACAGGTGCCTCCAGTGGGTCAATGTTCCAGACCCAAGACAGGCGATGCTCACACCTTGGTAAACTCTTCTCCTACCCAGGCTGTCACCTCCCTGCTGGATACTAGAGCCTGGAGGGATGGGAAGGGATACTTACCGAAACACAGGAGAAGGAGTGGTCTCATCTTTAGCCAATGGGGTGATCCCCAGAGAGGACCTCACCTGGGGCAGAGAAAAGCAGCCCCAGTTTACAACAGTGCAAGCCCTAGAGCACACTGGCCCCCTTCCTTTTCTGTTTCTGGATTCGAGTCTTTTCAGAAGTCTTATCCTGGGGTTTGACCTAGAACACTTCTGAGCCGCAGGTGCATTTATAGCAAAAAGCCTGGGAAATATGAGAGCTCCAGACCCTGTCCCAGCTGGTATGTGACTCACAGGGGGCTCTGGGAAAATCCCAATCCCTCCCAAACTGCAGCTTCCTCCTCTGGGATGGATGGGAGGGAGGACCAACCCTGGCCTACCCCACACGACCACAGGGACGACAAGGGGAGCAGGAAAAGGCTGGGCCCTTCGCAGAAGAGCTGTAGGGAGGTCCAAGGCCTTGTTCCTGCCCCATGAGACAGGACTGGTTTTTCTCAGGGCCTGGACCAGCAGCCTCAACCCTGTCCAACCTACAGGCCCAAAGGTGGACAAGCAAGCCCTCTCCCACCATTGGCAAGGTCTCCAATACTCCCCAGGGCCACTTGGGGGCTGTGGGGGCACATTCTGGGCTAAGCAGGTAGCTGGAATGCAGTGGGGAGAGAGGTACACCTGGAAGTCTTTAACAAGCGAGTGAGGATTTCATCTGGACAGGAAGCACCCCAGAATGTCTCCAATGACGGGGCTCAATGAGAGGGGTGGGGCTGGGAGGCTGCAGAGCAGGGTCTGAAGGAGGCTGGGGATGAATGCTCGAACGCAACTGGGGGTGTCCAAGAGGCAGGCCTGCCTCGTCAAGCACACCCATCCTGCTCGTGCCGCGCTCCCCTCTGCCTTGGACTGGGTGCTCACTCTGCCCCAGTGACAGCCACAAACTCCTTTGGCTGGGATGGAGGGCTGGCGACTCGGCAAGGCAGGGGCCAAGGGGACCTGGGGGCATTCCTGGCATCTTTAAGTTATAGATCCTAATGCTTCAAAATCATTCCTTCCCACCCCCTCCCCAAAGAGACAGGAGTTCAGGGAAGAGACACGTGACCTGAGGTCCCACAGCTCATGATAGCCTAAGAGAGAAACCCATTTTCTGATCTTCATCCTGTGTTCTCTCTGCTCTCCCACCCCTGGCTGCAAATCCCCCTGGAACTCGGCCTTCTGAGCTAGGCTGGTCTCCGCTGTCCACCTCTCTTTTGTGCTCAACCCCACATCTGAACCTGCTTTCTTCTAAGTCACTGAGGCATTTATCAGATGTGAAAAAGCAATCCAAACAGCAGCAGACATTTTAACCTAGCGTTTGCAGGTGAGCTCACTCAGGTGAGCTCCCAGGAAGCGGAATGAATCAGGCCCTGCCACCAGGCCCCAGGCACCCAGAGATCCAGCCCTTCTCCCCATCGAGCCCCCACCAGGCAGGTGAAGGCAGGTAACATACCTCGCTCTGTGCTGCTGCTGTCCTCCTTTCTCCAGATCACCTGAGAGCTCTCCTTGAATGTGGGGGTCTCCGCTCCTGGCTCCGTGTTTTTAAACAACAGCCTCACCTCTGGAGACTCCCCGGCTGGGCGTAGCCCCACTGCAGGGCGGGCCTCAGGAATCCGGCAGCCGTCACGCCCATCTGCCGTCACTGCACCCCCATCCCCCAGGACGGGACTGGGCAAGTGGCTTGGTCCCAGCGGCCTCACAGCAAGCTCCTCAGGGCCCTCCTGCCCGCGGGTGCCTTGGGGGCCCAATGGGGCACCACAGGCAGAAGGCACCAGGCAGAAGAGAGTGAGCATCAGAGACCAGATTCCTAGGGTGGGGAAGGGCCCTCACCTTTGTGCCAGGCACTGTACTTGGCACTTTCCCAAGGCCAGTGGGAGTCTGTGTCCTGGACCACCCTGGATAGAAGACCAGGCGGAGGACACAAAGATCAGGGCTTGCACATAGAGCGTTAAAGCCCCAGACCTGTCACTGGGCTGGAAGGTGAGAAGACACAAATATCCAGGACCCTGGAAAGCACCAGTCCCCTCCCAAGGGGAAAAAAAAAAGTGGAAAAGCCCGGCTTCTTGGGGAATTTGGAGGATCCTTAAAAGGCAAGGTTCATCAGGAAGGGATCAAAACTCAACTCAGCCAAGGAAAGCGTAAGAGGAATGAACGGTGACTTGAAAAGCCTCCCCTCCAGCTCCCTCTGCAGGCTTGGCAGGGAGCCCTAGGACAGGTAACTACCTGTGAGTCACTGCCCCCACCTGCCCCCACCCACTCTGAGCCCCTCCCTGCCTGGGCAGGAATGCCCGCCTGGAGGGCCAGAAAACAGACCTGACCACAGGACGGACAGGCTGAAGCACAGCTGGACTAACAGTCAAAGCAGACTTCCCCTGGCCCCCTGCCAGGCCCGAGAACACAGCTTCCTTTGTGGGCTCCTGGGCTTAGAGCCCTTGTGAATGGAAGTAACAGGTCCAGACTGAGGGGCTGGTCTCCCAGACCACCACTCCCCCCAGGTTAGGGCCAAAGAGCTTTTAGGGAGATCGGGAGGGTCACCCAGTCCACGTCTTGGCCCTGGAAAGCCTGCCCTGGCATCGTTTCGTAACGCTATTGCCTCAAAGCTACAATTTACAGGAGACTCTTAACTACCTATTCCAGCCTGTCAGGGTCTCCTAAACAGAAAGTTCTCTACCATCGGAGGGTTAGGCCAAGAAATTGGTTTGAAAACCCTTAAGGGAAAGATGTGGGATTTTGTGGATCAGTCTGGGCATTTCTAACCCTCAGGTTCTAATTTAACACAAGTTCAGGTGAGCAGGGGAAACTGTAATTAGCCAATGAGCAATAAGCTGTTTAGATGCATAACTGATACTCCAATAAATGTTAGGGTCTTGCCCCCTGTAAGCATTCCAGTGAAATCTCTTAGCTTAACTCAGCAAGTCAGGGTCAGCACAAACAGCACCCCTTCAACACAGAGGAGACCACCATTTAACCCCCTGCAGAGAAGGGTCACCTCTGACATGCCTGTGTTTTGAGTTCTCCCACCTGGTGGTCTCTCCACTTCCCCAACTCCCTGAACTCAAAGCACCCAGGAAACTCTTATCCTCTGCCCATCGCCAGAGGCTGTGACAAAGAACTCATTAATAATTAACTCAGCAGAAGAGAGCAGGTGTTGCAATCCTGATCCTCAGAGGAGACAAGGCGGGGCAGGTGTGCCCCGAGCCTCACCGTGAGTGGCCAGGGCCCTTTAAATCCCCTTCCTCCTCCCTTCCTCTGAGCCCAGGAGCCCAGGTAAATAAGCATTTGGTGTCTCAGACTTCACAGGCTGAGGCAGGTCCCAAAGTGGTTTGGCTTGCCAGAGGGAAATGCCAACTGCTGTGCTGGGCAGGGGCGGGGCCGGGGCCCAGGCCCTCCTGCAAAGTCCAGGAAGCTGTTTAAGCGACCCCCAAGGGTGGCAGGGACACTGATCGCTTCCCAGTGAAGATCTGGTTCCCCCAGAACTCCAGGGCCCCAGGCACAGGCTTTAGAACTTCAGAACCCAATTTGTTCAGAATAGCCTCAAATAGAGCCTGAGGCTGGGCCGGGGTCTGGCTAAGGCTCAATGGGAGGTGGGGGCGTGGCTTGAGCCCCTGAGCCTCCCCTCTGCACACCCCTTTCCTCTCTCCCTGCCTCCCATCCTATGACAGAGCACTCATCTGCCCGGGAGCCTTGCTCATTGGAACTTGTGCTCAGGAAGGTGGCTAGTGAAGTCATTCTCCTGCACCCACATCAATCCACCAGCAAATTCTCTTAGCTCCCCCGTCCAAAAGAACCAGAATCCAATTCCACCTTCCTGGCCTCTCTTCCCGGGACTTCTGCAACAGCCTCCTCACTTGTGAACATCCAAGTCCCAACACAACAAGTCCTGTGCCCCCTGCTCAAAACCCTGACACAACCCTCATGGGCCAAGCCAAAGCCCTTAGAGAGCATCTAGGAGGCCTCAGATGGTCGGAACCGCCTCATATTACCTCTTTTCCTCCACCAGCATGATTACCCTCCCTGCCGTCCTCCAGCCGCCTGGCCTCCTTTCTACGCCTGCAGATTGCCAGCCCTGCTCCTGTCTTGCGGCTTCTGCTGCCTGGGACGCTCTTCCCCCTGGACATCTGCAAAGCTAACTCTCTTGCCTTTCTTTCAAGTCTTTTACAGACCCTCACTTCTCAAGGTGTCCGACTCTGACCACCCTGTTTAAAACTACAGCCAACTTCCCTGCCCCATCCCTCTCCCACAGCACGCCCAACCCCACCTACCCTACGTTTGGTTGAGTTATATTTATTTATAAATTTATTGGGGGGGAACACCACTTTCTAACCAACTATATCATTTACCTACTTATCATGTTTATTTTCTGCCTCCCTCCACTAGAATATAATGTCCAAGAAGGCAGAGATTTTTTTACCTATTTTGTTCTACTGTTTTCCCAGTGCTCGATACATAGTAGGTGCTCAATATTTTTGGAATGAATGGATTCACACTGAAGTGTAAATAACTGATATGGTGCAATGGGTTCCCCATGCCTTTCATGAGTTCTCAGAGGGGACAGCCCAGGCGTTTGGCCCCCAGAATGGATCATAAACAGTGGAAATTCATGCATCAGACAGCTGCAGTACGGAGGTCCTTTCCGAAGCGCCTGCCCCCAGATTACAGAAATGTCACCATATTGATATAGGCAGGATCCTTCTTTGCCTGCTCACCAGCCGTTCCTGGCAGTGTCTCCGACAGGGTTTGGGGGTGGCATTAGAAGCTACTGTCTCCATCATCCATCTGTCAGGCTCACACTGTCCAAGTTGCTAGGGAGACCAGCCAAGATCCAATCAATGAGACATCAAGGAGGGGAGCAAGGGAAGGCGGAAAGGAGGAAGAAAAGGAGAGAAGAGATTACGGGAGGATAAGAGAGCCTGGCCCAGGCTGTGAATCAAGTGTCCGGGGAAGGGGTGGGCGCCAGGTGACTAAAGCCCAGGTAACACCTGAAGACAGTGAGTCATGGCTGAGTCCTGGTCGGTGGGACAGGGTGGACTCCAGGAATGGCCCTGGGGGTTACCACGTGACTAAAGCTGGGGTGGCCCTGCATTCTAGCACAGCTGCTCAGCTGTCCAGACAATTGGTCACTCCTCTGTGTGCCTCCCCAGGAACCAGAGAGAGAAGGCGGGCCCGGTGTGATACTCTGGCACAGACAGGAGCCCAGCCTCAGGAAGGGGCAGGCTGTCAGCAGGACAGGAGCTGCCTGCCACGGGCCACTCTGCCCCATACCTTCCGTCTCTCCCCACCTTCACCTACCAGGCCTGAATGCTCACCCAGTGGAAAACTGTGCAGGAGAAATTGGGCAGCCAGCCTAAAATAAGTACAGCCAACATTTATTGAGTTTATACGTAGACATATGCAGCGTGCTGGGCACTATTCTAAGCCCTTTAACCCACTGTATCTCAGTGGAGCTAAGTGAAGGCGTGGTAAGAGGATGACACAACTTCCCCCTCACCCGAGGAAGGGGGTGCCCTGCCCTGAAGTCGGGCTCCTGGGCCACCTCGGGGCCGCAGGTCCTCCTGCTCTGTCTCCCAAGGTGCACTCCCCAGTGGCCCACCCCTCCTGAGGGATACAGTCCAGTGCAGCCTACTGTATGCCGGCCTGTGGCTGGCTTCCAGAGAAGAGGGGGAATTATCCCTTCATTCCTGCCACCTCCACGCCCTCCCAGACTCCCTGACATCCCTCCGGCACAGGGGCTGGCCCATCACCACCCTCCTCCCCCACCCCCAACCACTCTACCTCTACTTGATTATTCAACCATCGACCTCTGAGAATTAGGTTCTCGGGACCTAAGTCCGGCCTCTGTGACCTTTGGCCAAGACTTACCACGTGGAGCTGGCCGTGGCGCCATGGCCCAGCCTTCCTGAGAGGAGAGAGACATGCACAGGTCTGAAGGGGCAACATGTAGGCAGCACGTGGCAGGTCATGGCAGGTTGTGGCGGGTCGTGAGCGTCTGGAAAAGAAGACAAAGACATGGCTGAGAGCAAGGTGGGGCAGGTGCCACCTGAGATCTGCTCCCCGAGCTATCGGAGGGCTGCCCCACGGGACTCTAAAACTCTGATCCCCGAAAGGGCTGTTTAGAGACACAAACTAAATGCCCTGATGTTCCAACGGGCATGTGAGGGGCTGAGTACAGAGGAATGAGCACCTTGTGGTTTGAGGGGAGGGGGGACGTGTGCGTCTGGTTCCCTGTCTGTAATCCACGCAACCTAACGGCGTTTGCTGCACGCCTCTCTCTGCAGCGCCCGAGGCTGCCGGCGTCTGTGTATGAACTTGACCCAGCTCTAGCTCTGCGACTCGGCAGAAGTGTGAACTCAGGCAAGCCTCTCTCGGCGTCAGTTTCATCATTTGTAAATAAATGTGCTGGACTGTAATGGTTCTCACCCAGGCTGCCCCTCAGAGTTACTTGGAGAACTTAAACTGTCACATCCCAAGCCCAGGCCTCAGCCAGAGAGTCACTGGCCTGTAGACGGGCAGGGACGTTCGCATGTTTTTAAAGTTCCCTGGGTGATTCTAACGCGCAGCCACGGCTGGGAGACACTGAAGCCCCCTCCGGCTCTAGGATGCTCTGCTCTCAGGCTAGGGCAGTTTAGGACAATAGGTAAAAGTGTGGGTAGACGTTAGAGTGAGAGAGATGAAGACTCACGTCTGGTTCTGCACTCACCAGCTGTGTGACTTTGAACAACCGAGTTAGCTCCCAAAGCCCCCTTACTGCAGTGAGAGTGATGACAAATTTACGTCACAGATCCTGTGAAGACTGAGTTAAATAATTCATGCACGATTCTCTGCAAAGTGCCCGGCCAGGTGTGTGCTCTACAAAAGGTGTCTGTCCCATGTGTGCATCACACGCAGCTGTCGGAGGCTGTGATCAGCAGTCTTCGCAGTTGTTAACAAAAGCACATAGCTCTCCCATCCAGTTGGTTCTCAACTCACTCACTGGGCAGGGAGCTGGCTTGAGCCGCTTCCCTCCTCCTTCCCCAGGGAAGCCCCAGGCCACAAACTGAGAATCTGCTTTGTGCATTCCACCCTTCTCCTTAGGGGAGGTAAACTGCCCCAGAGCCATGACCAGACTGGCATGGAAGCGGGGGCACTCAGGGGGCCGCCAGAGTAAGCTCCCTGGCAGTAAAGGGTGCTTCCAGCCTTCCCAGACACGGGAGAGGGTAGTGTTTACAAACACAGAGGACAGAGGAGCAAGTGTAAGCTGACAGCCTTATTGCTTTATGGCCTTCAAGAGTTAGTAAACTCAGAGTCCGACACCTGATCAAGAAAGCTGGTATGCACAGCAGGTTTGCAACTGAGCTCAGGGCACTGGCCGGCCAGTCTCGGGGCAGTGGAGAAAAGGCACTTCTCACCAGCCCTCTGCTCTCACAGATCAAAGTCTGGTCAACCTCCCAGCAGACAAGGGGGCTAAGTTCTTACCCAGTCTAATTCTTCCTCCTTAAAGCAGAATTCAAAACTGACCCCCTTCTGATCCAAACCATCAATAAAAAGATTTTTATAACTTTGGGAAATGTTTAGGAGGTACTATTAAATCTACTTTACAGGAAAAAAGTACTCAGAAAACAAGGAGAAAATAGCCAAAGTGTTAGCATTTCCCATTTCTTTCTATTTCTTTATGTGCTCTCATCTTCCTTAATGAGTGTCTTTTACTAGAATAATCAGTAACAGTAAAGTAGAAAGACTGGGGGCGAGAAGAGTGACTTTTGTCCTCTGTAAGTGATCTGTGATCAGTCAGTCCTTCCTTCCTCTGATCCCTCCTTCACCTGAAAGCGCTTCCACTAAACCCACTGACTGCCTGAGGGTTTGCTCTGTAAGTTTTCTAAATCGTCACAGATTTTACAAGATATGGTTTTGCCTTCTTAAGTATTGCTTCCTGGGGCAGGAGCTGTTACGTCAGAGCACGTAGCACAGTTCCTCAATAAATGTCTGCACCGATAAACTGTGAAAGAGGAAGGAACGAAGGCAGGAAGGGAGGGAGGGCTGAGTAACTACCAGCACCTTATCTTCCTGCTTCATGTACTGGGGTACAGTAAGCAAACCAAAAAGAAAGAAATAGAGTCAGTTCTCAATTTATCTACATTTTGGAAGAAAGTAGAAGTGAGGATAACCAAAATGACCACCCTCATCCAAATTTGCACATTTCTCCCATGATAATGCCAAATGATCCTGGTTTTTCTGTTGCTAACTGAGAAATCTGTATACCCAGCAGCTCACGTTGTTCAAGTATAAATACGCATATATGTTCATGACTGAGATGTTACATCTCTATGTCATGTATGTGCATGGTCTCCAACAAGAGACCATAAGCTCCCCGTAGCTAGGAGTGCAGGATAAAATACAAGAATCCCAGTTAAATTTGGATCTCAGATAATCAAGGAATACTTTTTTGGTATAAGTGGGGTCTAAATATTGCATAGGGCATACTCATACTACAATATTATTTATTGTTAATCAGAAATTCAAATTTTACTGGGCTTTCTCTCTTTTTATTTGCTAATTCTGGCAACCTCACTTGTAGTAGGTTGTCCAGCCAGTCCCATGACTTCCAGACTTTTCCTAACATGGTTGTCTTCCTCTAGAAGGTCTTCCATCTATTAATAATCTTCCTAAAATATGATGCTTTGAAATGAGCACAGGTTCCCTGGGTTCTGGATGCCCTGACATCATGGTGTCATCCTCTGGGCAAAGAGTCCCTTTGTCAAAGGCCACTCCAGGTAGAAGACTGAGAACTGAACCAACAGTGCAAAGATGGGCCTGTCCCTCCACCATCTGGAGACTGCATGAGTGCTTCTTGGGCATTGTAGGTTATACTTACTGCCTTGTTTAAGTACCACTCCAGAAAGAAATCACTGTGTATTGAGAGAACAGAAGGGAACAAAATATTTTCCTAACTCTTGCTATATACCAGGCACTAGGCTAAGCAATATATATACCACACACAGTATCTCATTTAAGCATCACTGCAGTCCTTTGAAGATGGCCCTTTGAAGGAGATATTATTATCCTCTTTTTTATAGCATTATTAAGTAGCTTATACAAGGTCACAGAGCCAGTGTTTTAGGATATGCTACGCTGTAGCAATAAATTAGCCACAAAATCCCAGCAGCTTAACATAACAAAAGTTAATATGTTGCTCCCACAAAGAAACTGCAAGGCAAAGGTCAGGGGAGGGGGCCCCTGTTCCACAAAGTCACTCTGGGACTTCTGCCATATTGTAGCTGCACTAACCAGGATACGTGGCCTTAAAGGTCTTGGCAGCAAGGTTAGCGACAGCACGGAGAAACGCTCCCCACTCATTCCATGCTTCAGCTTCCAACCCACTGGCCACAACTACTCACAGGGCTCCTCAGTGATCTTCAGAGGAAAACAAGGTGGACGTAGTGAACACACAGCGTTGTCTACCTACCACAACTAGCATATGGTAAAACCAGAATGCAACGGCAGATCTTTAAGCTTCCAAAGTCCATGCTCTTTTCATTACAACATTTAACCTCCCGAGATTGAAGCAATCTATTTTTCATAAAAAGGAAATGTCATATGAGATAATTTGTAGAAAACAAAACCTCAAGGAAACTGGTAGGAAAAGCACCTGTGGTGACTATTCTAGATTTGCAAAACCTAGAAGAGGACAAGAATGCCCCCCTGGAAACCCTTAAAAGCACAGATGAGACCTCTGCAAACTGCAGCCAGATGGTATATATCTATGAGACATGTATGCTGTTTCAGTCTCTAAGAGCAACACCGCTGGGGGTGGCAGCAGGGCTTCAAGGAGAAGATTCTGGTCTGTTGCAGGGCGATCAACCATTCCGGGTTGCACAGGACTCCCATCATCTTGGCTCTGAAAGTTCTACATCCCAAAAACCCTTCACTCTCAGGCAAATTGGAACAACTGATCACTCTGATTGTACATCAATACTTTTCCCCCAGACAGCTTTTGAAAGTGTCACCTCAAGTGGCTTAGCAAATTCTCCATGAAGATGCACAATGATCTGAGAAAGCAAAGTTTGCCTTGAGTCCAAGAAATACCTGGTTGTAAATAGCACATGTGAAGAGCAGTTCCCTTCAAGGAACTTAGCAGAGCGGTGCTCTTCATGGGCTTGGGGGGAAAAATAGCATGGCAAATGGCTTTTGTTCTGGGGACAACTCCACTGCTGCAGCCTCAGGTGCAGAAAGTGTTTCCCAGCCAAGTCACATCGCTGACCCATAGTTAGCCTGTAGATACACTAACAACTCTGTCTTTCTCAAGTTAAATGTCATTAAAACAGGTTGCCCCCTCTTGAATTTGTGCCATTCTTAAGATGTGCGTGGGTACGTACACACACAGACACACATGCGTACCTTTGCACTTTTGCCTACTACATTTCATCTTTTCCTTAATAGTTTTGCTTGTGCTTTGTTTCCTCGGCGTTGGATTTGGTATGGACTTTATCCTGCACATTCTCCATTGTGTTCTGGTTAAAGTCTACAGTCTTCAGCCGGACACTCAGGGTTCAGATGAAGAAGTTGCATTTTAGGCCCTAATTGACACAAACTTCTTCACTCACGTGCTTTGATTCAGCGACTTGCTTCCTTGAGCACACTTAGGTTTGATTTGTCCAACTCTGACTGTCTACACTGCCCTGTCCACCTCATATGTACTTGGCAAAGTCCTAAATCCAAGACTCAGATCAGATTCCTGGTCAGTGGTGGCTTCTTTGGTATTCTAGGTAAATTCTCCCCTACCTTTAGCAAGCGGACCTCACCTATACCACCCAATCAGCAATAAGTTCCCTTCTGATTTGTAAATCCCTTTTCTAAATACCTCAAATTTGCACACTTATGTTTGTTCAATTTTTAATTATTTTGTGATTTTTCCCCTAACATGGATTGTAAACTTTTGAGGTCAAGGGTAACCATTGAGTGCACAGCCCAGTGTTTGTACATAGTAGGTACTCAATAAACATATATTGATTTAATAGCATGAATTCACAGGGTAAGGGAAAACCAAACACAAAAAATGCTTAAAGAATATGATGCCATGAATACTACTCCATAACTCCTTCTCAGGACAACTTAGAGAGAAAATCACCCAGAAAAAGAAATACTAATTTCTCTCCCCTAAGAATAGGAACCTGGGAAAATTCATGATGAACTGATCCACTCATCAGCAGAATTCAAAGCCTATGCAGCCTTGAGTTATATGCCAACTTCTTACTTTATCCATCCTGGCTGGTATTTAGGGATTGGAATGCCAGGAACCAAACTGGTGGGCCTTTTGGTATTTGGAACTGAAATAGTTCTGGGGCCAGGCCCATAGATCTAGGCACTCCAGGCCTTAAGCCCCAGCTGTTAGAACCTTGAGAGGTGATGAAAGAGGCAAATGTGGGTTTAGGGGAGAGGAAGGCACAGATACACAGAGGGTCTTAGGAAGCAAGGATCCCTAATGTTCTTAGGACTCTACGTCACTCCCAAAGAGTCAGGAAACTTGTGTAGCAAAAGGTCTATCAGTCACTGCCTGTCCCTGTGCTGCCAATGGCAACGTGGCCCATTGGCAGTTTCACGCCCATCCAATCCTTGGCCAATGAGCACCAAGCCCAATACACCAAGAGCCCCTCCACACAGCCAAATGGGGTCCAGGAATGTGTATTTCTCCAAGTCTACTGCCTGGGGTTCAAGAGCATCACAGGGGACGACATAAGCATCGAGGGGCAGCTGCTCTTATTGACCACCCCCTCTGTGTGTCCAATCTGCTGCTTTTCTGGTCCTTCATCTGGGTCTTTGACAGTGCTCCTTATCCCCCAGTGGTGCTGGGGGTCTGGATTGTGGATCTGAATCCTCCCAGCAGATCAGTCTTTGTACTGACACTCCTCCACCCCCAGTTCTGTCTGGTACTCATTTTCAGGGCCTGGACTTTTCTTCCAGTTTTCCTCATCACATTTCAGCAGACCCTTCTGACTTATGACCCAGAAACACAGAAATATCCAGAACCATTCATCCACTCAACAAATATTTATCGAGCACCCACCAGATGCCAGGGACCCAGCAACACAGCAGTAAACAAGTCAGACACAAGCACTGTCTCATGGGACACAGGCAGTAAACACATAATTACTAAATAATTTATTAATTTTGCAACCAGAGTAACCTCAACTTCTAAAGCCATCTAAGAGTCACTCTTTCCTCTACTATCCAAATAACAGTGATTCTGAGAATTCTAGGCTTAGATGCTAACATTCAAATCCATCCTGGTTGCTGCTGCCCTCAAACACTTCTAGCGTTCTTGGAACCCTTTCTCCATGCTGCCTTCAATCTCTCCAGCCTCTTTTGGCCCCCAAAGCAAAGCAGGAACATATGATCTACATAGACAGGGTGAAGGAACCCTAATCTTTTTGGGGAGTAGGACCCCTAAAGTCATACTCGATCCCCAGAAGATACCAGAAAGGTGTGACACCAGGCAGAGGAAGAGCCTGACCTCTTCCAAGCGTAGGAAGAAGGGGTGGAAACAACCTGAGCGAGGTAGAGGGTTGAAACTAGGGCAAGAGGGGCAGGCAGGGGCCAGGTCACACAGAGGGAATGGTTCCTGACCCTAGTTATATATGAGAATTTTTTGGAATTTAAAAAAAATTTCTGCTGCCTTGGCCCCACCCCAAGAGATTTAACTGGTCTGGGATGGGGCTGAGGAGTTGGTATTTTTTTTAAAGTTCCTCAAGTGATTCTAACATGTAACTAGTGTAAAGAAAACATAGGGCCTTGGAACCAGCCAGAGAGACAGAGCACTGAATGGTGAAGAATATGGACCCTGGAACCAGACGGTCTGGTTTGGAATCCTCTCTCTGTCACTGACTAGCTGTGTGATCCCAGGCACCTTGTTTAAGCTTTCTCTTCCTCAGTTTCCCCATATGAAAAATGGGGATAATAGTTTATCCACTTTACAGAGTTGTTTGTAGGCTTCATAAGTTAATGCACACAAAGGTCTCAGAAGGCACACAGTAAGGGTGCAATGACTTTTAGCTTTGACCATCCTATGGGAGCAATGATGGCACCTTGGCCTAGGCTGGAGACAGTGGACATGGAGAGAAATGGATGGAGTTTTGAAGAAAAAATCAAGAATTTCATCTGGTAGGTATTAAGTTAAAGACACCCTATTATCCAAGAAGAGATGCCAATATGTAAGCCTGGAGCCCAGGAGAGACAAACAAATTTCAAAATCATTAGCATATAGAGCTGTGCTGTCCGGTACAGTAGCCACCATCTGCACACAAGTGCTTAATTTAAACTTAGATTAATTAAGATTAAATGAAATTAAAAATTCAGTTCACCCACCACTGTAGCCACATTTCAAGTGCTCAGTAACCACATGTAACTAGTGGCTACCACAGTGGATGCTGCAGACATGGAACATTTCCATCACTGAAGAAAGTTCTGTAGGGAGCACTGAGAATATCCCAAATCATGGAACCGTAGGAAATCATCTAGAAAGTGGCTCACAATTCTGGCTACACACTAAAATCGCCCCAGGAATTCAGAGTTGATTCATCTTGGGGAACTCCCAGGTGATGGTAGTTTTTAACAGCTCCCAGGACGATTCTAAAGTGGAGCCAGGGCTGAGAACCACCGACCCAGGGAAACAACACAGATGGCAGCGAGGGATCGTGTAAGGGCCTGGATGGCTCCAACACTAAGGGCTGTGACTCTCAACCTCCGCTGCACGTTGGAATCACCTGTGCAGCTTTAAAACTCACTGATGCCTGGGACCTACGTGGAGAGACTTCTCATTTAATTGGGCTGGTGCCCAACCTGGTCTTCAGGAATTTTAAAAGCTCCCCAGGTGATTCTAATGTGCATCCAGGGTTGAGAACCACTGATTGATAGAGGAGAAGGGTGTGACAAAGGAGACCTAGGAGGAAGAAAGTAATGCAGTAAGATGAAGACCAGGAGAGTGTGTTGTCCCTGAAATAAAGAGAAAAAGTGTTTCTATGAGAAAGAAATGATCATATCTGTTGACGGCTAAATAAATCAATAAAGTGCCATTAGATTTTAATGGAGCAGTAACGCCAATGGGAGTGGGTAAAACAGTGATGCGTTGGTGAAGAAGTGGATACAGTGTTTGTAGACAACTACTAATAAACCGTTTGAGTTATGAAGAGAAGCAAAGAATTCTGACAGCAGCTGGATAATGATATGGGGTCATGGACTAGGGTTTTTAAGATACAGATTTTAGAGTACGTTTGTATGCTGGTGAAATGTACTCTAATAAAGAGGGAGAAAGTGATGATGCAGGAGAGTGGAAAGATCTGACAGGAGGTTGACTTTCTAGCCAAAATCCACACCCAGTGTTATGGACTGAATGTTCATGTCCTCCCACCACCACTACCCCAGATTCGTAGGTTGAAGCACTAAGCCCCAGTCGGGCTGTGTTTGGAGATGGAGTCTCTAGGGAAGTAATTAAGGTTAAATGAGATCATATGGGTGGGGGCCCCAATCCAATAGGATTAGTGTCCTTATAACAAGAGACACCAGAGAGCTCACTCCTGCTGCCTCTCCCTCCTTTCCTCCCGCCAAATGAGCCAGCACCTTGGCCTTGAACTTCCAGCCTCCAAGATTGTGAGAAAATAGATTTCTTTTTGTTTAAGCCACCCAGTTTAAAGTATTGTTATGGCAGCCAAGAATATTAAAACACCCACCTTCCTTTTTGTGTTTTTAAAAAAATCCCCATTGTTTTTCAAGTTCTCAGGGCAGTGGCCCTATCCTCAGCTCAGAGCTAAATCCTGATTCACTTAAACCAATTGTCTTAGTCTGTTTGGGCTGCTATAACACAATACCTTAGACTGAGTAACGTATTATATAAACAATAGAAACGTATTTCACACAGTTCTAGAGGCTGGGAAATCCAAGATCAAGGCACCAGCACATTCAGTATCAAGCAAGGGTTCACTCTCTGCTTCACAGATGGCGCCTTCTAGCTCTGTCCTTACATGATGGAAAGGACAAATCAGCCCTCTTCAGCCTCTTATATAAGGGCACTAATCCTACTCATGAGGGTTCCTCCCTTATCATCCAATCACCTCCCAAAGGCCCCACCTATCAATACCATTGCATTGGGGATTTGATTTCAACATATAAATTTGGGGGAGGGGGATGCATAAACATTCATACCATAGCACCAATAGTTCTCAAACTTTAGCGTGCATCAGAATTACCTAGAAAACTTTTAAAAACACACATGGCTAGTCCCCATCCAGAATTTCTGATTCAATGGGTTTGGGATGGGGCCCAAGGATTTACATTTATAACGAGTTCTCAGGTAGTGGTGCTGCTGCTGGTCCTAGGGAGAACATTTGAGAGCCACTAGTCTAAGCTTATGATGCTAACCAATCCTTTCCTTTAAAAGTAGTCTTAGGGATGGACATGTGATCCAGTCTAACCAATGAAAAGAAGTCTCTGAGGGGATTATAGGCATAATTTCCTTGCTGATTAAAAAAAAAAAAAAGAACAGCCTTTTTCTTTTATTGGATGTTGTCATATTGAATGTGATGCCTGAAATTGTGGCAGCTATCTTAGCACCATGATGAGAAGTAACTGTGGCCAGCCTCCACGCTGAAGCTATCATAGTGGACAGATAAAAAGAGCCTGAATTCTTGACAGTGTTAAGCTACTGAATTAACCAATCCTGGAGTCCATGTCTTGTGAAATAATGTATTTTTCTTATTGTTTAATCTGTTTTTGAATTAGATATAAAGCTTTCCTTACTTGCAGCCCAAAGCAGCCTAACTTATTCATGGACTCCCAGACCCTTAAATAAATGAGCCAGGATGAGATGGAGGGGTAGCTTTACATAGAAAGAATCGGGGATGCTTTTTCCATGTCAACGTGAGAGAAGGCAGAGCATATGGGTACTGATGAATAGATTTGGGAGTCGGAAGATGAGACAGCTCCAGTCTGATCCTTCTATTTCACCAGAGCGTGACATAAAAGGGAAGAAGAGGATATAGCCAGTTGGGGAAGCAGGAAGAAAGTGTGAAAAAATCTTTTCAGAGAGTAATAAAAGCAATTTATTTGGGAAACATAATAAGTTATGGCTAGATACCCATTTGAGATCTGTGGTCTTAAATTTACAGAAAATAAACAACCTGGTTGGGTAATTTTCTCCAGCAACTGTAAACTGCTTGGGTACAGGTTTATAAAAAGCAAACAGCAAACTCCAACCATGATTGAGACTTTCTAGGTGAATATATTACAAAAGAAACAGAGTAGAGCAAGGGAGTACAGGTATCTGCAAGGAAGTGCTTGTGATGATGAACCACCAAGTCTAAGCCAGATTCTCCCACCCTGGTTAGTTTTCCCCAGTCAAGCTAAGGGTTGGCTTTCTCCTGTCTTCACAGGCAGAGCTTCCAGCATGCTACTTGAATTAGTTTCCTATTGCTGCATAGCATATTACCACAAACTTACAAGCTTAAAACAACATCCATCTGTTAGCTCACACATCTGTAGGTCAAAAGTGTGGACACAGCAGCTCAGGGTGTCACAGGCTAATAGCAAGGTGTCAGGTGGGCTGCATTCTCATCTGGGTCTCAGGGTCTTCTTTCAAGCTCACATGGTTGCAGAATAATTCAATGCCTTGTGACTGTAGGACAGAGGTCCCATTTTCTTGCTGTCTGTTAGCCAGGGGTACTCTCAGCTCCTAGGAGCCACTCAAATTGCCCCTCCATCACCAAAGGTAACAAGGGAGAATATCCCTCATTTTTAATTCCTTTCACATTTTGAATCTCTTCTTCAGGAAAAGCTCAATTCCTTTGAAGGGCTCACCTGATAGATCAGGTCCATCTGGACAATCTCCCTTTCTTAAAATCAACTGTGCCACGTAACATAACCTACTCACAGGAGTGACTCTCCTATCATTGACACGGGTCCCAGGGATTCACGCCATGGGCCAGGAATCTTGATGACCACCTGAGAATACTGCCTACCATGTTAGAAATGAGCCCTTTATTCTAAGAGGGTATAAACTGAATTTGACTTTAGATGGGGTAAGTTTGATACTTCCAAAACATCTAAGTCAAAATGTAGACTAGGAAGAGAGATACACAGGTGTAGAGCTAAGATTTGTACATCATCTGCAAGAAGGCAGTCACGGAGGCCCTGGGAGTGACTCGAATCACCCAAAGAGAGAATACGGAACAAGGAAAGAGGCTCCAGGACTGAGTTCTGAGAAATGCTCACATTTATAGGTTGGATAAAAAGGAAAAGTGAAAAAAATATATTGAGGTGTGTCCAGAATAGGATAGAAGGAAAACTAGAATATGGTGTCATGGAAGGCTAGGAGAATTTGTTCCTAGAGGAAGGGAGTGGTCAACAGTTCCTAGGCATGACATGAGTATAGGATCATTTACGTAATCATTTATCCTCTGGCTCTTGCCTACTACTTCCTCCTCATTTCCCAAAATCCATCCTTCATGCTCTAACACCACTCTTGCCTAACTTCTCTTGGACCACTCAATGCTTTCTTAGGCATCCTCACTTCTTAAATGCAGTCCTCTCTTATTTAAGGCCTCCTCTAAACCTGAACACCACTCCCTCCCAGAGCCACTTGGTGAATCCTGTTCATCCTTGGACATCCTAAGCCATTGAGGAATCATTCACTCCCAAGAGTTCCTCAACCACTTCCTCCCCAAATTCAATCAACACATTTCACACTCTATTCTACTTGTTTGCCTGGCATATATCTCTATTATGGTACTCATCCTAGTATACTGTAATAACTTATTGACAGGTCTGTGCCCTCTACTTAACTATAAGCTTCCTGAAGGCAAGAGTAGTTTGTAGTCTGCTTTCTATAACTGTGAGTAACGCAGTGTTGGATGCATGACTAGCTTCAACAAATATTTCTGGACCTTATGGGAAGCTGCCTAAATGTCATCTAGCGAATACAATGTCCTGGGCTAGAATAAAGGATCTTGGGAATTGTTGACGTGGAATAGGAGGCAAAGACAACTAAATAATAACAGCTAGAATTTATTTATTGCTTCATTTGTGCCAGACACCACTAAGACCTTTGCTGTCCTCTATCTCATTCAGTCTTCATCACACCACATTTAACAGGGGCTATTATCTTCACCACACCCTATTTAATAGGGGCTATCATCACTCTCACTTTACAGATGAGGAAATAAAGGCTAGAGAACTTAAGTAACTTGTCCAAAGTCAAACTCCAGCAAGTGGAGGAGTCAGAACTTGCACGAACTCAAGTCTGCTCAACTCTAGAGCCCTGTACTCTTTTTTTTTTTTTTTTAATTTTTTTTTTTTTTTTTTTTGTGACAGAGTGTTACTCTCTTGCCTGGGCTAGAGTGCCGTGGCATCAGCCTAGCTCACGGCAACCTCAAACTCCTGGGCTTGAGCAATCCTCCTGCCTCAGCCTCCCGGGTAGCTGGGACTACATGTGCCACCATGCCCGGCTAATTTTTTCTATTTTTAGTTGTTTGGCTAATTTCTTTCTATTTTTAGTAGAGACAGGGTCTTGCTCTTGCTCAGGCTGGTCTTGAACTCCTGAGCTCAAGCAATCCTCCCACCTCGGCCTTCCAGAGTGCTAGGTAGAGCCCTATACCCTTAAGTCCAACCAGCATTTGAGCTTTGGGGAAATTTCTTATGCTGATTCAAATGTGTATAGTGTTGCCATTTGGAAGTGGTACATAGACAGCAAAGTGCAGGTGATCCTATCCACATCGCCACCCTTGGCTGTGCGAGGCTCCCAGCACAGCCTGTACTCGCCAGCAGCTGGTGGCTCTACTTGACCAGAAACCATGAGGGACAAAAGCAAAAGGTCTATGAAAAGTCTGTCCTTCAGCATTGATTAGTCCCAGGGGCAGGCTGGAGAGTACCCCAGAGTGAGCCAATGGCTGCAATGCCAGACACTAAGTTGGGAGTGGAAGTGAAAGGTAAGGAGGCCAGAGTGGGGAGACTTGAGCCAAGCTGTCAGGACTTGGGCAATTTCAACCCTAAGGCTCTGAGCCAAGGACAGGTCACTATGCCTAAAATAACCTCCCCAAAGAGCCTTAACTGGTCATTTTGCAATCTCTATCCCAGCACTGACTTTTTGGTCAATGTAACTAATAATGATTGGGCCTTCATTATATGTTAGCACCATGAAAGACACAAAGCTCTGGTCTCCCACAGAGCTGAGGCAAACCCCCAGGGAACAATGAGAGAACTGTATCAAACAGTAGACAATACAGTGCCAACCTGTGCGGTACGAGCCCCAAAGGCAGCTGAAATTCACAGAAAGGAGAGATCCGGGTGTGCTGTCACAGGCAGTGGTGGCTTCTTGGAGCACATGAACTTGAATTTGGCCTCAAGGAAAAAAGAAAGATTCCTCAGAGTTCAGTGGGGAAAATAAAAAAAAAAAAAAAAAAAGAAAAAAGAAAGAAAGGATAGCATTTCAGGTAGGAAGAACAGTATGAGCAAAAGTGAGGTTGCGGCAATGAGAATGAATTGTTTCTTGGCTTGCAAAGGAAGCCCTTTGTGGAGCAAAGGGTACCTGTGGGAGAAGAATGGGAGATAAAGTTGGACGCGTAGGGAAGATTGGGCCATAGAGATCCTGCATTCCAAAAATATTCGATCAAGCAAATTCAGCACGCAGAATCTAGTAAGTAGTTCATCACGGAGGCAATGAGAAGTCATCTCAGGCTTGAAACAGGCAATTAACAATGAACAATAAAATTTTAGGAAGATTAATTTGGTGGTAAGGATTAGAATGAGAAGGAATAGAGAGAAGAGGACTAAAGGCCGAAAGCTATTAACCCAAAAACCTGGGTACTTCTTGGAGTATCCACTGAAAGTCAGACTGCAGCAAACATAACCAACATAGTCCCTCCCCTGCAGGGCTTCACGGTCCACTGAGGAAGTAATTCACTAATCCCATAGTCACCCACTGAGAATCTGCCATGTGCCCAGGATTACACTGTGCACAGGAGAACACAGTAAATAACAAAACAAAGACCCAGCCCTCATGAAGCTTATTCTGCATGTGTGTGGAAGACAACACAAAACCAAACAAATAATTACATCAATATAAAGTCAGGTAACAAGTGCTATG
Organism: Varecia variegata; assembly: GCA_028533085.1. NCBI lineage: Eukaryota > Metazoa > Chordata > Mammalia > Primates > Lemuridae > Varecia > Varecia variegata. Next base: position 17,179,994 of record CM052450.1, on the reverse strand, counting down.
AAGAAAACTTGAAAGTAGGGTCCTGGGAGGGGAGGGGTGGGATGCAGTGGTCTGGGAAGGCCTCTTTAACAAGCTGCCACAATATTTCAAGCCCGGAGAACAAATAAAATGGAGATGTCACTGACAGAAACAAGGACATTGAGAAGGGGGCCTCGTTTGTAAGAGTATGCAGAAGGTGGGGAATCTTGTTTCGAGGGTGTCAAGCTGTGAGAACAGCAGGGCATCCATAAAAAAAATGTCTAGACTCTAGAACTCTAGTCTACAGACCAGAGAAATCAAAGTTAGACATGTAAATTTAAAAATTATCCATTGATATTTGAGTGATAAGAAGCCTTCTTTCCAAAACTAGTTTACATGAAATGAAAGTAGCTCATGGACTAAAAACTTTTTTCAAGTGGGATGTAAGATACACAAATAGTGTTATCATATCTCCTATGATGAGCCCCTGCCTCCAGTCTCCTGGAATCCCAGGGGTGGGCAGGGACTTTGTGTAAACAGCAGGCAGCTGGTAACAAAATATAGTAACTGAAGCTCATACAGAACCAATCATCCAAAAGGCCTCTGTCTCCTGTTTCTTCCATCCCCAAGGCAGTTACCCCTTGGACAACACATTGCCCCCTTTGTGATTTTTCCCTCTGCAGATGGCTCTGGGTGTCGTAATGTCTTGGAGAAAGGGATTTGCAACGCAAAATAAATAAATTTTAAACTGTCTCTTCCCGCCTTCCTAGAAATGGCAAGAATTAGATGTTAGGATAGATGTAAGGGTAGAGTGACTGTTTCAGTTTGCCCGGAACTGTCTCAGTTTTAGCACTGAAATTACTGCATCTCAGCAAACCCCTCAACCCTAAGCCAAATACGATGGTTGGTGACCAGCTGGCTTGGTCTGACCTGTGTCTCACCTACGTGATGCAACACAATGCCTTACTTCTCTAAAAGTGATGTCAGTCCCATTAAAGTATGTGTTTAGTTTCCAAGCCTTACCTAACCCCCTTTTCTACCCTAGGAGCTGGGTCCATTTTGCCCACCCAGACAGAGCTGTGCTCAGAAATTCCTAGGCATGAGTTGCCACTAGATTCCTTAGTCTTATAGTTCCATGATCTCCCACTCAGTCACAGCTACCACCTAAACCAGGAATATCAAATCCACTGGTGACTTCCATCCATGGCACCTGCTGTCTCCTCTGCCCAGCAAGCTGGTGAAGCCTGGAGATCAGAGTCAGATTATCAAAGAAGGAAAGAGGGGACCGCCTCTGATGCCCTAACACGTCACAGGAAAGGGGAACCCCGGGTAAGTGACAGCCTGCTGACCTAGGAAGATGTGTGGTTTGCGTCTTTGAGTTACAGAAACACCGGAAATACTTATAAGCCAATTTCGGAGTTTTGGGTACAAAGCTCAGCTGACTCACCTTCAGAATGGAAACCAAGTGACAGCCCTCGTGTCAAGACACACATCATGTGGTCTTCCAGAAGCCACTTGGTTTGGAACATTCACAGATATTGGGAAAGCTGACAAATCATTCCTGCCAGTTGTTAGAGGCTGTGCTCCGGAATTATAAGGAAGATTCACAGAAAATGCCAAGACTAATACTAAACTTGGCTTGGACCCTTGTTATAGAACTTTCCTGCCCGACAAGGTTAAAAGAACAATCAGCAGGAGACAAAATCCTACAGGAATAATCCCTATTTGGCTGCTGGTCACCTTGACTGCTAGTGTACAGACTAAAATGTAGAATTTTAAATAGGCTACTCAGGTAAATTTGACCATTCTCCACCTGCAAATCCTTACCTGAACTACTATTAATATTAAATAATAGCTGAGGCAAAGGGTAGTCATTGTTATTATTGCATTTTTTAACTGATTTGTCTGGGAAATTGCCTCAGACCCCAAAGAAAAGTTACTGTTAACATTTCGAAAAACTAAAATATTTGAGCCCTTTGCCCTGTCCCTCCCCTCAGAGCTCAGCCTGACTAACTGAGAAGGCTGTTGCAAGATTGCATCACTGGCCTTTGCAATTTTCTGGCCAATCCCATTTCCCCTTCCTCCCCTGCCCTCTCCCTTTCCTTGCTTGAAGCCCTTTGGCCTGTTAGCCTCCTCTTTTCCCCTACTTCGCCAGTCTGGCACATTGATAACCAAAGCTAAATTAGAACCACTACCCCACCTCCAAGGGGATTATGTTTAATCCTAGTCAAAATTAATCCTATACCCTCCTGCTTCCAAGAGTACCACCACTTTTTGGCTTCTTACTTAAGCTGTCTCTTCCAAATCCTCCTGCATCCAAATTGCTTCTGTGATAAAACTGAGCTGGCACAGTGAAGGTGTCCCCCAGAGCAGGGGAAGTGGCAAAGAATTATTGAGGAGAGCATGAAGTCTTTCCATTCTAGACCTGCAGACAAACTTGTACCAACAGCGCCCTTTTATCCCTGCCTCCCTCAGCCCCCAAATCCACTTCTCAACTGGGAGTGGGGACAATTTGGGTTTAATGGCTGTCCCTGGACACACAGAGGTGTGTATAGAAACACCTTGCAGGCACAGAGACTAATCTCTCCCTCTCTCACACACACACAAATACACACCTTCCTGCGCATAAAAGGGCACCCTCCACGAATAGCTTTCTATCAAGTGACTCTAAGGATGCATGCACCTCTGAATAAAAACAATGGGCAGGAAAGAAACAGTGGGAGCACATACTGCTTTATCCAACACCTGGAGACCCATTCTATTCTGTTATCCAGATCCCTCCCCCTTGCTTAGGAGAACCTAAGGATTGCCACACACGTGGGAAGGTGACAACCCCTTCTGAATAAAAATGAAAGATTTCTCCTTCTGGTAGAACCCCCAGATTCCCTCATTAGAGGTTCTTTTCAAGCTGTGCACCCACCACCGACACCGCTGAGAAACGGTTGTCTTGTTAGAAATGTCCGCGGACACCTCCCTGGCCCCCAGGACCTCCCCCCTGTGCACGACCAGAGGGGGACCTCCAGGCGCAAGCCTGCCGTCGTGCGCACCCCCGCCGCAGTGGCCACGCAGTCGGGGCGTGCGCAGCTCGTGGCCACCTCCCGCCAGGTCCCAGCCAGGTTCCACCACCCTCTCCCCACTCCCCCTCCCCCTCCTCCTCCTCCCCGCCCTGGCTCGAGCGGCGCCGGCTCCGGCCAGGAAGCCGAGGAGGCGGGTCTCGGAGAAAAGATATAAAGTGAGCCCGGGGAAGGTGATAAGACGCCAGCTGCGGAGTCTCCATCTGGAAGAGCTGCAGCTGCCGAGAAGGAGGAGAACGCCGAGGCCTGCCGGACCCACGGACGCGCTGACCGCCGCCGCCCCCAGCTCGCGCTGCCTCCTGCTCGCGCTGCGCCACTAAGGTGAGCCCCGCCGGGAGCGCGGGGACCCGGGCTGGGGCTGGCGCTGCGTCCCGGGGAGGCCGCCTTCCTACGGGCCCTGCCCCAGAAAAGCTGAGGGAGGGGTGCCTGGGAAGCTGCAGTCCTCCTTCGGTGGCTTAAGGTCCCCCTGTCCTGCTCCGCTCCTCCTGCAGGTCACTCCCGCCCCCAGCAGCCCAGAGCCGAGATGGAAACGGTCCAGGAGCTGATTCCTCTGGCCAAGCAGATGATGGCCCAGAAGCCCAGGGGGAAGCTGGTGAAGCTGTACGTGCTGGGCAGCGTGCTGGCGCTCTTCGGCGTGTTGCTCGGCCTGGTGGAGACCGTGTGCAGCCCCTTCACCGCCGCCAGCCGCCTGCGGGACGAGCAGGCAGCGGCCGCCGAGCTGCGAGCGGCCCGGGAGCGACAGGCTCTCCGGACGCGAGCCCTGCAGGAAAAAGGCAAGCAGCAGGAGGCCGGCCTCTGCGGCCGGGCCCTCTCCAACCGGCAGCACGCCTCCTAGGAGCCGAGGGAGAGCAGCCGGGGCGGGGGGAGACGGAGAGAAAGAGACTGAGCGCGCACAAGCCGGAGAGAGCGGGGAGAGCGCAGGAGCCATGCCGTTGCTGTTCCCACTCACCTCGGAGAAGCAACTGACATCTAGAACGGACCTACCGCGCGGACCCACCAAAAGGAGTCTGGGATTGAGTTTTGCTGCTGTGCAGCACTGCATTGTGATAACGTGTCCAAAACTGTGTATCTTTCAGTTATCTAAATGCATGTACCATTTTGCACTAGGGAGGAAGGAGAAATGCTTTTTATATTATTATTCCTATTATTATTATTATGACCACCATTTTGCATTTTGAAATAAATTTTATACTATATCTCATTATCCGTTTCCTGAGGGGTGGGGTGACCTGGGATGGGCACGGGGAGGGTGGGCATACTCGTGATGGGGGTCTCTCCCTGAGTGCTGTGGAGGCAGCGGCTTTCTGACAGGCAGACAACACTTGCCTCTTGCCTGGGAACTCTGATAATTGTTATGGCATGCTTATAAGTCTGTTGAGGACTCATTTTTTGCTTCATGTTAGGGGTGAGAAGAGAGAACCTTCTGTAAGTTCCATGAGCCTCAGCATTTTAAGATCAGAAAATAAATCAACTTCTAACCTAGGGTAAGTAAATGGGAGAAAGAATAATTCAAAGGCAGAAAAGATATTCGCCCCTCACACCTTTGTGCTTGAGGCTCCCATGGCTGATGCCTCTTTCTTCCTAACTGTATTTTAGAGGGGGTAGGGTAAGGGAAGGGAAGGAGAAGGGAGGAAAGGAGAAGGGAAAGAAAGAAGGAAAAACTAGCTATCTGGTAGGAAAAGAGGCAAGCTTCCAAGAAGACCTAATCAGATGATGAGACTAGCTCTACCCAGCCTTCCTCCCCATGAGCCCAGATCATAGTAAGAAGCTCCAGGCTAGGAAGAGAAAAGACTGGTTGACACAGACCTGAGTCCCCTTCCTCCAGGGACAGAGCTTTCTCATAGTAATAACTAATCCAGTGGCTCCATAGGGCTCAGGAAAGGAAATTTTAAACCAGGGCTCTTAAAGAGGTAGCCAAGGGCCAAGGGCATGGGCCTGATGCCACTCTCCTTGCTTTTGTAATGTTATCTACCCTAACCAGGTACAGACATTTTACTCTTGTCATCAACAGCTATGAATTTTTTTGCCAAACATACCTATGGCTCATGCCATTGCCTCTGATCAGACTCTGCCCCCAACTACCCACCTACACATACATACACCTCCATTTCATTTCTGCCAACTCAGATCCTCCCCAGCATTCCTGGCCCTGATCAAATGCCATTTCTCCCCTAAATCTGTCCTTATCACTGCCCAAGGAAAGAGCAATCAGATCTGCTTCCATTTCAGCCCTCTTGCCTGATTTTTCAGGCTCGTAGTATGAACCCTGGTTCCTACTTCCTTTTGGTGCTTTGCACATTTATTCACATTGCTCTGCCCACCCACTGGCTCCACATCTTCTGAAAAACCACACACCTCAAATTCTCCAAGAGAGGTATGATTTCAAATACAGGTATTCTGACCATTGTCAAACTATGTATCAAATGATGTGCACCAATTTTTGGTTTAGAAAGCAATACCTATATTTTGGGCTTTTGCCTATATATAAAATACAATTGCCTAAATATATAGGTAATGCCTGTATATTTAGTAGAAGTAAAATGTCCAGAAAGAGAGAAGAATAGATGGTTTTGTTATATTTTGCATTCTGTCGGGTTTAGAAACAAAGAAGTCAAGTCACACTGCCTGGATTTACTTAGGTTTGCATCCTGACTCTCCTATTTGCTAGTTATAAAACCTGGGACAAGTTACTTAAACTCTGCCTCAACTTATGTAAAGTTTTTCCTCATCTATAAAATAGTACCTACCTCAGTGGGTAATTCTGCAGATTAAATGAGATCATACAGGTAAAGTTCTTAGAGCAGTACCAGGCTCATAGTAAGCTTTCGTCAATGACAGTGATCATATTATTATTGTTATAGTATTTTAAGAGAGCGCTCGACAAACAAAATCTGCTTAGAGTGACTAGGGCAGATAAAGTCCAGAAACCCTGTCAGAACAGAACATACAGAATGACTGAAGAACAATATAGAAGATGAGATACAGTAGCTTTACATGACAATTGCCTTCAAGTATTTGAAGAGCTGCCCTGTTGAAGAGGATCAGACTTATTTTATGTGGCTCAAAAATGCAAAACCAGGACAAGCAAGTAGGATTACAAGGAGGCAGATCTTAGGTCATTAAGAAATTAGAGTCATTCAAAAACATAATTAATTGCCTGTGATATATAGTAAGCTCCCAATTACTAAAGCCATCTAAGCAGAGGTTGGAAGTCAGCTACCAGGACTGGTATAAACTGGAGAGATTTCTGAACTTGGAGCTCCCATCCAATTATAAGATGCCAGGATTCTGTCTAGTATAAACAACGAATAGGGGATATGTTTCCCAGCCTGGCCTGCCTGTCTAAAACTTGCCTTTCTCTATATTCCCAATGCCTCTGTGTTCTTTTTCTCAACATGTCGACAAACATTTTTCCTTTTTGCTCTATGACTATTAAAACTAACAAATTTAATTCCAAAAATAAATTATTTCTTAATTAAGTATTTCTAACTAATGCTTTTGCCTCTTAGAAAATACCTTAACCTAGTGATTGAACCTAATAGTTCTCAAACTTGGTCACGGTGAAATACCCTTGCTCTTTGCAAAACACCACAATACTTTGATATATTAATATAAATACATATATGATTTTGTGCTCTGTTAGATATGTCTTGCACTATATTCTAATGAAAACAAATAGTAGCTATCAACTCAGAATATTTAAAAGTTCCCACATTCTTAGGAAAAGTTTGATTACTCTATAGTCATGATAACCACAACTAGTAGAAAAGTCATTGGTCCAATCAATGACAACTCACTTGTTAACAAGATTTTACTAGCCAACGAATCAGTGATAGACCCTCACTTCTGAAAGTCAACCAATTAGGAATAGACTCACCCTAATAAATATATCTCAGGAGCAATCAACAAATAATCATGCTTCTACAGATAACGTCAACCCACTTTTGCCTCCAGGGTTTGGAGAACATGGACAATTGAGAAAGCAAACAGATAAAAATGAAGTGATTATTAACTCCCAGGAATTAAACAAGGAACGGAACAAATGCAATTACAGTACATTACATTGCTCAGCCTCAAACAATCAGTATGAACACTGACTATTGATTTAATTAAAACTGTGATATTATAGTATTAGGAATATAGAAGGACAGGAATGAGTGTTTGTGTGTGTTGTAAAAAAGCAAAGTACACCAATCCCTGAACTTTATGCTTCAAAAAAACCCTATATAAGACCAGCAGACCACTCTGTTGAGGGAGATTGAGCAGCAAAGATCACCCTTACTGTAATATGCAATAGGTTTGCCTCTTTTCATTTATTTCAGACATTAAGTGGTGCTTTCATCATTCTTTGGAAATTCTAATCATTTAAAAATGCTTTTTTAAAAGACCTTTGCTTGGCAGTGGTCCAGGGAACCTTGGACTAACAGGTATACTTACTGTACTCTTTGTGCCCAAATTCCACATGTCCTTCAGATCTGCTGCCCGGTAAGTAGATCTCAACAATAACTTCAGCTAGTTTCACTGAGTTCTCATTGTTTCTGTGATTTGTATGGAACCAAGCAAGTCTTTGTACAAGATCATTCAACCTAGCTCTTTGTATAAAGTAATCAGAAATTTTAGTCTACAGGTGCATATTCTAGTAAACAATTATACCTAGACCTTTGTATAAGGTCATCAGGCATTTTGTTTGGAAAGTATACCATTGGACAGTTGGACATAGGTCTTTGTATAAGTTCATTAGACCTTTTGTTTTGGAGGCATACCATTGGACAAATATTTTTACCACTAAACTACTTATTCCCCTCCTGCTCATTTTGCTTCTGTTTGTCTAAAGTTTTGTTTCATGTGTTTTTGGCTTTTTCTGGATTGTCTTCTTTCTAATGTAGGAAGAAGGGAGTGTTGCACAGGGAATGGGTGGAGATACAGACTCCATAAGTCACCAACCCAATCTAAACTAGTCCTCAGGGATAACAGTTGGAGGTCCAGTAGACAGGCAACCAATTTGGGAAAGGGCAATTAATCAAATTCTGCTTTGGGTCCCCTACAAAATGTTCATGAGAATACTCTCTGTCTTGTCGATGTGTGAAAGGTCACCTTTAGTCTGTATTCTGGGGTCAAGGATTGTCAGATCATGGGTTGTGTGGTCCTTTCCTAACCTTTGCTTAGAAAGGGAACCCAAGATACCTTTCACAGGCATACTCTTACTCAGTGCCTTCCCTCATCTTTCCTGCTTTCGTCTCTGTCAAACCTGCAGCCTCCTCTGAAAGAACTCCTGCTTCCCACATAAAGTGGCATCGTAATCCTAACTCTGGTACTTACTTTGGTAAAGGGCAAAAATTTTGAGTTAGAAGAGCAATGGCTACCATGTAGAACTTCTGACATGTCAAAATCAATAAATTAATACATTTAAGAGGAACCCAGGAAAAATCAGGAGACAAAACCCCAAAGAGTCATTAGTTAGCTTCTTTCATTGGTATGCTAAGAATTCAAAGCAGAATTCTCACTTGAGAATGGTCTCTCTCAAAGATTCTGCTACCTTTGGAAGCCCCCCCGTCCCCCTTTCATTTCTCTCTCTTTCCACTCGGCTTTACCTGACTTTCTGTATGAGCCACTTCTTTCTTCAGAGTTTTCTCTGTAAAAGAGCAAATCACGTTGCAAAGTTGATAAACCAGAAGGCAACTCTGAAGAAGCTGAAGTTAAACCCTGGCCTGCAGCAATATTAAAAATTATCATTAAAGATTTTCCTAGATAGCACAACAAAGTGACTATAATCAACAGTAAGTTAGGGTACACTTTAAAATAACTAAAAGAATAGAATTGGAATGTTCATAACACAAAGAAATGTTAAATGCCTGAGGTGATAGATACCCCAATTAGCCTGATTTAATTAATTCACAGTGTCTGCCTGTATCAAAACATCACATGTACCATATAAACATATACAACTATTATACACTTATAATAATTAAAATTATTTTTTAAAAAATTTTCCTAAACCTCAGATGGCCAGGTAGAAATTTGTTACACAATTCAGGATTTTATTAGGTATTTATTGTTCTAGACTACACGTCTGCACGAACTGGCTCAGTTAATTGTTAGTCTTTCCACTAGAGAAAAAAATATTTAAAAGCAGCAGCATAAGAAAGAAAAATTTAAACAACTCAGCTGTGTAAAATCAAAAACAAATTGCCTTAAGAGGGCAAAAAAAATAGAAAATGCAATACAAAAAGCAATTTCAGAAACTGTTCTTTTAAAGGTACATTGGACAAAGATTAAAAATTATAAATGAAGTAAAAACGACAACAGACTTCAGAAAACTTTCAAAGAGTATTCTAGGGTAGACTCAATAGCTGAAGTCAAAGAAACTTTGTCTTTATTTTTTATTTCTTTTAATGGGCTCAAGTACGAATTAGGGGATTTAGTGAGGAAAAAAAAATAATTGAAATGTGAAAACTGGCAGCTTAGAAAATATCCAATATGTGGTTAGACGTTTTCAGAGAGCTTTAAAAAGTAAATAAGCAGGAAATCAATAGAACTTATGGTTTTCTGAGTAAAACGAATGGCCCCAAAATAAAAACAAGACCAAAAAGTCTTCTATCCTCTTCTAAGAGCTGGGAGCCTATGGACAGGGATGCTTGCAGATATGCAAGCAAGAGGGTCACTGAAAGAGCCAATGTCCCATATTGGCTAAGAAACAGAGGATGACTATCCAAAAGCTGCCCAATGGCGCCTCTTGAAAGGAGCCATCAGTAGCCAACAATTCCAGTCCTTCCTCTAAGCTCGTGATCCCAAATCTCAGAGGGGCCAGTGTGCAACCATGTGGATTATACCCTCCATCTGGGCACAGCTATGTCCAGTTTGGCTCACCACTCTACTGTGAGCCTCTAGCCCAGTGCCTGGCACAGAGTAGGTGCTCATGAAATATTTGTTGAATAAGTGAATAAATAAATAGATGAAGAAAGTGAATTTTTTTGGATACACTGTAGTCCATTCCTTAGTCGAGAGAACACAAACCTCTGAGCTGGGATATGACCCTCTGTCGTTAATTGGTGTGAATGATGGTGGAATGCATTGGATGGCCAGAGTCTCTCCTGGTAGAGGAGTAAAATCTACTGAAACCCAGTTCTTGTTTCAGCAACTTCCTTTGAGACAAAGCCAGGAATCTGAGAGTGAGCACCTGCTCAGGGTGGGATGGGGGCTCTGCCTGGTACGTCTCTCCCATGTTAAGAGCTGACAATAGCCATGGCTAAGTCTCCAGGGCAACCAGGACCACTTCCAAGCATTCCCATCTTGGGCTGCCTCGGGGGCTCCTCCGTCCTTTGGGGAGCCCTGAGACCTGATGCCCAGGACTGGCCCTCTAGGGCTCCCTCCACAGGTGCCTCCTGGCTGCCAGCTCAGTCCTAGCATAAGGGCCCTCTTCCTTGGCCTGGATTTCACCTTCTTGTATCAGGTGGCAGACCAGCTGGGTTCAGTCCCGAATCAGGTCTTCTGACTCCTCCCAGAAACCAACCAACTTCTGAGCAGGAAATCCTGCTCCTCCCCAAAGAGTGGGAAACCACAAAGGAAGAGAGAGATGAAACAGAAAGAAAGGCAGAGGAGGAGAGAGACAGAGAGAGAGAAGAGAAGCAAAAGGGAAAAGAAGATCAATAAAAAGAAGTCAAACTTGTCTGAAACCTCAAGGTAAGACTTTTTAAAATCACATTATAGATAATGGTATTGACATTTGTGTCTGAGCCTAGTACATAGTAGGTCCCTCCCCCCACAAAAAAGTTATTGAAATAATGAATCTATTGAAATGAACTGAAGAGTAATTTCATTGTCAAATGCTGGTCAAAAAAATAAGAAGAAATGCCCGATGAGCTTTCAAATGTGTGGGAGGCAAGATACGGTACGACCCAGATGGAACCAGGCGTCTGTTACTGGCACTGAGAGCGTTCTGATCGTTTTGAGACAAAAGTTAAGTTGGAACAAAAAGGTTGCAAAGATAGTGTAAAAAATGTCTGCATGTTCTTTTGGAATCACACAGAGATTGCAGGTCATAAGCATTTTTCAAAATCAGCTTTAAACCGATGACAGCACAAACGCTACGCTGTTTCTTAGAAATTGCTAAAAGTGCTGATATCTGCATGTTGCATCCAATCATCAGCTCGTTTAATATTATTAATATGGAGATCTAGAGCTTTGAGGAAGGCTCCTTTGATCTCAAGAAGTCTTATTTAACGGACCAAGGGAGGCCTAAATTTGTCAATCAAAATTCTTCATGTGCTATTCACCCATCCCTTAATCCCAGGCCAGCCTGGCTGCACAGGCCACTGACCTTCCTGTGCACCTTAAAGGGTCCTGTTCAGAGAAAATTCCAACAGGGATTTAGAGAAACCCTGACAGGAAAAGGAAGTGCCATTCCCCACCCTCACCACTTACCCAAACCCTCATTTGCCGTCAATGGACGTATCAGCAGAGGGCTGTGGTTTACTGATGCAGCCACTTGGAGGGATTAAAATAGCTGGACTTGTGCTTCATTAAGCATCTTTAGACGATGGTGATGTGTTTTCACAACAGTTGGCTTTTAAGAGTCCTGTTCCTCCACCTTTTCCAACAGAGCTTACTGATATCAGAGGGATACACTTGAAGTGGTATTTTTAGTGCAAGTATTGCTCTTTGGGGTTTGTGTGAGTTAATCAGAGTTGGAAGCTGAAAGGAGGGTGGGAGAGGTAAGGAGAGATGGAACAATCTCACTTCTTCTTTCTTGGCAAGATTTGAAAGCATCAACCTTCCCCGCTTTAGTATGATATGAAAATAAAATCCAAAAATCCCAGCTCTTTCTTTATACTAATTTCAGTACAGCTAAAAGCTCCCTGCATCCAATTTCTGAGCTAGAACAAATCTTAAAGGTAATCTAATTTAATTCCCCTTGTTTGCCAGGTGAGGGAATTGAAGCCCAGGCAAGGCAAGGACCTTGCCCCGGGTCACATGTATGTCAGTGGTAGCGGGGAGACTGGAACTCAGTTCTCCTGGTCCCACCCTGGGGCCTCTCAAGAACTCACCAAAACTTTACAGGAAGTTGCCCCAGATGCCCAAGAGTTCATAAACACTGCATCTGCTGATTAAATACACTATTCAGTTAAAGGATGTTCAAGTAATCCTTGTCTGGCAGAAATAGAAAGGAAAAGAAAGATTTTCCTAATAGTTAAGCTTTTCCAGAATCTGTTTTATAACTGTTAGTAGACTAGGGAATAGAAGAAAGATTTAGGGCAGATTTGTCATGGGACCACTAGAATATTTTACATTCCTACCATTGATTCAGCATGTTACATATCTCGTCTCTTTATATAATCTCCGTATTATCCTCATGTTACAAGTAACATTTTTTTAAGTTTGCTCAAATTCACAGAGGGAGTAAGATATTATTTCCGGATCTCTTGTTGGTAGGCTCTGGACAAACATGGACAACTATTGTTCAGTGACTGTTCTAGCCTTACTCAGGCCTCTCCCGGAGACAGACCCTCGCTCTAGCCACTTCATTCCACTTGAGGTTTCTCGGCCATGTCCTGCTACTTCTAGACTTCTTGCCTGAACACATGCAGTTCCCTCTGCTTAGAATGCCTTTCCCCAACTTCTTTATCTCCATAACTTGTACTTAGCCTTCAAAACTTAGCTCCAAGGCCACTTCCCAGAAGCTTCTCCTGCCACCGTGAGCTGATTTGGATGTCCCGCTCTGAACTTCCATGGCACTCCACGTATACTCTTGTTATCGTATATATCACACTACCGTGAGCTTCGATCTACTCACCTACTTTCCCTACACTTGACTATAATCTCCTTAAAGGTAGATGCCACACATTACTGAGCCCTTATATTCCCAGTACCTAGCACAGTTCTGGGCATTAATTAGTGCTCAATAAATATTTGGGAAAAAAATGGATGAATGAACAAATGAAATATTTTGCCCCCTTTTCTTCTGTTAAAATCATTTAATAAAAAGATTCATTTCCATGCTCTTGACTCTTGGGTAACTTCAGGGGGAGTAGAAGATGTCACTATTATAAGCTTCCTCTCCTTTCAAGCTTGACAGGCCACTCAAAAAAAAAAAGCTATCTAAGGTTCAATGTGGCACGCTGTTCAAACATTCATTTCTGCTTCCTTGCAAAATGCACTGACCACAGGAGAAGAATTTATATGCTATAAACCACAAGGACAAAGGGAACGGGAACATGGGAACAACATAGACAGCAGCAGCTGAGGAATGTCAACACCTTTGGAAGGTGTGAAGGACTGATGAGTGATGAGTGCCTTAGCAAACCTGCGACTGCTGATGCCCAGGTGCTCATGATGAGAAACCCACAAGAAGCCACAGAGCCTGGGAGAGTCCCAAGGATCAGGCATCAGGGACCTCAGAAAACAGAGGGACAAATGGGGGTAAAAATAGGAGGAGACACCTGCCCTCCACAGCTACTCCAACTGGAGAAGAAAAGTTTATTTTCTGGGGAAACTGACCAAAGAGACACCAGGCTCAGGGACACCAGACACAGCAGAGGGTGGAGTTAGGCATGGAAGTAGAAACAGCGGGATTAGAGAAAGACTCCATACTGAGAGATGAGATTCCCCAGTCCCTTTTCCTGGCTCAGCTCCTAGAATATGAATAGCCTGGCTTATACCCCCCTCCACCCACTCCACCCCAGCCTACACTAGGCAGAAGAATTAAGAATTCTTCCCTGTAGAAAGGATCCAACCAAATACTACAGACACTGATATTTGGGGGTTCCCCAATGAAACTGCCAGGTTCCTTCTGGAAGATCCCACAGTGGAGTCCAAAAATGGACAAGCCCTGCCCTCGTACGCAAGGCTTCCGACAGCCAAGGAATGGACTCCAAGGATCGCCAGAAAGCAGAAGGAATCATTAATGGCGACAGCCACAGCAACGTCAATATCCCCCCAGAGATAAGGCAAGATAACGTATCTATGAATAAAAATCAAGAAGCCAATTTTTTTAAAAGTACAGAGAAGAAGAAATAGCTCTTTAAAATAAGAATACAACAGGAAATTCAAAAATTAAAATGAAACACTGGAAGATAAAATTGAGGAAATCTCCCAGAAAGTAGGCTAAAAAGGGAAAGAGATAAAAAATAAGACATAAAAAGATAAAAGATCAGGCCTAGGAGCTCTGACATCTTCTAATACAAATTCCAAAAAGACGACACAGAGAGAATGAAAAGGAAATAACCAAAAAATAATTTCTACAAAATTTTCCAAAATAAAAGATTTAAGTGTCCACATTGAACGGGCCCAAGGGATGCCCAACACAAACAATAAACAAACAAACCAAAAGAAAACTCTCATCAAAGCACATTATTGGAAATGTTAGAACCCCAGGAATAAAATGATCCCAAAAGTTCTAGAGAGAGAAAAACAGTTCACTCACCAAGGGTCAGAAATCTGAACGCAACTGGACTTCTCAGTGTCAACACAGGAAGCTAGAAACTGAAAGGCAATACAGAAACGTCTTACAATTCTGAGAAAAAAAATGATCTCCAATCTAGAAATTCTTACCCAGCCAAAAAACAATCAAGAAGAAGGTAACATAAGGACAAAGAGATAAGAGCTGACCAGAACTGCCACACTGGTTTTTATGTGGCCAGGGTCTGATGGATTAATGCCCTCGTAAAGATGTTAAAAATGTGAAATATCACTCCTGTACGCAAGGGTTCGAAAAAATTTCCCTACCGTACGTGAGCAAGTAAACCAAAAAAGAGAAAAATAGGAGTTCCCAGGTAACGGCAACAGGATGTCCCCTGATATTGGCCTATCAAGATCCTAGGCCAGATTGGAACAAGAGGACCGAGGGTTTAAGGAGTGATGTCTCCAAGAAAAAAAATAAAGGAACTGATAGATTATCCAATTAATTTGACCTATTCATTTGAGTTTTCTAGCTCTTGTCAGAGGGTTTGGAAAACATGGACAACTAAGAAAGCAAACAAACAAGAAAAAAACCGAGGTGATTATTAACTCCCAGGATTTAAACAAAGAATAGAAGAAAAGAAATGCAATCATGGTATTGCGTGTACTGCTCGGCTGTAAACAATTAGTCATAATAATATGAATACTGACTATTGGTTTAATTAATGTGATATTATAATATTAGGAATCTAGAAGGAAGGGAATGAGTGTTTATATGCGTTGTAAAAAAAAAAAAAAAAAAAGCCCCAAACTATTGTTAAAAATATTTACCTAATTACCTAAAGCAGAAGTTCACCAATCTGCCCACAGGTTACTTCAGAATCACCTAGGGAGTGTCAAAGAAAATGAGAGCTGGATAGTAGCTAAAGCAGTAAAAACAGATTTTATTCAGGGCTATTGCAATAGGCAAAAAGAGACTTCAGTACAGAACTGGGCTCGATTCCAAATACATCCTGGGCAAGTGAGAATTGATAGCCAAAGGGCAGTATTGTGATTGGTGGATGGAAAATTACTGAGAGGAAACCTCAGGGGTGAGGGTTAGGGGGTGGGGGTTCTTCCCGAATGCAGGCCTGGGTGACCAGACATCATTTGGGGGATGGTGGAGGAGGAGGAACCTGATTAGACAGTGAGGGTGGTAAGATATTAAAAATGGGGGGTCTTGCTAAACTGACATAGCAGATTCTTTGCTAAAACTAGATTTTATAAAGAAGTTCACCAATGGGCATAGGAGAATGTTCAGGAGCCTAAAAGTTTGGCCAAGCAAAGAATCTTTGTACAAATGCAACTTCCTGGGTCTCACTCTTAATAAGCCTCACTTACCAGGCCTTCGTGGTGTCTAATAATCAATCTGTCCTTAGTTCCGGGGAGGTTTGGGAACCACTGAACTAGAGCAGAAATTGGGAATGTGTGTAGGAAGGGTCGAGGGAATTGGGTTATAAGTATTTTATGTGTGTGTAAATGTTTCTGTGTATATGTCAGTGTATTAAGAATCTATCTTTCTCCTTCCTTCCCTCTTTCCTCCCCTTTTATTTTAACTTAACCCGTAAATCCCTCTGGACTGCTGACAACATTGCCAGAAATGAAGTCCCCATCTCTGGGTTTAAACCGCTGCAGTCTGAGCTCTCTCTCCCAGCCCTGGGGCTCCCTCTGCTGGCAGAAGCCTGTTACAACGCTAAGCATCCTAAACCTAGAAATTCTCCTTGGGTTCCTGAGTAGGGCATTTTGGGGGGCTGTTTCCAAGCCTTCAAACTTCATGAACCCGCCCATCAGACCTAAAATGGAAAGTGACACCTGGGAAAACTGTCTTGCCTTAAGGTGTGAATATATAAAGATCAGGAGGGAGCAAGACAAGGCAGAAATGAGAATGAGAGGTAGATATTGTGGCCAAAACTGAGAAAGAGGAAACAGGAAACACTTGAGGAATTTAAGTCCCCACCTTCCTCTTCCTCGCTTTCCCCCAGGAGGTGTGGATAGATGGGAAGCCTCGTTTATCCACCTTCCAAAAATGGAAGGCAGGAAACGAGCCAGACTAAAAAGCTCCCTGCACTGGGAAGCAGAAGGCAAAGGTTCAAGACCCACCCTTTCTTTATTTTCTCAATTCTCAAAAGAAGTGGTCTCCTTTTTCCAGAGCTATGTGCCAGATCATCTGGAATCAGACTTCCTAAATCATAAATCATGCCCCCGCCCCGTGATTCCATCCTCAGGCTCTACTGCTCTTTCCCACAAGCAGAAACGATACTCAGCCCAGCACAGCACCTGGCACAGAGGACATGCTCAAGAACATGTGAATAAAAACTCCACTCATTCCTGTTCCCGAAATCAAAACCCTGCTTCAGACCTGAGTGCTTCTCGAAAGGATGCCCCCACGCTCCATTAAACACTGTCCCTTCACTCTGCCGCCCACGGCGGTGCCCTCGTGGCCCTTGCAGAACCCTCTGGCTTCGTCTCCAGTGATCCCTTTAGGCCAGATCCATGTGCTCTCGCCACTTCTCACCCTACTTGACCTCACTGAGACGGGTCCTCCTCGGCTTCCATGTTCCCTCTGGTCCTCCTGCTCCCAGCTGTTTCCTGTTCTCCTCTGCTGGCCCTCCTCTTTCACCCAACCCTCAGACATTCGTGTAATCTAGGGTTCTAGATTACTGATTAGATGGACGGTAAAGCCACTGATGGAAATAGAAGTCACTGGGAAATGGTGAGTAAAAATAACAAAGTCATTGGAGAACAGCTCGGCAGTTTCTTAAAAAGTGAAACATAACTTTACCATACAACCCAGCGAGGCCACTCCTGGGTATATACCCAAGAGAAATAAAAACCGATGTCCACACAAAGACTTTCGCACCGATGTTCACTGCAGCATTATTTATAACAGCCCAAAGGGGGAAAATTCCAAATGTTTGTGAATGGTGAATGGATAAACAAAATGTAGTATATCCGCACGGTGGAATTGATTTGGCGATCAATGACACATGCTACAATGTGGAAGAATCTCAAAAACATTATGCTAAGTGAAAGAAGTCAGACACAAAAGATCACATATTGTGTGGTTCCACTAACATAAAATGCCCAGGAAAGGCAAGTCTACATAACAGAAAATAGATTATTGGTTGCCTAGGGCTGGAGATGGAAACAGGGAGTGAACTGACAGAAGCCAAGAGAAAGGGATGTTTCGGGCCAGGAGGAGAGGTAGAAGTGGCAGGTGACACTGAGAAGTCAGGTAAGCGTAAACAGAACCAGAGAGAGGAAGGCACGGGAGAAGATTCCGCTGGGTATGGGGGGTCTGATGGTAACTTTGCTGGGCTTGGCTCGAGGGGGCTGCAAACCCTTGGGGACGAGGCCACACCCAGTGCCGCTGGGCAGGGAGAGTAGTGTTGATGGAGGGAATGGGGCTGGATCGCTGAGCCTGAAGGGTACAGAGGATCCAGAATTTTCTACAGAAGGGAATGAGGGGACACAGAGGGCCAGTAGACAAGCAGAGTTCTGGGATGAGGATAAGGAGGCCACAGAATGCAGAGGCTTCACGAGTGGAAGTAAAAGGCCAGAACTGCAGATGTGAGCAGGGGCCACACAAGGGCCTCAAAGGTGTGGCCCCTGCTTATTTCTCCAAGCTTATTTCTCACCGCGGAACCCCACCGTGTAAAATTCAGGGATCCAGCCATATGGAACTGTTCGCAGTTTCCCAAACATGCCATTCTCTTTCACACCTCCTTCTAGTTTTTCACACAGCTTCCTCTGCATGGAATGTTCTACACAGCAACCCGCCCCTCTCCCCGCTGCACTCCTGGAACCCAACTCCGTGCTGGGGGAGGGGAAGAACTGGAGGAAGGGGAGGAGGAGGGTATCTGTTATTGGATAAAATTATAGAAAATTATAGTTTCTGTAGCAGGGAGCAGATTTTGGCAGCTGCAGTACAGACTTAGGAGTTCCTAAAATCAGACCTGAGGAGCTGGGGTGGAGAGAAAGAGAATTCTATGCATTCTTACGTAATGCTGAGATCCTTTCCTGTTTCAAGGTTGTGTTGTTACTCTCCCAGGGAAGGCGGAACCTCTGAACCCCGGGCATTCGCCCACTTTTTACTCTGAGCTGTGCCCACGGTGCCCCTGGCAGGATTCATTTTCAGAAGTGAGAGGCCACTTCTGAACAAAGCTACCACGCAGTCACGAAAAGCACTACAGCTGCCGTCTCAGAGATGACAGGTGTTCCTTCGTGATGGACATGTTACGCCAAATGCATGGAAATTCCCCTCTGGCTGCTCCTGCTCCCAATTTTGCCATCTCCTGTTGGTCCTCCCAGATCTGGACGGTCCCCAGTCCCTTTCTCTTTCTCATCCATTCGACCCCTACGTCCTTCTCACCCTGTTGCTTGTTCTCGACCCTATTTAATCACGTGGCAATGATCAAATCAGAGAGAATCCCTGGCTGGGCTCCGGCACGCACCTCCACCTGCGAGGAGCACGTTCTGGGTGGGTATCTGAAAAGCGCCAGGTCGTGCTGAAGGTATTTGCTGAAAGCTTGTCCTAGAAGGTCGATGGTCAGTGCATTACAAAGGAGGGGCAGCCAGGCGTGGAAGGCACAGCTAGCTTCCTTGCTGTGGCAGGGAACAGTACTTGACCGCATCAGGCTAAATCTGACTTGAAACAAATGCTGATTGAAATGGTTGCATTTCCTTTTGTCTTTATTTATTATTATCTTTTTAATTTGATGAGAACCCTGGGAAGAGGATTTAGGGGGTGGGATTGATCTGCTCTGACCAGAATGATGAATCCCAGTGATTTCCCTGGATTAAGCCAGGCTCCAAGAAGTCGGCAATTTTCTCACTGCTGCAGCGTCTCAAAAACATTAAACAGCAAAAGTTTATTGAACGCCTATTGTGGAGCAAGGCTGGCGGGAATGGACAGAAACAAAGATGAAAAAGACAAAATCCACATCCTCCGGGAGCTTACAAGCTAATGAGAGAACCAGCCATGTAAATAGGACACACAATGGATTCGGTGTTTATTACATAATATGGTTAAAGTGCAGTCCCATGGGTCCCCGAGACCCTCTTGGGAAGGTGAAGTATGACTATTTTCATAATCGTACTGTAACATTCTTTGACTTTTCCAGAGGCTACAGGATGTATTGTAATGACATTGCCCTGACTGCCAGTGGAATGTATGCTTATCTATTCTTTTTTTTTGTTTTTTTTTTGTTTTGTTTTTTTTTTTTGAGACAGAGTCTCGCTTTGTTGCCCCGGCTAGAGTGAGTGCCATGGCGTCAGCCTAGCTCACAGCAACCTCAAACTCCTGGGCCTAAGCGATCCTCCTGCCTCAGCCTCCCGAGTAGCTGGGACTACAGGCATGCACCACCATGCCCGGCTAATTTTTTCTATATATTTTAGCTGTCCATATAATTTCTTTCTATTTTTAGTAGAGACGGGGTCTAGCTCTGGCTCAGGCTGGTCTCGAACTCCTGACCTTGAGCGATCCACCCGCCTTGGCCTCCCAGAGTGCTAGGATTACAGGCGTGAGCCACCGCGCCCGGCCTGTATGCTTATCTATTCTTGAGTTAAAAACAAAACAAAACAAAACAAAACAAAAAACCCTCAGCCTTAATCGCTAATGCACCAATAGCAATAGCAATAGGTAAAAAGTACACATGCAAAAGTTCTTTGAGGTCCTCAATGATTACTGAGCATAAAAGGGTCCTGAGACCAGAAAGTTTGAAAAATGTTAAGACAACGTATCACCTACCATTACACAGTGTCCTTGTTTCTCATCAGTGCACTTCGGGCAGCAATTATGTTATCTAATTCCACGAAAATCACTTCACTGGATGCTGTTTCTATATCCTTACTTTCCGGCATCATAGCTATTAGGTCATCTAATTATTCATCTGTTTGTGTCTTTGGGATTAAATGTGTCTTTTGAGGCTGCACAATGTTGGACTTCATTTTTTAATGGAGCCAACAATCAGCAATTGTTGACGCATTTGTCTTGTGTTCTGCTACCCTGCAGTTATCTTACTCATTGTTATTTTTGCTTTCTTTAAATTTATGATTTCTGTCGTGCACTTTAAAGTTCTTTATTTCTGTTTTCATCAGACAATAAACTTCCCTCGTCTGCCCATCCTTCTATCATTTTGGCATCATCGTATTTTAAAGCACACGTTCATTGTTTCCTGTAATTTTAATCTGAATAGTATAGGATTAAGCAAATAAACTTTATACTTCCTTCCCTCTAGGGATGAGAGTGGAGTCCAATCTGTAACGTAACTTAGTAGCATAAAGGTCTTTACGAAGTTATACAGATCTATCTTGCAGTTCTGAAGTTATGTGATCTAATTTTCACTTGAACTTTATCTTTTTTCTATTTCTGTCCTGCATGGATTTTGAGCTCTATCTAGCCCTCAACTATTCTCAAATCTCCACTGTTTTCTGGAAGTGGACTTCACAACTGTGGCCCTTTGCTGACAAACTGTTTCATCTCCTCTGAGTCTTAAATTATTTTCTCTTACTCTGAAGTGAAAATTCACTGTTTCCAGATGCTGTACTTCAGCTCATAACTCAATTTCCCTTAACCTTGTGTAAATTCTGTCCCTCTACCCGCAACTCCTATCCCTCCTCCAAAGCGCTCATGCTCATTATAACATTTAAATTTTTTCCCTGCTCTATTGGTAACTTGCAGGACTCAGGATTGCTTTGTGATGGGGTAATTTTCAGGATTTGGTTGGTTGGTTTTGAATTGAAAAACTTAACAATGACACATCTAAAATTCTTCCTTTGAGGATTGTTCCTTAATGAATTCTTGCTACAGACATACTGAGGTGGTTATTTTTACATTTCCCTGATAATAAATTCTAAATTGCTAGGGGTTTCTCCTCCCTGGTCCTTTTACTGTTATTAGATCTATTTTTAGCTGAGATGTGGGCGTCCTGGGCTAGTTCCATTTCAACAGTGCTAGTTCTTTTTTCTTTCTCCCCAGGTCTAGCATCCTCCCCATGTTTCTTATTCCTCTATAGCATTTACAAGACCCAGTTTAATAGCTTGGTGCCTTTCTTCTTGACACTCATTATTTCTTCTTTATTCTCTGTTAAAGTAATAAGCGTACGTTCCATTGCAGTAGCCTGAGCATCTTGAACCGGTCTTGGGTTTCCTGCCACCTGGGTTCTGGCTGGCTTGCAGTCTCCCTTTGATGTTGTAATACTTTTTCATTGAATTTGAGCGTGGGGCGTATAAGGCTTGTTTGCTTCTATTTTTTTCCCCCCCGAGATGTGCACATTTTTTTCTTAAGCTTATTTTGCTGTTTTATGCTGTTATTTTTAATTGCTTCTGACTGGGGGTAGGACTGAGAGTGAGATTTGGCTTGAATTTAGCTCTCTTTGCTATTACTCACATTTCCCCCAGAAGCCCCACACACGCTCCTCTCTCTCTGCCTTTGACAAACCACTTTTGAAAGACCATTGATCCCTGACGTAAATGGTGTTAAGAGGAAGATGGACTCGGGCTAGGGATGCTCAGGAATCCAGTCCTGTACAGTCATGAGCTTGGCCATCTGGAAGTCTCCTCTTGCTCAATGAAATGGAGTAAACATTGTCCATTATGAAATCCACCACGCAGGCTGCCAGGGACGAATGGGATCCCACCCAAAGCCAATCACTGCTCTGACAGGGAAATTGGCTAGCACTGCCTGAGACTACTCCAGCCTCCCTGATGTCACAGTTCAGAGGCTGCTGCCTGCCTAGGAGGTTGTAGAAAGCTCTGTAGGTTCTCTCTGTGTGTCCTACAGGGCTCTTCCGGCCAGGTCCCTGTCTGATGGCTTTTATGAAAAAATATCTCCTCCCCGCTCTGGGGCTCCTCTTGGCCTACAACTACTATTCTGCAAATGAGAAATTCAGACCAGGTAAGTACCAATGTGTCTCATTTTGGAGGAAGAGGTTAAAAAACAAAGGGATGCTGGAGTGTTCCAGAGGGTCAAGATGTGTTCTTGATCCCCAAAGTCCCCTGAGGTGGGACTGTATTTCTATGTCCTCCAGCTACAGGCTGTGGGCAGGAGGGGGGTGGAAAGGGGTAATTGTATAGCCAAAAGCTTGCCAAATAGTCCATGTTTTACTTGGCACCCTTAATGGAAAGCAATCTCCAATCTCCTACAAAAATGAGGGTAATACCCAAATTTACAACTCAGCCAGAAAATTGGGCTCGACGGAAAGACTGATAAGTGGGAGGCAAAAAAAAAAAAAAAATACTCTGGAGTTGATGACTACACAGAAGTGAGGGGAAATCCCTGGAATGGCTATGAACACATGTGTTTTGGTTCCTTTTTCAATTTTCTTTCAATTGAGCAGAATTGGATGAGTCCAGAAATGTCTGGAACTCCGGCATTGTAGCTGAACCACTACTATTCTGGCCTTGTCCTGTGATCTCAGTCCATGAAGATTTTTAGAAATGACAGCGGGGAGCCTTGGTTTTGAGCAACCAGGCCAAACCCCCACGTGAGAGCATGTTTATGAAAAACATGAACTGCTCTCTCGGTGACTTACGCAGTTTGAGACAAATTGATCTGGGCTCGTAACCCTCGAGGTTAGAAGCTGAGATGAAGCTGCTCGTATCCAGAGAGGGAGAGGGAAGGTTGGTGCCAAGTTGGGTATGATCCTCACTTCCTTTTGGGGTTCCCCAGAGATGCTCCAAGGAAAGAGAGTGATTGTCACAGGGGCCAGCAAAGGGATCGGAGAAGAGATGGCTTACCACCTGGCCAGGATGGGAGCGCATGTTGTTTTGACAGCGAGGTCAAAAGAAAATCTACAAAAGGTGAGGGTTCTGTGCCCACAGACACACGCACCTTCATATGCCCGGATGTGTGCTTATATATGCTCACATATACACACACTCCACATACTCACATACACACAGAAGCTAGCACATTCATACAAAGATACACACACATACATGCCTAATCTTGCACTTTCATATGCAGGTTCAAATACTGAAACACCCACATATAAAAGTATGAATCTAAGCCTTCACTCATATATATATATATACAGTGTATATTCAGCCACAAGATTCTCGAGCTACATGTGCTGATAGACATGCCTAGTCATGCACATTTACACATGCAACCACAGACATATAGAGATGTTTGTGGGTATCAACATACCTATTACCTAATTTACCTCATAAATACAGATCCTTTTATACACGCAGACTCTCAGACACATGCCCTCTCGTTAACTTACAAACCCAAGCATATACAAACACTCACAAACTAGAGCTACCCACAGAGTAACCAGCATCCATGCCCATGATGCATTCAGAAACATCTATTCACGGAAACCCAAGGACATAAAGCATGGACTTAAATCCCAGCGCAGTGATGACTTATCCACTTAAACCCCACTATGTTCTAGAAAATATTTCAGACAAAGGACAATGATCACAAGGGTTGTATTTAGCAACACATGCATAAACATACACACATATCTAAAAGCAGGGCGGGGGGCAATCTCTCATTTAAGCCCCCGTTACTTCAGAGACTGTCCCCAAAAGTCCACAGCCAGGGCTGATGCTACTTCTGCTGTGTCACGCAGGTGGTATCCCGCTGCCTGGAGCTTGGAGCGGCCTCAGCACACTATGTTGCTGGTACCATGGAAGACATGACCTTCGCAGAGCAATTTGTTGCCCAAGCAGGAAAGCTCCTGGGTGAGGCTGCTTCTCTCCCCTCCTCCTCTGAGCTCTGCCCTAGGGATCACCAAAGAGCTTTCGGGATGGGGAAGGGAGAAGGTATCAACCCCAGACGGTTTCTCTCAACATAGCCATCTCTTGCAGGGGGACTAGACATGCTCATTCTCAACCACATCACCAACACTTCTTTGAATTTTTTTCATAATGATATTCACCACGTGCGCAAAAGCATGGAGGTCAACTTCCTCAGCTATGTGGTCCTGAGTGTAGCTGCCTTGCCCATGCTGAAGCAGAGCAATGGAAGCATTGCTGTCATCTCCTCGATCGCTGGTGAGTGGGACGGGGACCACTGTGGAAGGTAGGGGCAAAAAAATGCCAGGTATGGTGCTAGTTTCTGGATTTTTACCTGTTTCCATGCAGAAGGTAACACAATATTAACCCGAAGTTGAAATGCTCACAGCGATATTAAGCAAAAGCTGGTTAATTGCCCGTACTCACGGACAGGCAGATGGACAGACAATGAGAGACTTGGGTGGCCAACTTGATGAAGGCATGCATGCTGAGTAGAAGAGACACTGCTAAGAATTAGCAGAACCAGGAAAAATGAGGGATTGGTCAAGGTAGGTGGGCCACAGAATTCCTAAATGAGTGTAACAGAGAAAAAGCCGTAGTTCAGAGTGCCCACTGTGGTTCAGAAGCCTAGTTTGTGATCTACGAATGGAAGGTCAAACGGATATCAAGAGGCTGCTGGGGTACAGCCTGTCCTGGTCCTAAGAGACAGACCTAGTCACAACGGCTAAAAAGGACTTTGCTTCCTCCATGACCAAAAGCCAAAAGTTGGTAAAGTTAGCTGAGAAGTGAAATACCTTAACAACATACAGTTGTCTGATAAGTGGGTTAAGCTAAGGCTAAATAAAACGAACAACAACAACAAAAACAGACTAACAGGCCTGCTGATATTAAAGGCACTCTCCAACATCTGAACTTGTTACATAAAAAGGCCAGTTTAATCAACTAGCTAGGTAAGGAGGAAATGTGTACAAAGAAATGTTCATGCAGAGATCTCTATGGGGTCGAGAGAGGCCCCTGATGCCTTGGATGATGACAGCATCAGAAGCCATCATCAGTAAAAAAGCCAGACAGCTTCCAGCTTGGGGGATTCCTGGGTCCACTTCTTCATGGATCCAGGAGGGAAGTTCTACACATCTTTGTTGCTTAGTCAGTTAAAATGATGTGGTTGGCAGATCCAAACATCAGGGTCAAATCAACCATCTAAATGTAGCTCCTGTCACTATAAAAAGAAATAACATAGAGAACCCTGTAAACTGTGAAGTACTGTGCAAATTGATGTTTCCAGGAGTTCTCCTTTCTGGCCCTGGAAAGGCCTGCGTAGTGACTGGATAAAGGGGCAGTGTGTCTGTGTCCCCAGCCAAACAGAGCGATTGACATGCCCCCCTGTGCTTCCCAGGTGACACAGACTCCCCACCCCTCCCCAGACACAGACTCTCTCTGGGCTGAAAGGAGGGGAGAGCTTCCAGATGCATCCTGAGTGGGAGGGTGCCGGGCACATCCCCAATCCATTCCAGGGCATTGGCCAAAACCCTCACATCGGTCATGGTGTAGGTGGTTTTCATGATTTCAGTGGATTAAATAATACATTCATTCTAGGCAAAGGATGTGTTTCACCTTTGGTTGGAGAATTTAACTTTCCATAAAGTTCACGCAATCTAAATGTGCTCGGAAGGAATAAGAATTATTTTCAAAGCCCAAGGACATGATGAAATTCTGATAAACTGTTGCCATATATCTCCTACACCTACTGAATGACACTTGGTAATTTCCATGAACTCTGAGAGGTGGAAATCTAGCTGGACGACTATCCCTCGTTTGGATGGCCGAAAGAGTTCAGCCTTTTGGCTTTGAAACATGTCTATAAACTTGCAAAGTACAGACACATTGCTTTCTCTCCCTAACTTAAGAATATTCACTGTTCTATGATGTATTCTTTTAAACAGTCAGTAAACATGTTCATTAATCCTTCCTCCTTGAAATCTGGATTCCATAAACATGGGATGCTACACACCAAATTGATACTAAGGTCAGCCAAGGAGTATTGGGATGGAGTTTTCATCATTTCTTCTAGGGAATGCAATAAGTTGTTTATTGAATTACAGTGATAAACAATTGTTTTAATCTCCAATGCATTTTGAGCTGTTGCCTTATGTGGAAATCCTACATTTTCAATATGCTCTTTAAAGACTTGGTTACTTCTTTATTAATAACAGAGACAGTATTTCTGCTTCTGGGAACCTCCTTAGAGTACACATCCATCCACCTTTCAACACCTTCTTTGGTACCTACTGATTAAGTTTCTTGCATGTGTAACATCCAGTTACATTGATTCGTCTCCCCTCCTAACACTGCAGTGCTAGTTTGGATACAAGTCCAGCTACTGTAACAAAGACCCAAATTTACAATGGCTTAAGCAAATCTAAATTTATTTCTCTCTCACAAAACAGCCTGGGGTAGGCAGTCCAGGGCTGATATGGTAGTTCTGCCACATGAGGCTGTCCAGAAACCCTTCTATCCCAGAACCACCATTCTTAGGGTGCTGTCTATATCTGCACGTCCAAGGTGATGTCTGAATTCTAGTTCAAGAAAATGAAGAAAGAATGATACAA
The DNA here is from genome assembly GCA_028533085.1 of Varecia variegata. Lineage (NCBI taxonomy): Eukaryota > Metazoa > Chordata > Mammalia > Primates > Lemuridae > Varecia > Varecia variegata. The sequence goes on along the minus strand of CM052450.1, from coordinate 17,153,173 downwards.
CTTGAAAGTTGTACACTTCTCTTCTGCCACAGCTGGCTGCAATTGTTGTGTTTATTCAAAGTGGACATGAGGTGTCCAGCCAAAAATCAGGAGTTCTATTTCTATAAAAAACATTGATATTGATAAACAAACAACTATCAGTCTCTCCCACATCACCCATGCCAAGAAACATATAAGACTAGAAGAAAGTATACCTTCCAGGCCAACCACATGTGAACCCCACCCCCCCCACACACACCAGACTCACTCTCTCTCACATTCAAGGTCCATCGCAAAAATTAAAACCCTTCCATTAGGCAGTGGGTGCAAGGGACAGTCGGGTAGGAGAAAGAATGGAAAGAGAATGCCTAGATGGTATTTGCAAAACAAACTGAAACAGAGATATTCATACTTGAATCGAACTGAAAAAAAAAATCACTGGATTGGGCAGAGAACATTTGGAAACATCTGGAAAAAGTTTCTCTGTCATTAGTCAAAATAAGTTGTCTTAGGTTCAATTTTAGAAAAGTGAAGCTGATTCCATTTTCTAGTCCTTTGGCTTTGTGAACCGCATCACTGTGGCAGGTGGTGTCAGTTACACACGTGACCGCTAGAACAGAGCCTCTATTGCCGCTTCCCCACCCTTTACGCCCCTCAGAGGAACCACGGACATGCCCTGTCATCCTCTGCTCCTTTTTCCTCTCAAAATCTGCGGAGCCGCCCACCTCGCAGGAAGTCTCAGTACTCACCAGAGCCATTTAAGGGTTTCTTCTTTGTCTTCACTACATTTGAGTGACTTACCTTTAAAAATCCTACTTCCTCTCAATTTCTCTTTCTTGGCGTCATGGGTAGTCCAAATACTACCAATAACAGTAAGAACACAAATGCTAAACGCACTGAGTAAGCATATTTATAGGTAGGGATAGCAATTTTTCTGTATTGAGGAAAATGAAAGGCATATTTTGGAGTGACATTAGATGTAATAAAAGACTGGGTTTCTTTAAATATTCAAAATGAAAATACAGTGACAGGAATAAAAGAACCTTGCCAAGGACCTCTGAATGCTCAGACCTCACTTTGGAAGCTCCATAGGTGTCTCCAATTACCTATTCACTTTTCTGCAAGTAAATCTTCTTTTAAAAAGATCAACTTTCAACACATATACAGATAGAGATTTTTTTTTTATCTTATTCAAATGTATTCTTTTTCTGGTTTACTCATTCACAGCATAGTTTCACACTATTTTTAAAATGTAAATGTGCGGTATTTTGGGTACATTGAGCACGAATCAACAACCTGCACATGAAACTTCCAGGAGTCATTGTTGCCTAAATTTAAGAGATTCTGTTTGGGCAAAACCTGAAGGATTGAGGCAGAGCCTGCTGGATTTATCTGGAAGTTTGATGCTGTATCTAACCCAAAAAAGAAGGGAGTTGGGGGAGATTTGAAAGGCAGGAGGACTCTCTGATGAAGACAGTGACACTTTAGTGTAAGTTGAGAACAAAACCATGACAACTATTGCTCCACGTTCTCCCCTTGAAAAGCTGGGTGGAGCTTAAGTAGTCAAGGCTGCTTAACCCTGCCCGACCATGGGTTTCATTCAAGTGCACCTGCGGATCAAAATAGCAAGGTCCTACCATCATTTGTGTCTTTATGGTTACTCACCAAGGAGTTTGAGAAGGCTTACAACATATACATTCTATTTGGAAATATACACATGGAAAACTAGGTTTTAAGGAAAGAAGAATATAAATGTGTCAAAATTAAACCCAACATAGACGCTGTGCTTAAGTTTCAAATTTGGCTCTTAGATTTATTAACAAAAAGTAAAAGAATAGGATCAGTATACAGTTGGCCCTCTGTATCCATGGGTTCTGCATGGATCAAAAATATTTAGGAAAAAAAAGTTCCACAAAGTTCCAAAAAGCAAAACTTGAATTTGCCATGCACCAAGTATTACACCGAATCAAGTGATGTGTAGGCATTGTATTAGGTATTGCAAGTAATCCAGAGATGATTCAAAGTATATGAGAGGATATGTATAAGTTATATGCAAACACCATGCCATTTTATATAAGGGACTTGAGCACCCACAGATTTGGGTATCCGTGGGGGGTCCTGGAACAAAACCCCTGTGTATACTCAGAGATGATTGTACTTAGAGTGTAAAAAAGACACAATTCTTATATTCATTTTAATTAGTTTGTATTTTTGTATATATTTTTTAAGTCTAGGTCTTTGTCATTTTGTCTAAGGCAATTTGGAGATACCTCATACATACCAATAGTCCTAAAAATGTTTCCTTCATTTTACCCAATCTAGTGCTAAGAATCTATTAAGGAAGTAATCATCAAATTAGTCACAGATTTAGGTATAAGAACGTTTGTTGTAGGATTTTTAAAATAGCAAAACATTATTAGTAATCCAAGTGTCTGGTTGTAGGAAAATAATTAATTGGACTCTATATCCATATCTATACCTATATCTATACCTCTGGAAGGAAAGTCTCCAAAATGTTACCATGATTATTTCTACAGGACTATGGATGATTTTTTTTCCCAGCTTCATATTTTTCTTCATTTTCCAAATTTTCATTGTGTGTGTGTTTAACTTTTATAATCATACGAATATTTTTAAAAGTTGTTGGAGACATTGTCTTTTCCATTACTTTGTGCCTTCTATTTACAATTTTTTACAAGAAATTTATTTCAGAAATTATTTGCTTCTTGCTGTGCTTCCTTCTTTTGGATATAATCTTATCTACATAGTCCCTTGGTATCACTGGAGGACTGGTTCCAGGATCTCCCATGAATACTAGGATGCTCAAGTCCCTGATATAGTATTTTCACATAGCCTATGCATATCCTCCCATATACTTTAAATCATCTCTAGATTACTTATGGAAACTAAGATAATGTAAATGGATATAAATAGTTGTTATACTGTATTGTTTAGGGAATGATGTCAAGGAAAAAAGTGTGTACAGGTGCAATATTTTTTCCTGAATATTTTTGATCCATAGTTGGTTGAATCCTTGGGTGCAGAACTCACAGAAATGGAGGGTTGACTGTATTGATTTCAATGAGTAGAAGTCCACTTCAGGTATTTCAGGAAGAGGAATGGCTGGAGAGAGAGCATAACTTCACATCTGAGAAATTTATTCTACAGATAAACTTGAACAAGTGCTTCCCAAATATATAGATTCATTCATTCAAAAAATATGTATTGAGGGTCCACTATGAGCCAGGCGCTATGCCAGGGCTACGGCAGTGAGCAAGAAGGCCAAGGCATGGTGCCTGGCATGGAGCCCGTATTCCAGTGTAAGCCAACTTGTTACTGCATTGTTTATAGTTGTAAAAACACTAGAAGAAACCTAAATATTAATATCAACAAGTATAAAATAAAAACTCCAAAGGATAAGAATCATGTTATAGTTCTATTGGCAGGCTTTTTGTTTCTTGGTACACCAAACAATTGTGTGTCTTGCAACTGCTTGCCTCTCAGAGCTGATAAAATACAGCATTTCATCCACAGTGACTAGGCTGGGCACTCCTTAAAGGCACATTTTTCATTCATCTCTGATTCCCCAGGGCTTTTGTTAGCCACAAATTTGGCAAACCATCAACACATTCTTTTTGAATGAATAAATGGCAAAGTGGCTTGCTATTACCTGGATTTCTGATTTCATGTCTTTCCTTAGACTGTGTTGGAGACACATGGTCATATATCCTCTCTCTGTTTCCTTTCTGTTTCTAGGCTTTCATGTCAGGGTGTCTTAATGGGGACACTATTGTCCTTTCGGGTGGGAAAATTCTTCATTGTATGGGGCTGTCTGATGCACTGTAGAACATTTAGCACACTTGGCCCTGAATAATTCAACCTAAGCCATTCAGAGGGGTTGAGCAAGGTAGGCATCTTCATGGGGGAGGAAGGTAGCAGCACAGGTTGACAAACTTGAGCAGGACAGGACAGGTTTGTGTCAGGGAGCAGGTGTGAAATATCAGAGACTGAAAGAGATGAGATGGGCATCCTCACGGTGGGGAGCAGTGCTGGCCTGGTGAGAGAGTCCAAGTGGGCCAAGAGGATATTCGTGTGGCATCTGGCACAGGGTGTCAGAACTGAGAGTTAATGGGCACACCTGCAAGGGGGGCTGCCATGGGCAGCACAACATGGGGTGCAGAGGGTATGCATGTAGCTTGGCATAGGGTGTCAGAACCCAGGTGGGGTGAGGAAGGCATCCACACAGAGGGTGCAGAGGCAAATGAAGAATGATAACATATAGGAGGCATTAATCAAATAAGTAATATATATTGAAGATAATGGAAACCAGGCTCTAGATGTCAGTGTTACAAATATGAAAATGAAAAACATTAGAATGAACCCTCTGCTGTTGGATTAGAATTGCAGGTATGGGTATGAACTAATAGTTTTTAATATACATGGATAGATACAGAAATATAGATATGTATCTATGTATACATGCATATATTCTCTTGTTCCGTCCACTGACAGTACCTGGGAGCACACTTAGTGCCTAGTTCTTGTTTTCTAAATATCATTCTCCACTAAAAGGAACCAAGGCTTCTTGGAAAAATGGTTGATTCCAGGACAGCAGCAGGAAAGGTACAAGATGAGCCTGAAAATCTTGTTTTGCTAATAAGTAAAGAACTACTCAAAGACTAATAGGTATACATACTAGAACACAGAGTCCAGCTTTAAAGGAATTCCACTAGCCAAGTCTGGGACCATTGGAACATTAAAATAAATAATGATAATAACAGATTATAACCTATTTCAAACAATAGGAAACAGCAAGTCATGATGATATAAGTAAATACATGAATAAATTAATCAGGAGAGAAGAAAGCCTTTCCATGAAGGAAAAAGCCAAATAATAAATATAGAAGCAATGATGAAATTAGGAAATCACCATTTGGTAACTATCATAGTAATAATTCAGCCAGGAAGCACCAAAGGATGTTAAAACTGGTGGTTAAAAGTTAAATGAGAAACAGGGTATGTACATAGTCTCAAAATACTACCTAATGAACAAGAAAAAAAACAAACAACCTGATTCAAAAATGTCCAAAGGATATATGACAAACACACAGCTAATATCATACTGAATAGGCAAAAGGTGAAAAGCCTTTCTCTAAGAACTAGAACCAGACAAGGATGCCCACTGTCACCACTCCTATTCAACATAGTACTGGAAGTTCTAGCCAGAGCAATCAGGCAAGAGAAAGAAATAAAATCATCCAAATTAGAAAAGAGGAAGTCACGACATGATCTTATATTTGGAAAAAACCTAAACATTCCACCAAAAAACTCTCAGATCTGATAAACAAATTCAGTAAAGTTTCAGGATACAAAATCAACATATAAAAATCAGTAGCATTTTTATTCACCAATAATGAACTAGCTAAAAAAGAAATCAAGAAGGCAATCCCATTTAAAATAGCTACCAAGAAAATAAAATACCTAGGAATAAATTTAATCAAAAAAATTAAAGATCTCAACAAGGAAAGCTACAAAACACAGATGAAAGAAACTGAAGAGGACACAAACAAATGGAAAGACATCCCGTGTTTATGGATTGGAAGGATTAATATTATTTAAAATGACCATACTAGCCAAAGCAATCTACAGATTCAATGCAAACCCTATCAAAATATCAATGACATTCTTCACAGAAACAGAAAAAGCAAAAAAAAGATCCTGAATAGCCAAAGCAATTCTGATCAAAAAGAACACAGCTGGAGGCATCACACTGACTTCAGAATACATTACAAGGCTATGGTAACCAAAACAGCATGGTAATGGTAAAACAGACACATAGACCAGCAGAATAGAATAGAGAACCTAGAAGTAAATCCATGTATTTACAGCCAACAGATTTTCAACAAAGGCACCAAGAACATACATAGGGGAAAGGACACCCTCTTCAACAAATAGTACTGGGAAAACTGGATGTCCATGTGCACAAGGATAAAACTAGACCCCTATCTCTTACCGTATACAAAAATCAATTCAAAATGGATTAAAGACTTAATGTAAGACCTAAAACTAAAACTACTAGAAGGAAACATAGGGGAACCCCTTCAGGATGTTGGTCTAGCCCAAGATTTTATGACTAAGACCCCAAAAGCACAAGCAATAAAAACAAAAATAGGCAAATGCAACTATATTAAACTAAAAGGCTTCTGCACACCAAAGTAAATAACCAATAGGGTGAGGAAATAATCTGTTGAATGGGAGAAAATATTTGCAAAATATTCATGCAACAAGGGACTAATACACAGAAAATACAAGGAACTCAAACAACTCAACAGCAAAAAAAAAAAAAAAACATTAAAAAGTAGGCAAAGGATCTAAATGTTTCTCAAAAGATGATATACAAATGGCCAAAAAGTAAATGAAAAAATGCTCAACATCACTAATCATCAGGGAAAAGTAAATCAAAACCACAATGAGATATCATCTCACCCAGTTAGAATGCCTATTATAAAAAGGACCAAAAAAATTACAAATGCTAGCAGGGATGTGGAGAAAAGACAACTCTCATACACTGCTAGTGGGAATGTAAACCTTTGTAAAGTAGAAAGTAGAATGGTGGTTGCCAGAGGATGGGGAAGGATAGAATTTGGAGTTATTGTTTAATAGATACAGAGTTCAGTTTTGCAACATGAGAGTTCTGGAGATGGATGTTGGTGATGGTTGCACAACAGTGTAAATTTACTTAATGCCACTGAATTGCCCACTTAAAAATAGTTAAGGTAGTTAAAAAAAAAAGTACCACCCTACAAAATACTTATTGATTACAAAGGGTAAAAGACCCCACATCCTAGGGGTCTAGTGATTTTGGAGGAGGTAGAAGAGTGGATTTTGTGAGCTTTTGTGAGTGGAGAAGCCTGATAGACACCACCTGAATCAAACGATCAAGGTTAATTAACATCACCAGTAATGGAATAAATTGAAATCATGGATCACCTGATGGGATGCAATGTGAAAAACAAAAATTACTTCTGTGAACCTGGCAAAAATGCATAGCCTGATTGAATCATGAAAAAACAGACAAATCCAAACTAAGGGACATTCATCAATAGCACACTGGTGAATGTTTAACAACCAGCTCTCCAGAAGGGAAAAATCAGAAATCCTGATTGGTAGCATTTCTATGGTGTGACTATTCCCATGATGACCATGATGTCAACTTGCTTGCGAAATTCGTGAACATTTAAAAATCAGCTCTCACAATCTAGTGTGAGCCAACTCCAGCATATCAGCTTGTACAAAATAACTGGCTGTACTCTTCAACAGTGTCAATGTTATTAAAAATCAAGGAGAAACTTAGAAATTGTTCCGTATCAAAGGAGACTTAAGAGTCATGACAATTAAATGCAACACATGATCCTCGATTGTATTCTTTTGCTATAAAAGATATTATTGGGGTAAGTGTCAAGATTTGAATGGGGTCTGTGGATTAGATAACAAGGATACATCAATGTTACTGTAGTGAATTGAATGGTGGCCCTGAAAAAGATATATCCACATCCTAACTGCTTGAACTTGCGAATGTAACCTTATTTGGGAAAACGGTCCTTGCAGACGTCATTAAGTTAAGGATCTTGTGATGAGATCATCCCAGATTACCCATGCGGGCTTTAAATCCAATGTCAAGTGTCCTTATAAGAGTCAGAGGAGTGGAAGATACAGACAGAGGAAGTGCAGAGAAGACCACGTAAAGACAGAAGGAAAAGATTGGAGTTACCTAGCCACGAGGAATGCGGACCACCAGAAAAGCTGGAAGAAGTAAGGAAGCATTTTCCCCTGGAGCCTTTGAAGGGAGCACGGCCCTGCCAACACATTGATTTCAGATTTCCTGACTCCAAAACTGTGAGGGAATAAATTTCGTTGTCTGAAGCCACCCAGTTTGTAATAATTTGTTATGGTAGCCCTAGGAAACTAATAAATTACCTCCCTCATTTTGATGGTTGTGTTGTGATTATGTAAGAGTGTCGCTATGAACGCTAAAGTATTTGAGGGTGATGGGACATAGGGTCAGCAATGACCTCAATTTTAGCTGTTACCCTCAAGTGGCTCAGGAAAAGAAAAATAGATTGTGTGTACTATTCTTGCAACTTTTCTATAAATTTGAAATTATTTCAAAAGAAAAAAAAAATCCACATCTGGCCGGGCGAGGTGGCTCACGCCTGTAATCTTAGCACTCTGGGAGGCTGAGGCGGGTGGATAGTGTCAGCTCAGGCGTTCGAGACCAGCCTGAGCAAGAGCGAGACCCAGTCTCTACTAAAATAGAAAGAAATTATATGGACAACTAAAAATATATGTAGAAAAAATTAGCCGGGCATGGTGGTGCATGCCTGTAGTCCCAGCTACTCGGGAGGCTGAGGCAGGAGGATCGCTTGAGCCCAGGAGTTTGAGGTTGCTGTGAGCGAGGCTGACACCACGGCACTCTAGCCCGGGCAACAGAGTGAGACTCTGTCTCAAAAAAAATCCACATCCTAGGGGTCTAGTGATTTTGGAGGAGGTAGGAGAGTGGATTTTGTAAGGCTTTTTCATGGGTTCCTTAGAGATCCCCTGCAGGGGACACCACCACCCTACCCTAGGCCCCTGCAGTTCCCTCGATGTGGGCAAGGCCTTTTCTAGCTCACTACTTTCAGTTCAGCTTCCTCCTCAGCTCCAGGGCTTTGATCAGCTCAGCCCTCTTGGCTCAGTTCACTCTACCATGACTGGGCAGGTGGCCCCAGGCCAGCCGCCTTCCAGAGGATCCACATTTGGCCTGCGGGAGGCTGGCTTTTGGAGGACATAGATGAACTTAACAACGCACTCAGCTTTGTTCTCAGGTGAGGGCAGTTCCAGCCCTACCTCTTGCCTTTAGACTTTCAGATGTGAGTCAAATACCAGTCCCAAATTCCAGGGCACACTTGTAAAGTTCTCTTGAGGCCTCTCTCATGTGGCTCAAGGTGAAGGGGATACAACAGCCTCCCCTATACCTTGGGGGACAAACACATAGGACACTGACTACTCCCTTTTCCAAGCACAGCTATTTAGGCTGGACATTGGTGATTAGGTAACACTGGCAGAACTGGTTTGAGCATACCCTTCAACCGTGGGGGTTCTTCGGATCTATTATTTTATTCTTGTCTTAGGAGATATGCTGATACTCTGGGAAAATAGGAGGAACCACATTTCACATTCTGTCAACAGGCCCCACACCTGCATAGAAATGTTCATGCCAAAGTCACCTTGTGAAATTTAGTAAAAGGTTTTATCTTATATATCTCCTGCAGCATTTTATATTGCTTCAACACCATACACTCCTCCCTTGTCATGAGCTGAAACAGTCCCCTGTGTTTCCTCTAGTCACCCTAATTGGCCCTTCTCAGTCTTTAGGTTCCTCTCATCTCCCCAACCTTAGTTGTTGGTTTCCTTGGGATTCTTCCAACCTAAACCCTCTTCTCTTTTCATTCAACACATTCTCCGTTGGCAATCCCATCCATTCCTGTTGCTTCAATTATCATTGGTTTGTGGGTTGTCTCAATGCTTAGGATGAGAACCTCAGAGCCTGGAGAAGATGGGTGGGTTTATCTTTAAAACCCAACTCAACCCAAACAACTAAAGAGTTTAGACAATGAGGGTCTCAGGTGAGGAAAGATTTTTTAGGAAGAGCTGGGAAAAAAGGAGACAGGATCCAGGATGAGTTTCCAGCCTCAAAGCCTTTTAGATATGGTAACCCTCATATTGGGGCTCACTCAATAGAGGCTAGAGCCGGTTTGCCTGGGGTGGCTCTGAAACTGTGAAGGCAGGCAGGAATGAACCTTTTCAGTCCTGTAGGCTTTCTTCTGAGCTCTCAATTAAAGCAGTCTACAATCCGCCTTTGAAATGGAAATCATTTCAAAATCTCAGCAAGGCAGTTGGGGATGGAGGGTGGAGAGGGGATGAACAAAAGCACGGAGGCCTCTTTGACCTCCCCTACTCAACTAACAAGGCCCAGTGCATAGTTTTTCTGCCAGCTCTCTGGCTCTTGCTGTTTCCACAGTGGCTAAGTCCCAGCATTTCTGGGACAGAGCTAATTGCAAACATTCTGTCCCATTTATCACCACATCTGCACTCATCCTTGTCAGACTCCACGTCCCATATTTTGCTTCAGAAGATACGGTCATCGTAGCTCTGTTTCTTTGTTTTCTAAAGCTTCTCAGAAGAGAAATAAATCTAGCTGAGAATAACTCCAGTCTCTTACAGAAGCCAACATTCAACCCTTGGGCAAAAGCACTCAGGCTTCTGATCCCCTCACTTTCATGCCTCTTCATGCACATGAGAACAGGACCTTTATTTACTTATTAATTGGATTTAATTAAGCTCATACTCTGCCATATTTTTTTTAAGTGGGAATTGAACAAGTGGATCTCATAGGGTGCAATCAGAAAAGAACTTGATTCTCTCCTTCTCTGCCCATTCAAATCGTTTCTGTGGGCAGCTCTTCCCCGAGCCTGAGTGTGAGCTAGGGCACAGTAACGCTTTTATGGTCACTCCAGGATAATAAAAGACCCTCTGACGGCCTCCAGTCCCAAGGACAGTCTCAATTCTTATTTTTTTTCTTTTTTTTTTTATACCATGTTTTTACTGTAGCAGTCTCACTTCAGAATAGTCAAAATGTAATTTAACTTTAATGCTTCCCCCCTCATCACTGGAACTGCTGTTAACAGGAAACCTGAGACCGGGAAGCGAGATGTGTTTGGCTTTTCCTCTCTTTTCCCATCTCTTTCTCACCAGGCTTCTTCTAGCCTCTCTTGGGTTAAAGATAAGGGGAGAATGCAGGAAAGAAGATAAGTTAGGAGTAGGAAAGGTCTTACTTAGCTGTCACCCAGCTAATACAGCATTGGTCTCCTGTGGCCCCAGCAGACATTCAGAGCTCATACTCTCAGATTTGGTGGATGATCAGATCTGACTCTTGCACCGGAGGTTTTTGTGGATACTTTGGAGGAACTTTCTGGAATATTAGTAGTTCTTTCTATGATTGGAGCAGTATTTGCTTATGTTCTTTCCTTTGGGCCATGAGAATGCAGTGGGACTGCAGGATAATACACTCAGCACTTCAGGCTGTCCTTTGGGGCAGGATTGGGAACGGTTCCAGGGTAGAAGGGAAGAGCCCTGGGACAAGGTCCACAGGGTGGTGAGCAGAGTGTGGGCTGGATTTCAGGTCCACCTACAAGGGTTCCTTTGTGCATGACACAGTTGGCACCAGCAAAGCGGTGGCCTCACCCACAGCCACAGCCTCTCAGGTTGGGTCAGACCCCAGTCATGCTCCTCAAATTGGTGCTCCTCAAACTCCTGGGGACAAGCTCTCCAAGAGGTCCCTTTGAAGTTACTCTCCCAAGGATTGATGTGAGGGGAAGCCCCCACCCCTTCCTCTCGGAAGATCAATGAGACACTGCCAATTTCATCTCCCTGACTCCTACCCTCTCTGGCCTTCTCGTCTCAGCCCGTTTGGTCCCTTGGGATGACTGAGGATCTGTTTGTTGCAAGTCCATTTTTGGTGTTTTGAATTTGTTTGTTTGTCACCACCTGCCACGTAAGCACAGATAGTCTGGAACCTCTTTTCAGAACATGGAGGCATTTGCCAATAACCGCGGTGTTCTCAGCCTTTGAACCTCAGCTGAGACCGACGCAGGAAAAGTCAAATTTAAAATCCTGTTACACATTGTTTATTCCACATTGACCAGGACTTTGAACTCACAGAATCTTTTTTTAAAAAATAAAGATCTGTGTTTTTAGAGGGGCTTTTTCCTCTTCAACTTTTGGAAATTTCTAGATATATTTTACATAGAGCAGAATGCAGAGATTCCCTCATACAAACTAATTAGCGTTACGTGGGAGAATGTTGAGGAACAGTACCTATGAATAGAAATCACACTTTAATTAAATGCACCAACGTTGTTAGGGCACAATGAGAACCTGGGAGATTTTTTAACATTATCTTCTTTTTCTTTCCCCCAGCCCCTGCTTTTTGATATGTTCCAGCTTTCCTTTAGTGAGCCTAGACTGGTTCACAATCCTTATCTGCAATTTCAAAATCCTAAAAGCTATGGTTGGGGGGGAATGGGAAAAAAAAAATTAAGCTCTGAAAACTAAGAATTTTCTTTTCATAATTAATTCTACAAAATTAATTTAACCTGAACTGAGAGAGGCTACTGAAAGCCTTTGTGTCAGCGTGAACTTTCAAATGTTTTAGCACAGAAATAGCGACGTGTTTTTTACAAGATGCCTCCCCAGACCCTACTGGAAGTATCTATGTGTACCATACTACCATTTAAACCCCAAATAATTCTGAATTCCATAATGCATCTAGCCTTAACAGTCTTGGATAAGTGCTTGCAAGTCTGTACTTTTGTAAAGGAGAAAATATAATGAACTTTGTTATTATTTTTCTTGTCCTATTAGCTTCTCACTGCCTAACTCACTCATTCCTGACTCTAATATTTGTACAAGCCCCATCTCCGCAGCCTTTCATGCACTTACTCTCATCAAAACAGAGTTCAGAACTTACCTCCTCCAGGTGGAGTTTCCTGATTAGTCCAATGTCTGTCTTCACCTGAATATCCAGTTTAGATTTGGAACACATGTTCTCCAAAGTCATACTAGTTTGGACTTAATAACTCATAATTCAGTGACTGCTCACTCAGCTGTCATCGTGGAACTTCAGCCTCTTCCAAAGATGTTCTCTCCCCATTTCTGCCCACAGTTCCTATTTGAGGTGCAATCAGCTTATGCTGCCATGCCTTTCCTGCGCCCACACTCACTCTCGAAACCCACCATAAATATGGTTTATGGATAAAGCCACTCTTTGCTACTGAAGCCTTCAGCAAAGCCCTCCACTCCAGAACACAGGCTAGAAGAATCAGGGGATGGAGGGGGTGCGAATTTACAGGTTAACAGGCTCTACACATGGTCCTTATGCTCATTGAATTTGAGAACTACTGGCTTAAAGGTTTACAAATCAATGGCAAGTCACAAAATTTGAGAGAGGAAATATGGTTATAATGAATGTCAACAACAGCTGCAGCCATAGTTAGTTAGGTTACAATGTATCCCACATATAATCTTCATACTAAAGGCTAATAATTTTTCAGTAGCTTTTGTCCAATCTTGACCCTTGCATAACAATTCAGTATTTTTTTTCACCACTTAAAAACATTTTGAAACCGTGTATCCATGTCATGAATTTTTCAGGAAGTTTTCTGTCATGTCTGGCTCCTTCCCTACCTCTCTCCTTTTTTCTGCTTTCTCTTTCTCTCTCTCTTATATTCTTCTCCTTCTCTCCTGAAAAACCATTTAGGATTCTTCTTTGTACCTTAAGCATCATTAAGGATAGGAGACGTGATGTGCTGAGCTCCGTGAGTGTTATAAAAATCACTGCTGCAGGAATTCAGATTACGACTTCTTATGGTCTCTTGCTTCTGAATCTCTGCTGCCATCCGGAAAAACACGTTAAATGCCACAGTTAATATATTTATTGCCATCTAGGAGGGTGTAGTGGGCCGAATGGTGGCCCCTCACCAAAAGATATGTCCACCTGGAACCGTGAATGTGACCTTATAGGAACACACGTAAGGTCCTTGCAGATGTAATGAAATCAAGATCTCGAGATGAAATCATCCCGGATTATCTGAGGGGGGCCTAAATCCAAAGACAAGTGTCCTTATAAGAAGAGTAAAAGACAGAGACAGAAGAAGAGAAAGTGATGTGAAGATGGAGGCAGAGACTGGAGCAATGCATCTCCAAGCCAAGGAACACCCAGGACTGCCCGCAGACGAGAGAACTGGAAGAGACAAGGAAGGATTCTCTGCTAGAGCCTCTAGGGGGAACATGGCTATGCCAACACTGTGGTTTTGGATTTCTGACTTCCAGAACTGTAAGAGAATACACGTCTGTTGCCTTAAGCTACCCCGTTTGTGGTACTTCGTTACAGCACCCCTAGGAAATGAATACAAAGGGCCTAGGAGTGACTAGCCCTATTTATGGGTACCCTCATCTGTCAGTATAGACGTGAAAATAATGCTGCTATTCATAAATTTTGACTATTTTGGACTTGACTGTCAAAACATAGAAAATCCTCACCAATGTAGGAAGAGCTGGATTTGACACATGGATCCTGGAAGATACTCGTATAAAGAACAGTGGCTTCTATAGAAGACATACCACCTAGTGCCTGAAAGTGTAGGCCACTAGAGTCAAATTTGAATCCTGGTGTGAATCCTAGTACTGCCACTCATTAACCTTGCAACTTTGAGCAGTTATTTAGCCTTTAGACTTGAGACTGGCACATGAGAGCTAAACATATGTTAGCTCCTATTTAGCTCCATTTTTTTGTGGTTATGTTTGCTCCATATGCCTGCTTATCTCTGCAGGACACTTGTCTCTGCTCACTTGTCTCTTCCCATGGCTGGAAATGGCTACCCAACTCCAAAGCTGATATGACCTTCTGGTTGAAAATCCAACAGCAGCAATCAGAGTCTTTGGGTCACTTATTTCAGTTTCTTAAAAGAGAGACTATGTGCTCACTTCGGCAGCCCATATACTAAAAGTGGAACAATACAGAGATTAGTGTGGCCCTTGCACGAGGATGACACGCAAGTTCGTGAAATGTTCCGTGTTTTAAAAAATAAATAAACAAACATGAAAGAGAAACTATGATGTGTGTTCAAGTCAGTGTGCACATTAGCTATCACTGGGCCAACCTTCTATGGCCAGAAAGACAAAGTCTCTTTGAAGGGGGTGGGGGCAGGAAGGCCATGGCAAGCATTTCTAGCACACTGCAGCTTTTCAAATTTTATATATTCAAACCTATTCATATCTTCTTCATAGTTTATGCCTTCAATTTCATCCTTTAAAAAGTATATCTTACTTTGAGAGTAGAAATTCACTTGTAGCTTATTTTATTATTTGACTTTCCACATAGCCTCTCTAATCTAATTTGAATTTATTTATCAGAATGGCATTTTTCTCTTCGCCAAGTAACTAGCTATTTGTCCCAACATGATTTTTTGAATAGCTCACACTTTTCTCACCAATTCGAATATTATTACTGCTAACAATAGTAGCATTTTCTGAATGCTCTCTATGTGCCAGAGTTTGTGCTAAGTATATTACATGGATTATGTCGGCTTGATTTTATTATTATCCACATATTACGGCTAAGAAATGGCATACTTGGGATTCACATCCAAGTGATCTAACTCTAGAGCTCATACTTTTAACTACTATGCTATTCTTATAAATAATTTGGATCTATTTTTGTATCAAACAATAAGGAAAATTATTGACATGACTGGAAGTCCAGATGTAGGGCGGGCTTCACAGTTGACTTGGCTCAAGCTCAATGTCCCCGTGATTCTCTTGGCTCTGCTCTCTTCCATGTGTGGCTTCATCTTCAGGCTGACAGCGAGATAGCTGCAGCAGTTCCAACCTCCATATCCATGCACAAAAATGTCCATCAGAAGAAAAAGAGGATTGCCACTCTCAGAAAATCTTCCAGAAGAACAAAGAACTTTCTGAGACACTCCAACAAAATTCTCCTCAAGTCCCATTGGTCCAAAATGGGCCACATGGCCATTTCTGTATTAATTGAGAGTAAGAAGGATAAGATTAAATAGATCACATAAACTCACTCCTAGAGTTAGAGATGATGTCAGCTTTCCTTTGGCACATGGACCACATAGAAGTGGACTAGCAATAAGGATTAAGTTCAGCTCTCAGATGCAGAAACCCTAAAATAACAGTGGATTAAACAAGTTAGAACATAAATCAAGTCTGAAGGTAGGCAGTATAGGGCTAATATGGCAGCTCCATGGTCACCCAGATTCCTTCCTTCTATCTCAATGCTCTGCCATTCTCAACCTGTGACTTCTACCTCATGGATCAAGATAGCTCTGGAGCCACAGCCGTCATATCCACCTTCAAGCACCAATAAGGAAGAAGGAATGGGAATGGAGAGGCTGGCTTCTCCCTTTAAGGACGTGTCCCAACTCTAATACCAAAACCAGATGAAGACACGATAGAAAAAGAAAACTACAGGTCAATATCCCTGATGAACATAAATGCAAAAATCCTCAACAAAATACTAGCAAACAGAATTCAACAACACATTAAAAAGAGCATTCACCACGATCAAGTGGGATTCATCCCAGGGAAGCAAGGATGGCTCAACATATGCAAATCAATAAATGTGATATATCACATCAACATAACCAAGGACAAAAACCATATAATCATCTCAACAGATGGTGAAAGAGCATTTGATAAAATTCAACATCACTTCATGATAAAAATCCTCAACAAATTGGGTATAGAAGGAACACACCTCAACATGATAAAGGCCATATATTACAAACCCACAGCTAATATCTTACTGAATGGGAAAAAATTGAAAGCCTTTCCACTAAAATTTGCAACAAGACAAGAATTCCAACTTTCACCACATTTTTATTCAACATAGTACTGGAAGTTCTAGCCAGAGCAATTAGGTAAGAGAAAGAAATAAAGGGCATCCAAGTTGGAAAGGAAGTAGTCAAATTATCCTTGTTTGCAGATGACATGATCTGATATTTAGAAAAACTTAAAGGCTCCACCAAAAAATTCCTAGAACAGATCAATGAATTCAGTTAAGTTGCAAGATACAAAATGAACATACAACAATCAGTAGCATTTCTATACACTAACACAGAGATCAATCTGAAAAAAAATCAAGAAAGCAATATCATATACAACAGCTACCAAAAATTTAAAGTACCTAGGAATAAATTTAATCAAAGGAGTTAAAGATCTCTACAAGGAAAACTATAAAACACTGATGGAAGAAATTGAAGAAGACACAAAAAATGGAAAATTATCCTATGCTTATGGATTGGAAGAACTAATATTGTTAAAATGACCATACTACCCAAAGTGATCTATAGATTCAATGCAATTCCTATCAAAATACCAATGGCATTTTTCACAGAAATAGAAAAAACAATCCTAAAATTCACAGGAAACCACAAAAGACCCTGAATAGCCAAAGAAATCCTGAGCAAAAAGAACAAATCTGGAGGCATCACACCATCTGATTTCAAATTATACTACAAAGCTATAGTAACCAAAAAAGCATGGTACTGGCATAAAAACAGATACATGAACCAATGGAACAGAAAAGAGAACCCAGAAGTAAATCCATACACTTACAGCCAACTCATTTTCAACAAAGGCACCAAGAGCATACATTGGGGAAAGGACATGCTCTTTAATAAATGGTTCTGGGTAAACTGAATATCCATATGCAGAAGAATGAAACTAGATCCCCATCTTTCACCATATACAAAAATCAACTCAAAATGGATTAACTACTTAAATGTAAGGCCCAAACTATACTACTAGAAGAAAACACTGGGGAAATGCTACAGGACATTGGTCTGGGCAAAGATTTTTTGGGTAAGACCTCAAAAGTACAGACAACTAAAGCAAAAATAGACAAATGGGATTACAAGAAGCTAAGAAACTTCTGCAGAGCAAAGGAAACAATTAACAAAGTGAAGAGACAACCTACAGAATGAGAGAAAATATTTGCAAATTATCCATTTGAAGAAGGATTAATAACCAAAATATATAAGGAACTCAAACAACTCAATAGCAAAAACACAAACAATCAGATTTTAAAATAGACATTTCTCAAAAGACGACATACAAATGGCCAATAGGTATATGAAGAAATGTTCAACATCACTAATCATCAAGGAAACGCAAATCAAAACCACAATGAGATATCATCTGACCCCAGTTAGAATGGCTTTACCAAAAAGATAAAAAATAACAAACGTAGGTGAGGATGTGAAAAAAGAGGAATACTCATACACTGTTGGTGGGAATGTAAAGTAGTATAGACATTATGGAAAACAGTATAGAGGTTCCTCAAAAAACTGAAAATAAAATGCTATTATATGATCCAGCAAATCCCACTGCTGGGTATATATCCAAAAGAAAGGAAATCAGTATATCCAAGAGATATCTGCACTCTTGTGTTTATTGCAGCACTATTCACAATAGCCAAGATACGGAATCAACCTAAGCATCCATCGATGAATGAATTTATAAAGAAAATGTGGTATATATTACAATGGAATGTTATTCAGCCATAAAAAAGGAATAAAATCCTGTCATTTGCAGCAACATGGATGGACGCAGAGGTTATTATGTTAATTAAAATTAGCCAGGCACAGAAAGACAAATATCACATGTTCTCACTCATATGTGAGAGCTAAAACAGTTGATCTCAGGGAGGTAGAGAGTAAAATAGTAGTTATCAGAGGCTTAGAAGTGAAGAGGAGTGGGGGTGATGATGTTAATGGATACAAAAATAGAAATAGAGAGAAGGAATAGGTTCTCAGTATTCAATAGTATGGTAAGGAAATTATAGTTAACAAAAATTACTGTATATTTCAAAATAGCTAGAATTGTAATGTTCCCAACACAAACTAAAAAATGTTTGAGGTGACAGATATCCCAATTAGCCTGACTTGACTGTTACAGATTGTATGCATGTATCAAAATATTACATATATCCCCAAAATATGCACAACTATGATATATTCTTTAAGAATACAAAAAAAAATGTATGTGTCCCAGAAGTTACAAGATACACTTCTGCTTACATCCCACTGGACAGAACTTTGTCAGTTGACAACATCTGACTGAGGGGAGCTGTGAATTGTGACTTTATCCTAGAGAACTATGAGCCCAGCTACAAATCTGGGATTTTACTACTAAGAAAAAAGGGCAGAAAATATATTGAGAGAATCCTAGCAGTCTCTACAAAAAGGTAGAAACATGAACTCAATTGGGGTTCCGCTGAAGAGTAAGAAAAGAGAACTAAATGCTGGCAAGGCAACCAACAATGTGCTCTTCAGCCCTGCTTGGGTCATCAAACTAGCCAGTAGCTTGGTGGTATGAGATACTCTGTGTTGGACATCCTGTGTCACACTGATTCCTGGAACTTAGCTAGCGAGTCATCCCAAGTCAAAATTCATGATTGAGGATGTAGTTAGAGGGGTCCCCTAAAGAAATAAGTTTGCATTTGTTTATTTGTAAGAGCTCTTTATTTATCGAGGATTGGGAATATTAAGCTTTTGTCTAATATGTTGCAAATGGTTTTCTAGTTTATCATTTGCCCTCTACCTTTATAGTAATGTTATTATACTTGTTTTGATGTACAGAAATTTTACATTTTATAATATCAGATATTCTTTGCCTTTACATTTTTTTTAACTTTTCTGCTAGAATGATCTTTCATAACCAACAATCTAATATTCACCTATATTATTTCTTTCTCTAATTGAATTATTTTTGTGCCATTCAGAAGTTACGTTTGGCTGCACATGTAAGAAAAACCCCACTTACAGCAGCTCAACAAAGGGAAGTTCCTTGTTTGCAGGTAATAAGTTCAGCACTGGTTTGGTGGACTTACGATGTCTTCAAGAATCCAAACTCATTTCATATTTCTGTTTCACTATAATTAACACTTAGCTTTTCCTCAAGCTCACAAAATGACTGCTACAATTCTAGCCACCATATCTGAAGTTCATTTAGGAGGAAAGAAAAAGGGAAAAATGTAAAAGCTGCATGCTAGCTGAATCCGTCTAATTTATCAGGAAGTCAATAGCTTTCCTAGAAACTCCATCTGTTAGATTTCTCATTGGCCAGAATTACATCACATGGCCAACTAGAGCAAGAAAATCTTGGGGAGATGAGTATTTTAATCTGAGTGCTTTGCTATCCTGAACAAAGTCAGATTATATTATTAAAGGGGGAGAAATGGAAATTGGATAGACAACACTGTCATAATTTTTCATCTAAAATTTTTTGGCTATATGATATAAAACAAGGAATTAACTTAATTTTTTCCAATTAGTTAAACAACTTTCTCAGCATCTTTATTAAATAAGCCATCCTTTTTTCATTGATTTGGCACACAACTACATTATATTTTTAAACATATAGAATTTCCAATTCCAGTAATGTCAGAGTGATACCTAAAAGAGTGTCCTTCCTCAGGAAGGAAGCTTTTGAAAAGATATAGAAAACAACCATTGAAAGCACTGCAGAGTAACCAAAAGCAGACAGAAACTGGAGGGTTATTGACCCTGGGAAGAAGAAATAACACTAAGATACTAGGCAAGTTTCCCAATTTTATAGCTGTATGCCTAAGAGCAGGCCCAGTCAGTGCCATATCTGGGGTGGAAACCTGCCATCTTACTAGCTTGAAGAGTCGAAAGAAATAGGTTGAGGTTACTATAGCAGCCAGAAAGTAAAGGGGAATATCCTGAAAAGGAGAGAGCCACATTGGGAACCACAATTCTATATATAATCTCTGCCCAAATCTCTAGTTGTTCTCTGCACTACACATGAACAGTGCAGACACAAAGCATCCAAATTAAGATTCAAATAATTGAACAGAGATTTCAGCTAGTACTTTACTGCAAGAGATACAGAGTTTCACCCAAGTTAACTTCCCACTTAAAAAAAATCAATGCCCTTTAGAGGAATATCACAGAACCCAGAGACTCCACAACATATCATTCATGATATCCAAGATACAATATAAAATTACCCCACATACAAGAATGGTAAATGTGATCCATACTCAGTAGGAAAGGCAATAAAGATCAATCCTAAAATGACCCTGATTCTAGAATTGGCAGACAAGGATTTTAAATTGGTAGTTGTAACAATGCTCAGCAAAGAGTATAAGGTCTTGGGTCACTTCTACTCCCTCTTCTTGTAAAGGATATAAAGAATAGGTTATCCTATTAGGCATATGTCCACATATGCTCCCAAAAACTGCAGTGAGAATTAACCAGGCTGATGAAAGTTTAAAAAAATAGTTATTTTGAGTATAAAAGCAAAGACAGGGGTTTTTATTCCCTTTATGGAGGAAGTAAAATATACCCTTTCCATTATCAATGACAGACCACTGAGTTGACAGCTCTTATCAAGCCCTTGGATCTCCAACTTTCTTGGGTCAGAGGTAGAAAAGTTAGCAGCGGTGGAATTACATGGCTCTTCTGTAATCCAGTTTATTTACCACCCTTTGAAAACATAATAAATCCCTCTTCAATGAAGGCTGTCCTGTAGCCCACCCCCACCCTATACCTTCAATACTTTATGTTTTTCTTTTTAGAATTCAATATAGCAGGATAATTTCTATAGGGAATAGAGGGAAACCAAAACTCCAAGGGGTAAAAGGACTCCATAGGGGTTAAAAAGCCTGCTACAGATAAAGATCAGCTCTGTCAGAAGCCGAAATGGACCACCTCGTTAACCCATTTTTTTAATCTATCATTTAGGGAAAATGGCTCATCCACTGGTTGCTTCCTATTCTGCAAGCAAGTTTGCTCTAGATGGGTTCTTCTCCTCCCTCAGGAAGGAACACTTAGTGGCCAAGGTCAATGTGTCAATCACTCTCTGTGTTCTCGGCCTCATAAACACAGGTAAGGTCAAGAGGTTGAAATAAATGACATGCAAATGGACTGTCTGCCTTACCACTGTGGGTAAAGAAGGGTGCTGAACTCCCTGACATATGTGTAACGTACTAAAAACCAGCCACAGAAAGCACTACCCTCTCAATTAATAAGCACTTCTGTCACTAGTGGAGCCTATGGCCACTCTTTGACCCTCCTTTCCATTCTGACCACCAAGTCTTCTGAGAGTCACCACATTCATCACCTAACCTTTTCTGAACAGCTTATGTCCTCATGGACACTCGGTAGGCATTACTTTTCTATACGAGACTTACCAAAGACAAGTTTGTGCTTCTTAATAACATCACCAGTAGTAAGACATAGTGGTATCATGAACCCTTTGATACGATGCACTGAGAAGGACACGACATCATTTTGGTGGTATCCTTGCCAAAAATGCATAACCTTACTCTAAGCGTAAGAGAACAGTGGACAAACCCAAATCCAGGAACGTTTTACAAAACAATTCATGAGTAGTCTTCAAAAGTGTCAAAGCTGTGAGAGACAAGGAAAGGTTGAAGAGCTGTCACATAAAAAGTGAAGAAAAAGACAAAGAAAGAAGGAAAAAGAAGAAGAAATTAGTACTGAGTGCAATCCTGGATAAGATCCAGGAACATAAAAAGGACATTAGTGAAAAACTTAGGTCTATAGTTTAGTTAACAATATTGTACCAATTCTATGATTGTATCTGCTCTAGGTCACTGCACAACGGTTATGTGTGGTGTTGCAATCAGGGCAAGCAGGGTGTGGAATATAAGGGGAATTTTGTACAATTTGTACAACTATTCTGTAAGTCCAAATATAAGTTTATCTAAAACATGTGGCAAGTATTGTAAGAAAATTTTCTTTAAAGAGTAATTGAGTAGCAGTTACAGAACAACTGAGAGAGAGAGAGAGAGAGAGACAGGCACGGAAGGGAACAAGAAGGGGATGGAGAACAACAGAAGCTATGCAAGAAGGACATGAAAACTGGGAAGGACAGAGAAGTGAAAGCAGTTAGTGTGAAAGAAAGCAAAGGCCTGGGTTCTTGTCTGTCTCTTCCTCTTATAAGACAGTAAGTCATTGTCATACAGCTCTCTGTTTCTGCCCACTGACACTTCCCATTAGCTACTGGGTCATTGTGAGACTTCTGTCCTCATTCTGTTCCCCCATATGACTCCCCTGCCCCAACCAAAGCACCCAAGAGAAAAGTATGATTCAGATCTCCCAACCAATCACCTCTAACTGCCCCCACAAATCTGCCTCTAGAAAGGCAGGGCCCCTGTTAACATGAAGGCCTCTCTGTCCAACAGGCTGTAAACATACCCGGTCTCTCCATGTATTCCTTAGAGGGCCTGTGAGGCTTGCAGAGCAAGCACTGGCGAACAGCCCGACAGCTAAGCTGTCCGTGCCTGCGGGCCTTCCATCATGTGGACTCTGCAGTCTTGGATAACTCTGTTCTTCCCTTGTCATTCTACAGATACAGCCATGAAGGCAGTTTCTGGGGTACTGGCTAAACAAGCAGCTCCAAAGGAGGAGTGTGCCCTGGAGATCATCAAAGGGGCAGCTCTGCGCCAAGAGGAAATATATTATGACAGCTCACTCTGGACCTCTTTCCTGCTAGGAAACCCAGGGAGGAAAATAATGGAATTTACCTTCTTAAGTTACTATAATATGGACAGATTCATAAACAACTAGGAATTCTCTTAGGGTTAAGCATGCTGAGGGATCTTGGGACTGTTCTGCCTGATATTTATCTAGGCTCTGTCCATGAAGGCATCTTCCCAGAGGGATAAGTAGAGTGTCCCCAGAGAAACACAAGTCATGGGTCTCCTCTGAAAATTGGAAGGAGTTCCTCTAACACTTGCACAGTGGAAATGGAATTATAATGAATGTCACGAACCACTACAGCCTGCAGTTGTAAAATAGACAGCAACCATAGCTATACAATTACAAGGTAGTTATGTCAAGTCTATCTCTTATATATAATAATATATGATGCTTAATACAATATTAATTATAATAAAGGTCACATAAACTTTATAAACTCAAGACTGGTGGCTATAATTTGAGTTCACTCAGTGTGGTTCCTTTAAAACCATAAACTACACAAATGGAATTTTTCAATGTTCATTTCTTGTTTTGTGGTCTAAACCTTTTATCTGTTCCTCAGTTGAAGAAATTACCTTAGTCTTCATTTGGTGGACATCATGTCTTTATCATTTCTGTAAATTTCAGATATTCTTTATTGCTCCTCTGGGAAGGAAGACACCTGGTCATGAGTCACTAAGGGCAAACCCAGGGAGATGGAGGTCGCTAGAAACGAGCCACAGAACGGATGCCTGTTTATTGCTCTCAGAGTACATCAGGCATCTATACTTTACCTGTGAACACTAACCTGGATATTGGAAGTTCGGAGAGGAGGAGTTGGAGTTCAAATCCTGCCACTCACTTATTTAGACATTTATTCATTCAACAAATATTTATCAAACACTTGCTAGGTATCACCTGACTGTGATCAAATGGGAAACAAAACAGGTATATCAACAACTCAGCAAAGCCCTATACTGGTCAGGGCTCAACAGGTAAAAGACAGCACCCTCAAATTGGGTAATTTTAGTCGAGTTTAATAAAAAGAGGACTATTTACAAAAGCATGGGCAAGGCATGGGGAAATCACAAGAGATAGTGTAGTATCTCAGGGTAGTGTAGTCCCAACGCCCACAGGGATAAGAGGAGAGACCTGTTACAAGAACTCAGAGATGGAAAGACCTGCTTGGAAAGAGCCACATGGCAGGAGCTGTGATATTCAGCCAAGGGATGCAGCCAGCCCTCCAAGGACCATGAAGGGGGGATCTAGAGGAACAAACATCCCAGCCTTACTCTCTTCCCACGCTGTAACCTCTGGCCAGTGCTTCACATCAGCTGCTTCAATCAGGCAAGGGAGCAGATTGTTCTAGACAATATAGGTCAACTTCCCCATGCACAGAGCAGACGGCAAAGGGTAGAGAGTGTTCTGGAGGGACAGAGGGAGTACATCCGGCAGGAACCTAATACTCCCAAACATAGAGCTTCCACAGTGAGTAACGCTGGGACATGGGCTGTGGGCCTGGAAGCCCAGGGGAAATTTCCTTTTCCCACCTCTGAATCTAAATGGCTGGGCAGCAGAGCAAACGGGAGTTTACTGAGCCTACCCGCCACACGGACGAGGAGCTGGATCTGAGAGTGTGAATGCAGCTGGACTTTTCTTAGAAAGAGCTCCTTCCCCGCCTGTGCTCAGAGCGGAGGAGCAGGAGAGACCTGCCTGCATCTGTGTGTGAGAACATAGGCAAAAACATAAAGTCCGGTTTCTGACCCGAGACACACCCACACGAGTAGACTGTGGTCTAATAGACGTCCCAGTTTCTGACCAATCAGATTAACACCCCTCAGGCTCTTGTAGAAATGAGTCTCCCCCTTCACAGTGAGGATAGGGAGTACAGTAATTCCTCTACTGAAGGGTGGAGACAATATTAAAACTGAGTTAGAATTTGTCTGGGGAGAGGTTAAATCTCTTTGCAAATGAGGCTTTCCTCAGAATCCAAAGGGGGAACATCTGGGTGTGGTGGCACATGCCTGTAGTCCCAGCTACTCGGGAGGCTGGGGCAGGAGGATCACTTGAGCCCAGGAGTTTGAAGTTGCAGTGAGCTATGATGAAACCATGGCACTCTAGGCTGGGCGACAAAGTGAGACTCTGCCTCAAAAAAAAAAAAAAAAAAAAAAAGGTGGGGGTGGGGAAGATCCCAAAAAGTAGGTCTGAGAACTGAAACCATCTACACCCACATCGCTTATTATCTGCACTAACATGACATTAAAATTCCATTCTGTTTATGAGCATGACTTTACTCTTCCAAGAAACTCTTGTTCAAGAAGATAAATGTTGCAAACCCATTTAAAAGGGTTTGACTTTTCAATAGATAGCATCAAATGACTGTTACTCTTCAAGACTCTTTGGAACCCTCACTTCAAAATGCTGGCTTCACTGTGCTCGTCAATCTCAAACTATGTCACCATGACCCTTACCCAATCCTAATCAAGCCACCACGCCAAAGCCCCACCTTAAAATAGATTCCAATACCTGATAAACACCCTAGCTTTACCCTCTCCACTCTGGGAGGCTACTGTGACTCCATCAAGGTGGTATTGCCCATCACCTGGGTGAGCAATGAACTCAGCTCTGCCTTATCAACAAGTTGTTTCAATGGTCCTTTAAGGGAGCCAGCATTCAACAAGCCCTTCCCTAGGGCCCTCAACCAGTTCTGAACCAGGCTCCCCTGCCCCTTAGATATCGGCCCCCATCGCACAGGAGTGGCAGGTGTTCCAGCAGCTGGAGCCGATCTCCAATTTCAGTGGTACCAGCCATACAAAGGCCCTGGTCATTGGACAAGTTCCACTTAAAAGAACCAAGCCTTCCTAGCTCACTTTATCATGAGCTCAAAAATACATGTTCGAGGATGTCCATTTTCACATCATATGAGGAATCCAGATGTGTATCACTCACTTCTCACCCACATGAACATAAAAATTCAGCATCTCTGTAGATTCCAAAAGTAATTCCACTCTCACTGAACGTTTAAGTGAGCATTGTAACATTTTCCCAGTATTTCAGAGGGGAGAAGAATGGGTGTGCATTCATTGTGCACATCATTTAACTCAAAAGATTCTACTTGCCCATGTATCTCTCAAATGCTTCCTCCAGGCTTCACCTCTTATCTAACTCTGACCCCCAGAGAGTCCAGCCTCCACCCTCCTTCTTCTCCCTCATTTATTATGCACAGTTGATTCTGACTCTAGCTTGAGGCTACACAGCAATATCTTTTTTTAACAAAAATAGTCTCTTCCCTCAAAGGAATTATTGTACAGACTGTTAGGAAAATAAAAATTTCACCAAATATTACATTTGTAGTAGACAAAAAAATGGAAAACAACCTCAATGTCTACTCATAGGAAAATGTTTAAATTATAGGACATGGATATTATGTAATCACTACATCATGATAACAAGGGATCAAATCGATTTATATGTACTCACACGGAAGGAACTCCAGGGCATAAAGTACATACAACAAGTTGCTTACAAATATGTGTAATATAATTCCATTTACGTTTAAAATTTATATACATACATATATGGAATGAGGAGGTGTATGGGGTGGGGGGTGTGAAACGGGAAGGCTAACCAACGTAAAGCTCTATTCTAAGACCTGACAAAATTAGGAATGGCTTTCTTCTGGGGAATAGACCTGTGGCTCTTAAAATGGCAGGGCTGTGGGCTGAATTGCATTCCTCCCCAAAAAAGATATATCGATGCCCTAATCCCTAGTACTTCAGAACAGGACCTTATTTGGAAATAGGTCATTCCAAATATAAGGAGTTATGTTAAGATGAGGTCATGCTGGATTAGGGTGGGCAATGTGGCCAGTGTCATTGCAAGAAGGTGGCCATGGAAAGGCAGAGACACACAGGGAGAACACCATGGGATGACAGAGGCGGAGAGTCCAGGGCCCTAGCTGTAGGCCAGAGAACACCAAGGGTTGACAACGTCCACCCGAAGCTAAGAAGAGGCAAGGAGGATTCTCCCCAGTGGGTTTCAGAGGGAGTATGGCCCTCCCCACAACTTGATTCTAGTCTGCTATAAATGTCTATTGTTTTAAGCCACCCAGTCTGTGGTCCTTTGTTATGGTAGCCCTAGGAAGCCAATACAGGCAGTAATGTCATAATCTTGAGCTACCAACAAAGACAAGTCAAGGGGTACAGATCCCCGACTCAGAATTGCACTTCTAGGAATCCTGACACACAAATGTGATCTGATTCAAACAGAATGCTGTCACACCTCCCTCAAAACCCATAATGGTCCCATCTCATTTAGAGCAAAGGCTAAAGTCCTTACCGAGACTACAAATCCTACATGATCTGGATCTCATTAGGTCATCTCTACTCTTCTCCCTGCCTGTCCCCAGCTACACTGGCCTCCCACCTAGTCCTGGAGCGTACCAAACATGTGTCCCTTCTCTGTGCCTGGAACGAACGGCCCACACGGCAGGCTGGCTTACTTACCCAGATCTCCACTCAAAAGTTGCCTCCTCAATGAAGCCTTCCATAGCCACCCTAAGTAAAATTTCAAACCCACCCAGAAATGGTATATCTCCCTTCCCCTTTTTTTTTTTTCTCCTTAGCACTTAATGGTGTGTATGTTGTTGCTCATTTATCTTGTTTATTGTCTGTCCCTGTTCCAGTTGCTACAGTTACATAACAAACCATCCCAAAACTCAGTGGCTTAACACATAAAACAATATTTGCTTCACTCACAAATCTGTAATCTGAGCAGGGCTCCGCAAGGATAGTTAATTTCTGCTCCACTCAGCAAAGTTGGGGTGGCTCAAAGGTGGAATCACCTGGAAGCTCTACTGTGCACGTGTCTTGTGCCTGTGCTGGAGAGACCTGTACAGCTGGGGCCTGGAATAAGTAGGGCACCTTGGGCATCTGGAATGGGCAGTAAATCTTGGGCACCTGGACCAGGCCGGACACTTTGGACACCTAGAATAGACAGGGCACTTTGCGCACCAGGAGCTGGAAGGGCACCTTGAGCACCTGGAGCAGGTAGAGCACCATGGGTATCTCTCTCTATCTTTGCAAGGTTTCTCTGCGTGGTGTCTTTGAATGGCAGCTTTAGGGTTACCAGACTTCTTAGAGGGCCTCAGGGATCCAACAGAAAGTATCCCAAGAGAAAGAACCAGGCAGAAGCTATATTGTCTTTTAGGACTGACCATATGTTTTTGGTCAAAGCAGATCTGAAGACCCATCCCATTTCAAGGGAAGGGAACACAGATCCCACCTCCTGATGGAGGAGTGTCAAGGAGGGCATGATACCTCCTGCCACAGGCCTCCAGCTAGGATGTTGGCTTCCCGAGGGCAGGATTTTTGTCTGTTTAGTTCACTGTACCCCTGACACCCAGAGGAGTCACTGGCACCCAGGTGCTGAGGCAGAGAAGATTATGAGGTGCCTGGGTGCAAGTGACAGACTGTGTGCCAGACTCAGAGTCAGGGGTTTCTAAGGGTGACACAAACAGAGCAAGAAGCCAGGCATGCGAGAGCCAAGGCCCTGCAGATTGAAAACAGGATGGGGGCGGGAGGGCTGATTAGGAGGTGAGGATATGAATGCTGAGAGAGGAGCATATCACACGACAAATGCTGAGCCAAAGGCGAGTTAAAATTAGTTTTGCCTTTAGTCTGAATGTTTAAGGGTTCTCCTGGGGCCCAAACACATAGTGAGATTTCAGCCTGTGTTCAGTGTAAAGCAGCCTTTCCCCGATTCCGCTCACTTACGGCTCATTTGGCAACACGGGGGAGCAGGAGAAGATATGAAAGCTACGAGCCAATATGTATAAGTTAATATTAAACTAAGCTTTTGATCTTTTCCAGATCTTGTAAATGTTTCACCTAGCTCTCCAGACAAAGGGGGCAGGGGGGAGAGCCTTGATTGCTGATTTGTAGCATTTGCCCACATCCATGATGTACACACTCTTACCACGGCCAATTTCAAGCCACCAACATGACATCACTGCACATGGATTAGCAAGAGATGGAACCTTCAGCTCTCTCAAGCCTGTGTAACTGGCTCCAGCACATCTCCATGACATGGTCACCGTGACTTGACAGAATTAGTTATTCTTGAGGACACAGTTCACTGCCTCTCTCCCACTCCAAGACTTGAAGTCAAAGTCTGATAACATGAGTCAAATTGGCATTTTTTTTTCCTGTCAGTAAGCACAGCCAAGCTGACTAGCAGAATGACTAGACATCTTTTTTCTACCATTGCCGGGGAAAGGGAGGAAACAAGGGCTCCTAAAGACACAGGGTACTCACACTCTTCACTTTGCATGAAGTCAACAGCCTAGACCCAAGTGTCAGAGAGCCCTGCAGTGATGACGGTTTTGTTTGTCAGCACCGCCTGCCCCTGGGAGTAACAGAAAACCCCCAACTGTCTGACAGTGGTCGGATCAAGCAGAGATTTATTTTCCTCTCGCAACAAAAAGTCTGGGTGGGGCAGACCAGGGCCTTCAGGGACCCGTGCTCCTCCTCCCTTTCCGTGGCAGCTATCTATCCTCCTCCTTGTCGCTGTGTGGTCACAACACAGCTGCCCCACCTTCAGCATCACTCGGGCGTTTCAGACAAGAGAAAGAGGAAGGTGAAGGACAAAAGATGCGTACCAGCTGAATTTGACCCTGGCAAAGGGAGAGGAGAGACTGAGAAGTAGAGTTTTCAGCTGGGCACATTGCCACCCCAAATGACATTGGGGTTCTGTTAGGCAACCAGTAGTGCTTGTCATAGGGTCAATCACCGCAGAAGCAGGAGGCACAGCCAGAGTGGAAGGATGCGATTCCCAAGCTGTCAGGCTCTGCCATGGTGACGGCATCCACTCCCCCAACCCTCGCCAGGTCCTAACCAGTGACAGCTCTCCCATGCTGGGGGATTCCTAGGCCTCCTGTGTCATCAGATTTCCCCTTGAGAAAGTGTTCTTCCCTCTCCTCAGTAAAGAATGTGATCGAAGGGCCTAGATATCAGTAGGAGGGGGCCCTGAGGCACAGGGGACAGGCATCCCAGCTGCTGTTCCAGAGAGCTCCTTCTCGAGGACAGTTAAGTGCCCCCTCACGACCAAGTCCTTCCCCAGAGCTTCTGTGCTACTGTTCTGCACACGGACTGGACCTTTCTCCTTGGCAGGACCGCTCTGGGCCAGCACGGCAGACCCACCGCACAGCACACTCCAAAGCATGGGATCCGAGATTATCCAGAGCAGTGGTCTCCACAACTTTTGATCACATACTTCACTATTAAAAAATGAGTAAGCATATGTACTTCTAAAAGATAAATAGTTACTGTTTATATGACATATGCATATAGTAGTTACTAATGGAAAACATATGCAGAAACAGAAATCTTAAAAAGACAAGCTAAAAATACATAGCCACAGCTGGTGGAGACTCACTGGCTACCCAGTGCCCAGCATGGCCCCACTAGGCGATGTCCACGGCCCGTGGGCCAAGCCACGTGCTGGTGGTACAGGGCACACTGCATGGGGCCCTAGAGGTGGCCATCACCACCCAGCAAGGTGGCGTGCTGGTATGTGCCTCAGTGGGCATGTTGTGTGCACTGAAGACGCCCACCAACTACTTCCTGGTGTCCCTGGCGGCGGCTGATGTGGCCATGGGCCTGTCCGCCTCCCCTTTTGCCACCTGCATCCGCCTGGGTCCTGCCCTGACTGCCACAGCTGTCTCTTGCTCACCTGCGTGGTGCTCAGGCTCACACACAGCTCCCTCTTCAGCCTCCCGGCCGTGGCTGTTCACAGCTATCTGGCCATCCGCATCCTGCTCAGGTATAAAAGTTTGGTCACTGAGACCCGAGCAAGAAGAGTCATTGCTGTCCTCTGGGTCCTTGCCATCAGATTGATTCCATTCCTGGGGTGAAACCGGAAAAGACAGTGCCACCAACAATTGTACGGAGCCCTGGGACGGAAGCACAAATGGAAGTTGCTGCCCTGTGAAGTGTGAGGATGTGGTACCCATGAGCTACATGCCATATTTCAATGTCTTAGGGTGTGTGCTGCCCCCACTGTGCCTAATGCTGGTGATCTCCATCTTCATGGTGGCCTGCAGGCAGTTTCAGCTCACTGACATGCTAATCAAGGACCACTCTCCACCAGGAGATCCACTGAGCCAAGTCTCTGGCCATGATTGTCGTGATGTTGCTCTGTGCTAGCTACCAGTGCGTGTCATCAACTGTGTCACTCTTTTTCAGCCAGCATGGACTAAAGATAAGCTCAACTGGGCAGTGAACATGGCCATTCTCCTGTCACAGGCCAATTCAGTTTATTGGTCCCATTGTCTCTGCCTACTGGAACTGAGACTTCTGCTGTACTTTTCACAAAATCATCCACAGGTATGCTCTCTGCCAGACCGAGTGGGAATGGGCAGGTTGGGGTGCAGCCTGCTCTCGATGTGGGCCCATGACGTAGGCTCTGGCCTCTTCAAGGAGAAGGCACAACTCACAGTAAACAAAGGGATCATGACAGGCTGATCTCATGGTGAAAGATAGCTACACCTCATGGGCACACAGGCTGCCTCTTTTGAGCACTTCCCTGGAGTTACCGCATATCTAGCTAACATATACATGCTATTAGTAGGCTCCAAGTGTTGACAAATATATTTACTGTTCTATTAGGCTGCTCTTACTAACCATTTCAAGTAATGGCTGACGCTGATGGCTTGAAGAGATTCTAAAAGACTGTTTTGTTTTGGAGTCTGCCTCATTTATGGTAGAAAATGACTAAAACTATTTTACTATGAAATACTGAGAACTGTTATAATGCAAATATTTTTAAACTTAGATGCAATGGAAAAAAAAAAAGTCAACTGTACTAAAAATATACACTTGTTCCTAGGAAGGCAGCCAGGAAAATTAAAAGTATAATTCTTCAATCAAGAAACTGCCATATTAATTTAGGGAAAGATATTCTCATATGTTTTTAAATAAAATTATCATCACATAACAATTTTAAGGTCCATTCTTTTCTATAAACAGAAAACTACCTGAGAGGTAGAAACTGGAGAAATGGTATCCCTCCTCTATCAAATTATTCTTTCTAGAGCTAGGTAGAGAATTTTACTTCTCCCTCAAGTTCAAGTTTGGCCAAGTTCTTGGATCCTAAGGTGTGAAAAGTTTACTAAGTAAAGTTATATAACTATGTATGTATATCAGGTGAAACAAAAATAAAACTTTTTAAAAAATAAAATAAATAGAAATTCCAATATTTTCTTTCCATATTCTAGTAATTCCTCTTACATGTTCCCTTTGGTGACCAAGGCTCTAAAGTTGCGTTAGAGAAAGAAATCAGCATATGTTATGTTTCTAACCAGTTTTTTGGGACCTGAGTTATGAGACAAACCTTTCCTTGGCTAGGGTGAGTTCCCTTTTCCCTCTTAGGGTACCGTACTGTAGAACCCACCATCCCTTCTGGCATTGCCTGCTGTCAGGGAATTTTCTAAGAGCCCACATTTTTCTTCATTTATGCTGAGCCCAGAGCCCTGGGACACATATGCTAATCAAGTTCCAAAAGCATCTGTTAATTTCTCAAGGGAGATATGAGACCAAACCAATTTGCAGCATTAGGGGAAAAGAAAAACACATTGGCTACTCTCATGTAGGTGTTCATGAAGTTCTACAAAGTCTCCAGCAACTCTGTCTCCATCTCAACATCTCGCTGCCCACCCCAACACCCCTAGATCTCCATCCCCCCCTTAGGGGGTCACCAGTTCATGGAGAATGTCAAAAGAATCAGGGTATCCCTAACATTCAAGATGCAACTCCCTCTCAGCAATTCTTAACCTAAGTGCTCTCATTTTTTAAAAGGTGGGTAGAGCAGGGGGTGGGGATGGGAATAGGCCACATGTGAAAAGATAAGGCAGATGAGAAAAGAGAGAATTTTTAAAAAGGTAAAATAAGACTTAGAGGCCCAGTGACCAGGCCAAAAAGCCAGGAGGAGCAGAAATAAGTCTACACAGATCCAGAACACACGGGATGAGGAAATGGACCTAGAACAAAAGACAATGCCACAAGTAGAAAGGAGAGCGGGGAAAATGGATTCTTGTTGTTTAATAGACTTTATTTTTTAGAGCAGTTTTAGGTTCACAGCAAAACTGAGCAGAAAGCACAGAGAGTTCCCATATACCCCTTGCCCCCACACATGCATAATCTCCCCAACTATCAACCTCCTTCTCCAGAGTGGTACATTTGTCACAACTGACAAAGCAACATTGACACATCATTATCACCTAAAGTCCATAATTTACATTACGGTTCATTCTTGGTGCCATACATTCTATGGGTTTGGACAAATGTATGTTGACACATATCCACAATTGTACTATCATACAGTTCTAAAAATCCTCTGTATTCAACCTATTCATCCCTCCCTCTGTCCTAATCCTTGGCAACCACTGATTTTTTACTTTGGGGGAATTATTTTCTCAAATGTGTCTTCTACCCTGTTCTCTCTTTCATCTTCCCTTCGTATTCTAATTACATGTATGATAAATTGCTTGATATTTTACCACAGTGCTTGGATGTTCTGCTATTGTTTCCCGTGCCCTTTGTATTTTATTCTGGGTAATTTCTGTTGATTAATCTTCAATTTCACCGATTCTTTCCTCAGCACTGTTGGATCTACTGATGATACCATCAAAGGCATTTGTTTGTAGCTGTGTTTTTGGTATCCAGCATTTCCTTTTGATTCCCTTTTTGAGTTTCCACCTCTATGTTGACATTATCCATCTGGTCTTGTATACGGTCTATTTTTTCCTTTAGATTCTTTAACATAGTAGTTATTATTAAATTCCCTGGCTGATAATTCCAATATCTGTTTCATATTGGAATTTGGTTCTGGTGATTTCTTTATCTCTTCTGACTGTGCTTTTCTTGCCTTTTGGCATGGATTGATATTTTTCCTTTTCTTGTATATATCTGAGGTATACAACATGAGGAAACAACCCACAAAATGAAATGTCGGCCAATGGACCAGGAGAAAATATTTGCAAACCATATATCAGATAAGGGGTTAATACCCAAAATATATAAGGAACACACACCACTCAATAGCAAAAAAACCAAATAATCAGATCAAAACATGGGCAAAGAACCTCAATAGACATTTCCCAAAGAAGACAAAAATGGCCAATAGGTATGTGAAAAGCTGTTCAATATCATTAATCATTAGGGAAATACAAATCAAAACTACAATGAGATATCCCCTCACATAAGCTTAAACAGCTATTATCAAAAAAACAAGTAATAACAAGCGTTGGCAAAGGTGTGGAGAAAAGGAAACCTTTGTACACTGTTGGTGGGAGTGTAGACTGGTTTGGAGACTGTGAAAAATAATAAATATGGAGGTTTCTAAAGAAATTAAAAATAGAACCACCATATGTGACTCAGCAGTCCCTCTGCTGAGTTTATACCCAAAGGAAATGAAATCTCAACCTCCTAAAAATATCTGTACCTCCACGTTCATCACAGCATTATTCATGATAGCCAAGATATGGGAACAACCAAAGTGTCCATTGGTGGGTGAATAAAATTGTTCTCTCTCTATATATATATATATGCACACACGGGAATATTATTCAGCCTAGGAGACATTATGCTAAGTAAAATAAGACACACACAGAATGAAAGGTATTGCGTGATCTCACTTATATGTAGAATCTTTAAAAAAGAACAGACTCGAATGCATAGAAACAGAAAGTAGAAAGGTGGTTGAGTCGGGGGGATGAGGAGATAGAGGTCAAAGGACACGAGTTTCAGTTATGTAGGATAAATAAGCTTAGAGATATAATATAGTATATAGGTGGCAAAACTCCACCTCTACCTCTAAGGGTCCCAGCTGGGCCCAAGAATTAAATTGACATAAGACAGATTAACAAGAGAAAATATTCAAATGTATTTAACACAAATTCTATGTGGTGCAGGAGGACTCATAAGGAAATAAAGACCTGAAGAAGCAGTTAGAGTCGGTTACTTGTATATCGAATTTGACAAAGAATAGTAAACTGTGAAAATGTAATAAGGCAAGGGGCTTAGGCTACAGTGTTTGAGTACAAAAGCAACTAGGAAGGGTTCATTTAACAACAGTTATTTATACAGATTTCTCTTGGCCTCAACTTCCCATCCTTGAAAACAATGTTGTTTCTTGGCTAGTATAAGGAGGACATCTCTCACATGGGAATTTCATCTTCTGCTTTGAAGAAACAGCTTGAAGGTCAGAGTGATCTTCTTGCACTTGCTGTTTTTTTAAGTTCCTTAACTTAAATAATCAATATACTAGAATGGCATATCTTTAACTCCTCAAACAGCATGAGGATTATGGTTCATAGTATTGCCTTACATATTGGAAATTTGATAAGAGAGTAGATTGCAGGTACTTTTACCACACAAGAAAGGTAATTCGGTGAGATGATGGATATGTTGATGTGCTTGACTGTAGCAATCATTTCGCTATGTGTATATGCAGTCATACATTGCTTAACAATGGGGATACATTAGGCGACTTTGAAGTTGTGAGAACATCATAGACTAGAGTGTATGATGTTCTTCCACTAAACCTAGATGGTGTAGCCTACTACACACCTAGACGGTATGGTATAGCCTATTGCTCCCAGGCTACAAATCTTAACAGCAGGTTACTGTCCTGAATACTGCAGGCATTTGTAAATTTACCTTAAAGTTGTCTAATGTGTATGTGCTAAGGGAGGATACTGACTGTATTCTACTCATTGTGTATGTGTGTATCTAAACATATCTAAACATAGAAAAAGAAAGTAAAAACATGGTACCATAATCTATATGGGACCACCGTCATTACACGGGGCATGACTGTATGTCACAAAACGGATTCTTAAAATAGAAAATTCCACAATTGACTTAAAGACAAAAACAAGTTGTTTTGGACAAAAATAAAAGCTTTAAACAAAATGGCAGAGTACGAGATGAGTATCAGTTGAGGTGGAGAGGCTTTGAAGATAGGGTTTCTGGGAAGGAGGGCAGGAAACATAAGCCATATGTGAGGGCACATTGGTATGTGCATAACCCAGAATCAGAGGGTGGAAACTGAGGAGAGGCCAAGAAGACCCCTAACCTAAGGCCTAATAGACCCATGAAATTGCAGAGCGCTCAGGCGTCTCTCTGCCAAGCATAGGCTGAGTAGCGACTGTTGCGTGGTGTGCTTTGGGGGCTCCCTCAAACACTGTCCTTGAGCAGTCCTGTGGCACCTGCACTGCAGGTAACAGGGTGCAGGCAAAAGCTACCCTGCCGCACCGCTAAAGAGCAACACTGTCCTAATTAAAGACTCCCTCCCTTTTATCCGCCCGGGGTGGCAGCGCCATCCAGTGGCTGAATGTGGTGGGGTACCGCACTTCACACGGTGGCCCGGTTCTGCTCCAGGGCGGCCGCCGCCTCCCCACCAGCACGCCTGCAGGTGAGTCGCCGCTCAGGTCCTGTGAACAGAGGAGGCAGGGCTGGACTCGGGCTGCGGGTAACCCCGCCCGCCCTAGCAGCCGAGGACACCACTGGCGGTGAGCTGCGGGGAGCTAGTCCTGTTCAATAGCGACAGCTAGTGTTCACCCTCAAAAACAAGGTGCTCTGAGCCTCACGGGGAAAGAAATGTCAACATACGGGGAAATCAGGACAGATTCTTGGCTGCGAGTGGAGGGTGGCATATATCCAGAGCCAGTCTTGGGTAATATGGTTCATAGAACACCCAAACTCTTTATAGTGATGTACAAGGACCCCGGCTACCTCTCCAGCCACATCTCAGGCCACCTGCCCTGCTTTAGATTCCCCCAGGGACACGGAACTGCTGGTGGTCTGAAGGCACGCTGCCGTCCCCACAGTTGGGCGGCCCATGCCGTCTCCTCTGCCCAGAGCGCTGTCCACTGTCCCCAGTGCCTGGGCAACTCCTGCTCATTCTGGAAGGCTCAGCCCAACCATTACTTCCTCCGGAAAACTTCCCTCCTGTCCACC
This sequence comes from Varecia variegata, assembly GCA_028533085.1. Classification (NCBI taxonomy): domain Eukaryota; kingdom Metazoa; phylum Chordata; class Mammalia; order Primates; family Lemuridae; genus Varecia; species Varecia variegata. The sequence continues at coordinate 17,116,038 of CM052450.1, read as the reverse complement.
ACGGCCCTCTCCCTAGGCTCAGGGGTGATCTCCCATCTATACCCCATGCCTTTATTTCTGTATTTGTCCATCGCGTGAGTTTATCACACTTTAAATTTACCTTAAAGTTGTCTAATGTGTATGTAGCTAAGGGAGGATACTGACTGTACTCTACTCATTGTTGCATCTCTAGTATTGGAAACAATTTTTGGCATATATAAGGTATTTCATAAAAAACTCATAGACCCTAATACTGGGAAAGGCTTTAGAGGAAATGGACTCTCATGAGGACAAAACAACTTTGCATTTCAAGGGAGAGGTGTAGGTGGATCTAAAGTCACCTCCCTGGACTCCAGCCATTTCCCTTTGCCCCACAGCACCCTGTTTTTGCCCCACAGCACCCTGTTTTTGCCCCCTGCTAACACCCAGCAACAGTGAGCCCTCCAGCTGTTGAGACAGCCCCCCACCTCTCTGCAGCTCTCCTGAACTTGCCATCCCCACAATGCCCTAAAACCCAGCTCAACTCCTCCCCACCCACTTCCTGCAGAACTTCCTTGTCAGAACTAAACTGTTTCTTCACCGAAATGCTCCAGCAAACCTACTCCAGGGATTTCATCCTAAAGGGAATATTTTAAAAGAAGAAAAATAAATAAATGCATGCATGAAGATGCTCATTTGCAGCATTATCTATAAAAGCTAAAAATTAGAAATGACAAAAATCTCCATATATATATAGAATGAAATTCCTCCCTATAATCTCTGCAGCCATAAAATTATCAGTCATATCATGCAAACAAAAAGAGTTTCAGCAAGTGGGAATGATTTTATTTTTACTTTATTTTATTAGCAAACACTTCCATAGTACTTACTATGTTCAGGAACTATTCTACTGTATGAATATTAACTCATTTAAATCCTCAAAATGACGCTAAGAGGTAGGTGCTATTATGATTCCTATTATTATTGCAAGACACATTTGTTTTGGTCTGACTTAAAATAGAAATTAAATGGCCTACGAGACACTGATTGTGGGGAACACTATGAGCCACTTCAACTGTTAGTCTTCCATGTGGAGTAGTGTGGCACGCATTCTTAAAAGAACTTCATCAGCTGAGTTGAGTGAGTTTAAAAACTTACAGAATTATATCAGACAAAACGCACTGAGATCCTCTATTTGCATATAACTGCAGATCCAAGTGAGAGTCCATTTCATCACAACCATTAATAAGTCACCAGACAGATGCTCCAAATTGCAGGTGTTGTTAAAACAATACTGACAGCTAACATTTATCAGTGCTTTACAAGTGTTGTATCGCGTAATCCTAAAATCATCCCACAGAGTAGGTATTATCCATTATAGCCACTTTACAGAGGAGAAAACTGAGATGTTAAGCAGTTAAATAATTTACTAAACTCAAACAGGCAGTAAGGGGTAAAGCCAGGCTTCAAATCCAGACAGTCTGACTTCCCGGTTGTTCCTGCCAACCTGCTGCCCCTCAGGGCAGCTTCAGGGTGCGCAACAGCCTGGGGGATTCAGTGACACGTGTGACAAAGTAATCTTGTTACAAAGTTGAAAATTATCACAGCTCTTAATTAATTATTGCAATTACAGAAAATTATTATAACATATTTCGGTTTTATTATGTGTATTAAATTGTATTTACGTTGTATTTGCCAATGGTTAATAATTATCCTGAGCAATGCTAGGTCATATGGCTACTGTTTAATACCAAGGAAATTATTAAACAGATTATAGTACACTAACATTATGAAAAACTATGACAATACTAAAAGGTAAAAAATATGAAAAAAATGTAAAACCATGAAAAACATTTATAATATAGTAACACGTGAAAAAAACATAATTCACATAATTCTGTATTACAAAAATCTATGTTCACTACACTTAAAATATTTAAAAAACATTTGCATACGGACAACAAATAGAAGGTAACGTTAAAAATATAAACTAGCTTACATTTGGGTGGTAGGATTGAGATGCTTATTTTCTTATTTTAAAAAATCTTTTAGTGATATTATATTAAAATGTTTATAAATCCGAAAAAAGAAAATCTGAATGCTTTCCAAACCATTTCACCATCCATCTGCCTTCATGGTGGAGTTTTCAAAGTAAGCCCCTCAAGTGTTATCTGTGGAGGGGCTGACAGCAACCTAATACGTCAGCACTTTTGATGAGGTCAGTTTGGGTTGAATTTTATTGCATTGATTTAAATATTCTTTATTGTGGATGATAAATCATGCTGAATATAAAATGGATTGGAAAGGTACGTGTAGAAATCCACAAACTGTATAGAAAAGTCTCTGGAGGGTTTTTCAGTGGTTTGGAATGTGAGCCCATTTGTGAAATAATTAGCATAGCTTAGCCAGGACTGTGCCAAGAGATGACAATTTAACCAGCAAGGAAAACTGCCCGCTTCAGAAAGAGGATCACACTATTAAATAACCTGATTTTATTAGAGAGCCAACTTCTCCTATGCTGGAGTGTTGGTGAGAACAGTTACTATCGCGGAGGCTCTGAGAATTCTTAGCGTAAGATGTTGTGTGGTTCTGACTGCCTGGGCTGTGAGAAAAAACAACACAGACATGGAGGAAAGGAAGTGGATATATTTTAATCAACTGTAGCTTCATATTTTTTACTGTTTGTTGAATGATGATTTTTGGTGACTCAGTAATGTACATACGTTTATCCTTTAAATAATGAATGTGGTTTTTAAATCACAAACTAGGAGTTCTCGGAGCCCTACTTACAGACAACTGACACATACACTGGGGAGGGGAGGGTGGTGCTTCCACTGAGCCCTACAAAGCAGTAATTTTTCAAGCTTAGAAAGAGGCATTGCATAGGGAGGGGACAAGTCATTATGACACTTGGCTCAGGACTAGTCTTATTTGATATTCCAGCAGGCCCCCAGGGACAGAACCTGAAATAAAGGATAAGGGGAGGAGCTAAAGCTCTCTGAAGGTTACCTGGTGGTGTGTCCTGTTGGTCCAGACAGGTGCCTGGGAGGCCCTCCTTTCTCAGGTCTGCCTTACTCTGTCCTTTTCTACCCGTCTGTTCTCTAACACACACACACTCCTCTCTCTCTCCCCACTCCCTCCAGGCCTGAGGCTGCAACCTGTCAGGGCCCTTCCAGGTCAAATAGTGAGACCATCTCTCATGAGCCTAGGACAAAAAGCAACTTGTCCCTTGCTCAATGCTGGACCACAAGAATGGACCCCTAGTTATTTGTGCTTTATAGTTAAGCCTTTCCGATTCTTAGCATCTATACGACAGGTAAATCTCTTGCTAATGTTGAACGTCTCTTACAGCATAACTTTGAGATTTTATGATGTTAAAAGGCCCTCTGCCAACAATGATGATACAAAGCAAGCACAGAGATGAAGAGAATGCCCTGCCATGAATGTGAAGTCATAACTCCACTGCAGCGAGGCACCCTGATTAATTGTTTTGTTCTCAGAACATAGTGTAGGAGTTAAGAAAATGTTTATCTTCCTCCTGAGTTTAGGCTGTATCACCTCTGAGAATGAGTATGTGTCTTTGGGATGTTTGCGTGGACATGTGATTAAACACTTACCACCTAGACACTTGGAGGACTAAGGATGAATGTCTGCAAGTCACTCGATGGGGAGAATTTAAATGGGAACAGACTTAATTATGCCCACCCTGAGCTGTTCTGCCAAAAGTCGGGTACCAAAGCCACCATGGACTATCCTATTAGAGCGTGGCATTATTCTAGAATGAATAACTTAGACTTGAGGAATGCATTGCTGAGAAAACATTGTTGGGAGTGTAGGGGAGGATTCTAAGGCCAGAACAATTCTTATGGGTAATACGGTTGCCATTTCCCAAAAGACAAGTAGGGAGTCACCCAGTAGAATGGAAAGGGAAGCAAGATTAGAACTAGCAGCACCCATGAGGGGACCCCCGTAAAGTCCTTAACTTAGTGCTGTCTCTTGGAGTGTGGGAGAAGTCTTATTAGCATATGGTTTAACATTTTTCCTTTCAAAACTAAAACTCCCTTTAGTTACAACTCTACGATAGAGTCTGATCATCCCATGTATGCTTGTGTGATCTTATGGAAAGTGAAGCAACGGGCTATAAAGTGAAGTGTAGCTTACCCTATATTCATCCCTTCATGGAGGCCCACGCAGGGCCCAACATCGGTCAAGGACACTGTCCAGAGGTTCTAGGACAAGATCATCAACAAAGGGAGCCAAGTTCCCAGTGAACCTGGAAATGAGGAGGAGAAGTACAGAATGCTGGCCAGTAAACACCAGGTGCCCAGCTAAGAGCAGCCTTCACGAAGCCAGACTAGAGGAAGGGCCCTCAGGTGGGGGCTGGCTGACGATTAGACTGTGTATCTCTACTTGAGTCTAATTTGGTAAATTTGAGTTTTCTTAAATCCATTTTATCCAGATTTTCAAAATCATTAGCATAGTTATACAAATGACTCCAAGGTTATTTTAATTTCCACAGTATTGTGGTTACTTTCTATGTGTCATTCCTAAATTTTTACAAATAGCCTTTCTCTTTTTAATATTGATTTAGCTAGCTGGGAGTTTATTTTATTGATTTTGTTTTCTGTTGATATTTCTAACTCCCTCCATATGTACACATGTAAGAACAAGCTCCTGAGTTTATTAATATTGTTTATATTATTTATGTTGTTTACATCTATCTTTTTTTAATTCTCACCTCCTTTCCATGGTTTTTCTGATGATTTTTTAGAAATTTGTTTGAAAATAAATGAACAGGTAATTTTTTTATTTTACTTTATTTTTAGAATATCTTTCCATATTTTGTTTTATAGTAGGCAAGCAGTTGGAGATAATTTATTTTTAATCTTCCTTATTTAAGTAATGAAAAAGTTTAAGGTTATGAATTTTCCTTGAGTCATTCCTTGGCTGTACCCATTAACATTGTTTTCAATGCATTGTTGTTTTTATTTTTGTTTTTTTGAGACAGGGTCTCACTCTGCTGCCCTGGCTATAGTGCAATGGTGTCATAGCTCACTGCAACCTCAAACTCCTGGCCTCAAGCAGTCCTCCTGCCTCAGCCTCCCAGGTAGCTGGGACTATAGATGCATATCATCATGCCTAGCTAATTTTTCTCTTTTTTGTAGAGATAAGGTCTCAATATGTTGCTCAGGCCGGTCTCGAATTTATGGCCTCAATCAATCCTTCTACCCCAGCCTCCGAAGTAGCCGACACTACAGGTAAGCACCACCACGACTGGCTAATTTTTCTATTTTTAGTAGAGATGGGGTCTTGCTTTTGCTCAGGCTGGTCTCGAACTCCTGGCCTGAAGCAATCCTCCTACCTCAGCCTCCCAAAGCAGTAAGATTATAGGCATGAGCCACTATGCCCGGCCTCAATGCATTCTTAATTGCAAATTTGATTCCCTCTATATTTCAAGAGTAAACTGGGAGGATTTTTTTCCAAGAAGTCTTAAGTGTTTATTTCTTACCACTTTTGTTATTTATTTCCATTTTATTGTACTATGGTCAGAAAATCCTGCTGTAATAGATCAACTTTTCAAAACATGTGCTGAGGTTTGCCTTTTTATCAATATGATCAATTTTTCAATGCTACATGGGATTTGAAAATAAAGTATATCTCTTCCCAGAATTCTGTGTGTGTGCATGTGCGTGTGCATGCGTGTGTGTGTGTGTGTGTGTGTGTGTGTCTTACTCTCTCTTTCTCTTGATTTAGATAGGTAGGTATGACAACATTATTGTTTTGTTCTCAGAACACAGTGGTAAGAGCTCAGGCTCTGATGTCAATCAAACCTGGGTCCAGCACTTGCTGTGTGATCTCTCAAGCACATCACTAACCTCTCCAAACCCCAGTTAACATGGGTGTAGTATCCTAGTGAGCACATAGTCCTAAATGGGATTTTGACCTTTGTACACATTTCTTTCTGATTTTTAATGAAGTCCCAAGAGTTTGTGCATAGAAATTCCTCTTACAATATCCTTTCCTCTCCTGTCCTCTATGATCCTAAACTCCTAGAATCTTCTCACTCTTCTATGCCCATAAAATTCTCTTATTCTGCCATTTGGGCTCCCCAAGCCCCGTGTCCTCTACTCATTCCCATCTCCATGTGTCACGCTCCAGACACAGGGCCTTGGGCTATCGTCTCTCATCCTGAGGGATGTCCTTGTCCTCCTCCAAGAACAGAGGAAGTAGTAGCATCAGAGCAGATTATTACAAATCCCCCACATGTTAATAAATGTTATCACAGCTGTTTAAAAGTCTCATTCCCAGCCTCACAAGTGTCAACTCTTAGAATCCATAGAAGCCACGTAAATCTTCCAGCCACCAGACTGAGTGGCTCGCTCAGACAAGGTGAACTGCACGAAGTTACAAAGCTGCTCAGCTAACTTGTCCCAGTCCAGTTTCCTTTCCACTATTTTATCCTGAATTTCTTGAGAATTCCTGACTAAATCATCGGTAGTAGATTCAATGCATGCAGATCAGTTCCCTTTAGTTATTCCCCAAATTTCCTAGTCCAATTGACTGAGGAAATGTTTTTATAAGACTCTGCCTGCTATTCCTCCCTTCATCCTCCAGCCACCCACTTTTCACTCTCTCCAAATGGCTTCAGAAAGGAGCAAATCCAGAGCGGGCCTCATTCTGGAATTCTGAGAAAGACACCAGGTACTTCAGGAGAGCAAAAGCCCTTGACGACATGAGGATTGGGAAGAGGTGACTAAAGGAAAGCGAGAATCCTTACACAGAGAGCTACCTGATACAAAGGAGAACCTACACTGAGGACATCTCATCTAGGTCTTAACATCCAAAAGGCATTTCCCCCCCACCCTATAGAAACTGCACAGGTTTAAGTCTGACCCAGAGGCCCATCCTTGTCTAATCCTGGAAAGGAATCTTGACTTGAAACTGACCAAGAGCTCAGATGAGTCCCGTAGCAAGAGAAAGGGTGTCGGGTGCCCACTGATGGGAGGAGCTCCTGCGCCCAGCCCTGAGGCCTCAGGGTTCAGGGGCCCACTCAAATCGTGCCAGAGAGCAAGACAGAGGAACTGGGGTTTGCAAGCCCTGTGGTTTTTTTCTGTTTCCTGTTTCAGCAAGGTTTGTGTGCAAAAAGAAAGACAGTACCAAGAAGGGAAACGCTAATGGGGCCCAGAGCCATGGATTGAGAGCGTATGCGTTACCCGGCTGCTGTCTTGCTCCATCTGAGACCAGAGCCAAGACCTGCCCAGGAGCTGGAATGCTTCCCTGAGCTGCTTGGGCTGGAGCCTGGGACTCGGAGGTAACTGAGAAAGAGGATGCTTTTGTGTCCACGTTTGGGACTCCAACCTTGGGGTGGGGCAGAAGACACTCTATCATCCAAGCTTCCCTGGGTGAAGAGGGAGGCACAGGAGCGGGTGGTGTAGTTTCAGAGTGTCGGGGGTTCAGATAACCAAGAATGTGTCCCGTGCTGCTTTCCTGGGGCACTAGCCATGGCACAGGGGTGCAGCTTCCATCACCCCTTCGTTCCATCCCGTGGATTAGATTAGATGAGGAGTGAGTCAAATGACTTAGGGTTCAGGCTACCCAGTGACAGGGGCATGAATTAAATGACCTTTTGTAGTTCCCTTCAAAGAAGGGATCCCCATCACACAAAGCTGCCTTTCCGGCAGCTTAGGTGCAGGCCCCTCCTCAACTCACTCTGAGAGCTCTGGACCAGGAAGGCCAGCCCCATGCAGGAAGCCATTCATCATCTCTGTCGCACACGTGGACAGGAAGTAGGAGCAGAAACTTGGAAAGACAGTGACAAGCCACAGTCAGGTGCAGGGCAGCGCGCTGGTCTCTCTTTGCAGCTGTGATGAGAGCCTCCCCAGCACCTCTTCCTCCGAGCTCCGACGGAGCCCTGCCATGCCAGGGGAACCCCAGAGACGCCAGAAGGCCTGGGCAGCGGCCCAGTGATCTTTCTCTGAACCCTGCAGAAGCCAGTTCCCTTTTCCTCTATAGCCTATCCCTGTCGGTCAGCCAGCCCACATGGCTTCTGGTTTTTAAGCAAGTCAGTATGGTCGTGACATCCCAGCGACCTGGGTACGGTTCCTCTCAGTTGTGCCACACCAGATCCTAGCAGATATGGTAGCCTGGGGGTGTGGAAACACTCCCCGCTCTAAGGAGCCATTTCTACTGCAGCCCCCCTCTTGGGTAAGAAGTCCCCATGTCTGCCTGAGGAAGCAGAGAGCAGTGCAGCCCTGTGTCTCAGCGGACTAAGGTGGATGGCCTGGGGGGAGAGCAGGACAGACCTCATCTCAGGGCCCGTCTTCTCCCCACACACTTTCCTCTTCACAGCAGGGAGGGAGGATTCTCAGGGACTGGGGCATCTGCTTCCACTGCAGAACCAGCAGGGAGGGGAGCTTGCACCCCACACTTTCATGGTGCGATGCAGGCAGGCCCCACCAAAGGACTTCTTTGCCTTTCTGCCTGGCCTAACAGGGATGGTGACTGTGTTCAGACCACAGAGAAGTCCTCTCTCCTTGTACTCCAAAGCCAGAGGTCGGATGAACCAGAGCAGTAAATATGATCTTAACCTGGGGCCAGACTCCCCTCAATCTGGTAAACAATATACTCCCTCAAAGAGCGAGATGGAGGAATTAGAGGATGAGGTGAGGTGTTCTTGGTCCTGCAAGCACTGGCTTCGCTGGGGGCCTTTGTCTTACAGTGATAGGTCTTCAGCATCCAACATCAGCATGACAAGGATGATAATAATAATAATTTTATTATAAAAAAGCTAACGTTTATTGTGTGTTCTATGCCAGGTGTGTGACATGCATTTTGTCATTTAATCCTCACAACCGACAAGGCAGGTTCTAGCCCTGTTGCATAAATGAGGACTCTGGGGCTTAGAGATGTCTAATAGCTTATCCGAAAACACACACAGGTGGTGGGTGACAGAGCCAGGGTATGAGCCCACACAGTGTGACTCCAGAGCCAGGGCTCTCCTCCGCTGTCTACGGCAGAACAGCCGGGGGCTGTGGCTTAGGGATGCACATAATCCTGAGTCTCCTTCATTTAGTCTTTTAAACCTGATAGGAATGGGTCTCTTGGATCCTTTTCTAAGTTTTTAAATAAAGAAAGTGCCAGGTGGGAAGTCAAGGGACCGACACCTACCAAGGAGGAGGAGTGAGGAGAAAAGCCTAAAGCAAGGAGAGAGCCATTCACAGATGGCATGTAGAGGACAAACACTAACAACTCACAATTCTGTTTGGAGTCAGCACTGCCCAAGACCAGAGTCTGTCCTTCCAACCCTCAAGAGTCAGGCATTTGGGAGTGTCCAGGGCTTGACCACATAAGACGCCCCTCAGGGAGAGAGACTGCCCCACTCCTGACCCCAGAGAATGAGTGGCAGGATCAGCGAGAAAACAAGAATCCTGCAGAGGATTCCGGACTCAGCCGGGATGGGCAGCCAAGTCCCAGGAAAGGGGCAGAGAGGCTGCTACCTGTTGAGTCTGTTTGGCCTATAAATAAACCCTGAGGGGTTAGAGCTGGCAAGTGCCTGCTGGTTGGTGAAGCTGCAGTACCCTTCTCTGACCTCCCCAGGAACTCAGGCTCCCAGGGTGGTGGGTGGTGGGAGGGAGAGAAGCAGCAGCAGCTGCAAGGGGAGTCCCTCTTCCTTCAACAGTCCCTGCGCTGACTCCAGTGATCAGGGGAGGCAGGGCACAGAATTTCCAATGCTCAGGATCCAGCTCATCCCAGTCCAGCCCCAACTCAGCAAACTTACCAGGGGGCTCTGGGAAAATAAGCAAATCCACAGAAGGTAGGTGGGGAAAAGTAGGAAAGAGAAAAGAGAGAAAGGCACAGAGAAGGAAGGAGGGATTAGGCTTTGGGTGCTATGTGAACACAGGATAAGGCCATGCAGAGGGATGGCCTGTGGAAACTGCTGTTTACTATTTTTGTTGTTTTGTCTCTTTTCTGTTTGTAGTAGCCTTATTGAAGTATAATTCATGTGCTTTCTGGTTTGGATGGCAGGATCTGCCTCTGGGCTAAGGAAAGCAGACTTGGCACCAGACTTAGCCCTGATCCTAAATGATGGAACCCTCATCTCCAAGAGTTATTGAGCCAGACGCTCTGAAATGGGTTTTGGCCAGCACTGGGCAGGTGGCAGGTGTTTGGCCAATACCGATCGGACTTGATCTGCACCTGGGAGGCAGAGCCCAGCTCTGGGCTTGGAGTGAGAGGCCAATGGACTAATGTCAGAACATCGTGATAGAGGAATTAGGGTGGGGTTTCCCTCTGCAACCATGCCATGTCCAGGCTCACAGCTAGTGGCTAAGGGCCAAGAAGAGGGCAGTGGGTGCTGGTCACAGGACTGGTCACATCCCGAGGGGGTCTGGTTATCCCTCCAGGTCTTAAGAAGTGTCACTCAGCTATTTTAGTAACAACCTGGGCCAAGAGAGCAGTAAAAAGATGCTGACTTTCCTTTTAGATTGGGGGAAAAGGAAGGAGAGGTGGCCAATTTAACTTTTTCTCTAGAGGTCTGGAAAATGAACGCATATCTGCCACCCAAGAGGCCATAAGCTCATTATGATTTTTGTCAATCATTTCTCATGTTCCCCTGACTTAGAGGCATGGTGAGATGTTCAGTCAAGGAAGAAGTGGCAGCCAGAGAGACGCTTCCATTTCACAGAGAGGGATATACAAGCTAGAGAAAAGCAAGAATTCACTTCTGTTAGATTATATTAGTTCATTAGGAGACTGAGCCCTGGAGTCCTGACTGCCACATTGACACCATCATGTTGCACTTTCCAACCCACATGGATGCAAGGAACTCCATGCTATTTCCGCCCCCTGGGAGATAGTCATTTTCTGCCCATCTTCTGACCCCTCCCCTTCCCCTCCCTCTTGGCATTTGGCAGATCCAGGCAGCTATTCCAGGAACTGGAAGCCAGGCACAACAGGTGCTTGGGAGGTCATCATGATCAGCCCGGACCCCAGGCCCTCCCCTGGCTTGGCCTGGTGGGCCGAGAGCTACGAGGCCAAGTGTGAGCGCCGGCAGGAGACCCGTGAAAGCCGCCGCTGCCGCCCCAACGTGACCACTTGCCGCCAGGTGGGGAAGGCACTGAGGATCCAGCAGAGAGAGCAGGTCCAGAGAGCCCGACTGCAGCAGTTCCTCAGGAGGAGGAACCTGGAACTGGAGAAGGACAAGGCACAGCAACCCCAGGACAGGGAGCGCGGGCCCTCCAGGAGGCCAGGCTGGGAGACTGCCCTCAAGGAGCGCTTGTCCTGTGCCCGCAGAGTCTCTTCCCCCAGGCAGCAGGTGGGTCACATCAAGGAACACATTGCTCTGTGCAAAGAGGGTGGGTGGGCTCAAGTTCACTAAAAAGTGATTTAAATTAAGTCCCTTCCTCTTCAGTCATATAGTAGAGTCTCCTTTAGCCACTTATTTAGAGATTTTTCTTGTTGTGCTTTTGCTTTTTTGCTTAGCTCTTTTTTTTTTTTGTTTTTGCACTGGCCTTTTAGAAGAGAAAAAATAATTTTAAAACAATTCCAAAGTTAATATGTAGTATCAGTTCAAATTTGGGCAATCTATACAAATTTTCTGCAGCTATCTTACAGCATCCATTCACCCATCAGTCATCAGATATTTACTGCATGCTTATTACATGCCGGGTACACAGGCCAATCCTCCCGATGCCCCTCTCCCAACACGCACACACCTATGTCTGTCCTCTGTTCTTCTGCTGGGCCGTTGCACTCACTCCTCTTTTCTCTTTCTCTTGCACCACTCCAGTTCTACTAAATCCACTCAGCTACGGCCTCATCTGGCTTCTCCAGGACACCTCTGCTCTCCGTGGGCCTTGTGAAATTATAAATCCTCTAAGACTGTATAACTCTTAGAGGGCCGGTTAGTCTGGCCTGGGAAGGAACAGTGTTGGCAAAGATCAGGGTATACTGAGATGACCTCAAGCAGAAAACCATCTGCGTCTTCCCACCCATGTTGGGAGCACATTGGGAGCAGGGTTGGGTCTGCCGTATTTCCTGGAAATGCCTGGCACTGTGCCTGTACCCAGAGTGGGTGCTCCATCAGGCTCCCTAACTAGTGGATCTGTTACGCTGAATAGGAAGTGCTATTCAGAGAAATGATCCCAAAGCCCAATTGCAAAAGAAAACCAACTCTGTACTTTCTAAGACAAAAAGGTTTCTGTATGCTTTTTTTTTTTTTTTTTTTTTTGGCGGGTTCAGGAGAAAAGGAACAGAATATACAACTAACTAAAAAACTCCACTCCTGCCTATCAGTTATTTAAGATCTTATTGAGACTGAGTCAGTCCGAATGACTCAATATCACAGGTATTTCTTAGCCTTTCAGTGTTATGTTACCAACATAGAATTTTTGAGTTGGTAAGAAGAAAATATAAAAAGCACAGATTAAATTGTAATCACTACTACTGTACCCCTCCTGACAACTCCCTACTTTTTTTTTTATTGGTGTGAATATCTGGACATTTTTTTAATTTCAAAATATTACAGGGGTACAAATGTTGAGGTTACATATATTGCCTTTGCACCATTCGAGTCATAGCTACAAATGTGCCCACCCCCAGACAGTGTGTACCGCACCCTTTAGGTGTGAATTGACCCATGCCCGGCTCCCCGCTCGCTCCTGCCTGACACCCAGTGAATGCTACTTGCATGACAACTCCCTAGTTTACCTTCACACAAAACCTCAGTGATTTTCCAGCTCTTACTAAGAGGAAGGAAGCCGTCTCTAGAATGTAAAAGGGACCTCAGGAATCATCTATTCCAAACAGGAGACTGAGTCCTAGAAAAGGTGGGATCTGAACCCAGATTCCCTCACTCCCCACTCAGACCCTTTCCATGCCACCATGCCAGCTGTGTAAGTGGCTAAGACCAAAGAAGGTGGATCAGAGACTCTAGAGAGAAAAACTGGAGATAAGTGCAGCTCCCCACTTGCCTGGCCCGAGGAGAACCATCCCCGCCAGCCAGGACAAGGATGGCAGGAGCAGGAGCAGCCTTGTGGCTTTGAAGGCTTGGATGGGTTACTTTGCTTTCCTGAACCCAAAACATTGTCTAGTCTGTTTGGCCTGCTATATAAAATTACCATAAACTGGATGGCTTAAACAACAGAAATTTATTTCTCACAATTCCGGAGGCTGGAAGTCAAAGATCAAGTCTCTAGCAGATCTGGTGTCTGATGAGGACACTCCTCTTGGTGCGCAGATGGCCTTCCTGTCAGTGCATGCTTACATGGCAGAGAGCAGAGAAAGGAAGCAAGCTCTCTCCTTATAAAGCCTCTCTCCTTATAAAGGCACTAATCCCATTCATGAGGGCTCCACCATGTGACCTACTTAATTACTTCTCAAAGGCTCCACCTCCTGATCCCATCACATTGGGAGTTAGGATTTTAACATACAAATTTTAGGGGGACACACTCAGTCCATAACAAATATGACCACTGGTTCATTTTTCCGCAATCAGGAGCACCTTCTAAGAGGTTCTGAGCAATGGTTTCCAGCATCCCCCATTTGCCTTTCAGGTGGCAGGGACCAGCCCTGAGGTCGTTCCAGCCCAGCATCCTCCTCCCTCGGGCGTCCAGAGGGATCCTGCCGACCACCTCTCCTCACAGTCCGGGAGCCTTCCACCACAGGACTGTCCCACCAAGAAGCCACCCAGACACCACCGTAGTAAGAGCAGAGCCTCCCTGGCTCAATGTCCCTCCCCGCTTCCCTCACTTCCTCGCCATGGCTTCTGCATCACCTTATCCTCCACCTCTCAGGTACTCAGACGAAGGCAGAAGAAGCACAGCCAACAATTAAGAATGATGCCAGTCAGCAAACCAAGTGAGTTGCTTTCATGTTCCTGACTCTAAACCCCCCACATCCCAGCCATCCTCTCTTCTAAGCTTCTGCTTGAATACCTCCACCCAGCAGGTGGAGAGAGGGCACAGTCACTCTCCATGTCCACCTCAACTAAGAAAGAGGAAACCCTTCCCTACCCCACTGGCTCTTCAGAAGAGATCCCAGGAGCAATCAACCCACTGCCTCCTGACTTGCTTGATTCTTTGGTCCATTACCATTTTTTTTTTATTTCTTCTCTCCCCAGTTATGGAGTTGCAGTTCTGGATAAGGTAAGAACATCCTCACTTGGAAAGGGTTGAATTAGATGGTATCTAAGCTCTGACATTCTGGAATTCCACAGTAAATGCAGGCTGGGATGGAGGGGCACCTTCTTCCTAGATGGCAAGGGAGTGCTGCGCATAGACATGGGGCCTAGAGGGACCCTGTCAGAGTCAAGGCAGAAGGGGTCTGCTCTACACAAGCCAACCCAGGCTCTGGTTCTATGTCTCAGGGCTTCAGGGGAGCAAGAGTCTTTCTGAAAATCTTTTTCTTTCTCTCTAGGAAATCATCCAGCTTTCTGAGTACCTCAAAGTAAGTGGCAAGTGACCTCTCCACTCAGTTCCTCGATCCACCTGCCCCCTCCTCCTCCAGGTTAATCTTACCTTCTTGCATTTTGCCTCCCAGGAGGCCCTACAAAGGGAGCTGGTCCTAAAACAGAAGATGGTGGTTCTCCAAGACTTACTGTCTACCCTGATTCAGGCCTCTGACAGCACTTGGAAGGTAAGACAATGAAAAAAAGCTCACGGACTTCTAGAAGTTCCCACCTCATTTTTCTTTCCACATCATCACAGTAAGAGGAGGGGTTTTCTCACTACTGAAGAGTGAGCTGGGAAGAGGCAAGAGGTAGGGGTATGGAGCTCAGACCTAGGGGTCAAACAGGGCACAATAAATACATAGGTCATCAACTGAAGGTCATGCTGCTACACATCTAGGAAAGATCCAGAACCAAAAGTGGCAAGAATTCCCATTTTTTAATTTGTTGGAAGGAAACAAGGAAGATCCTAATATATAATAGTTTATATTACTGAATATGGTAAATTTCAACTATTTTTGTGTGGGATTCACACCAATATTCATCCATGCCAGCACACACCCACTACTCAGCCCAAACATGAATTTCAGAGTGGGAAGGGACCTTAGAGATGATCTACTCTGATCCCTTCATTTTGCCCATGAGGAAACAGTCTCAGAGAGGTCAAGTAACTTGCCCAAAGTTACACAGCTAGTGGCAGAACTGGTCAGGCCTTTGATTTTAATCCATTCATTCTACAAAGATTCATAGACTATGTTCCTGTACCAAGCACTGGCCTAGCACTGAAAATAATCAGACTATTTAGGCAGGGATCCTGCTTTTAGAGAGTTCGTGATTTTGTAAGGGAGACATATGCCTAAAAAATGCAAAGATATGGAAAATAAATCTTTTAAGGATATAGTAAAATATAAAGAATGAGTGACTCCAGAGAAGAGGAGACCCAGAGGAATATTTATAGTTATACGAACAATTGCCAGGCAAATGTGGGAGCAGGAATAGTATTCTAGGTGGGAGAGACACAGTACAGGCAAAGATCTATTCTAGAAGCATGATGTAGTCTAATGCAATGTTCTCTAACTTTTTTATTTCAGGACTCCTTTATACTATTTTAATTATTGAAAATCCCTATGAAATTTTCATACTTACCATATTAGAAATTAAAACAGAAATTTAGAGATCTTATTAATTATAAAATAACAATAGGCTGAGCATGGGGGCTCACACCTGTGATCCCAGCACTTTGGGAGGCCAAGGCAGGAGGATCACTTGAGGCCAGGAGTTGGGAGACCAGCCTGGGTAATATAGCAAGACATCATCTCTACAAAAAACTTAAAAAGTTAGGAGTGGAGGCATACCCTGTTGTCCTAGCTATTTGGGAAGAGGAGGCGAGAGGATCGCTTGAGCCCTGGAGTTCAAATTTGCAGTGAGCTATGATTGTGCCGCTGCACTCCAGCCTGGACAACAGAGCAACACTGTCTCTAAAAACATTTAAAAATCAAAAAAAATAACAATAGTCAACCATTTCATGCTAACCTAAATTACATATTCTTATGAAAAATACCCTATTTTCAGAAACAAACAAAAAAAAATAGTGGGAGAAACATCAGCTTTACACTTTTGCAAATCTTTTTAGTGTCTGGCTAAACAAAAGACAGCCTGATTCTCACATTTGTTTCTGCGTTCAATTTGCTGCAATACATTTTTTTGGTTGAAGTATACAAAGAAAACTCAGTCTCACACAGATTTGTAATTGGAAAAGAAAGGACCTTGCAGATCCCTTGAAAGGGTCTTGGGGATTCCCAGGGTTCCTCAGAATCCCCATGTGGAAACCCCTAGGTTAGTATGTTCGGGGAACTACAAGCAGTTTGACGCCACCGAAGCATAAAGCACCAGGTGGAAGGAGATGGACCACACAACCTCACAGGCCTCTGTGGCATCTCACCCTACTGGAACATGGCTTTGCTAAACAGAGAAATATCGTGGGAGGCTGGGGAAGAAAACAGAAGTTTCCAGTGGTATACAAAAGACTGTCTAAGGTCAGCCCTCTCTCTTCACATCAGACATTGTACCTGGATTTTGGGATCTATGGTCAGGGCTCCTGATTGTTAAGGAAGTCATTTTCATTGGCAGGGTAGGAGCCCAGGGCAGACAGCTGTGCATGCCAGGTGGTTTCCGGTGCTGCACTAAATTGAGATCATCTCATTCATTTGTTCAACAGACATTTGATAGGTTCCCACTCTGTGCTAGGCCCTGTGCTACAGGGACAAGAAGAAGTAGAGTCCTTGCTCTTGAGGAGTTCACACTCCATCCATGAAGACAGAGACGTGTAATAATAACTCCAAAACAATATAATAAGGCTATAGCAGCAGAGTATACAAAGTGATACAGAGAAAACAGAATTATTTTGCCTGAGAGGGAATAGGGAAGGCTCTAAAGGAAAGAGTCTGTTTTGGCTGGGTCTTGAAGGATGAGTAGGAGTTTACCAGAAGTACAAAAGTAGGAATCATGAAGGGAAAAAAAGAGGACAAAGGAATAGGGTGTTTAAGGTAAAGGAATCAGAATGATTACAGGCTGAGGTGTGACAAAGGTGTGCTGAGTGTGGCAAAAATGAAGGGATCATGTCAGAGTAGTGCCAAAGAAAGGGCCTCAGACAGGTCTCTAGAATTGTAAGACTTAAACTTTTTCTGTTGAACAGTGTATCTCAAACTTTAATAATGTATGGACTCCTTCTTAAAGGAAAACCATATATTTATCAGAGCTCCATGAGTTTGCACACTACACAGTTTGAGCAACACTGCTATAGGCAATAAACAGAGCAGCAATGGAACTATGCCTTTTCAGGGTTTAAAGTATACACTCAACAATGTCTGGCCTCTCCTTAGAAGGAGCTCAATTGCTGTCTATGGAATTGAATTGAAAGTGCATGATCAGATCTGTGTCTTATAAGGTTCTATAACCTGTAACAGTAAGGACCCTGGCTCCAGGTGGGAGTATGGGGAATGGAGACTCTTGTAATATCCCAGGTTAGACACCATCAGAGCTGGAATTACAGCAAGCTTGGTGGGAATGGCATGGGTCGGGGATATATTAAAAGACATTTCTGGGGAGTTTCACCCCATACTCCAGCCCGAAAGCAGAAGTTCCTCTGGCTGTGGTTTTCTCCTTCCCTTCTTCTCACCCCTACCCCTGATCCTCACCCTTCTCTTCTTCCTCCTCCCCACCAACGCCCCAGCTTCCGGTTTGTAAAACAGAAAGTCTCAAACTTTTCAGTTGAGAGTTCTTGCTTCCTCGAAAACAAGACAACTCTCTATACCTCCCATGAATGCCTCAGCTTCGATGCAAAGACAGCCCAGTCTGTGGTATCTGGGGAAAACAGTTGGAAGAGTGTGGCCAGAACTGGTTCAGACCTTTATTTTTTCCATTTGACCTCGATGGATTGAATCTCCAACTTCATGTGCTGAGAAGCTCAGGCCAAACAATTAGAACCCCAAGGGTCCACCTCCTCGCTGACTCCAGGCCTTCTGGATGTGACAGGAGCAGCCCTGGAGTACTACTGAGACTCCCAAGCAGAGTCCAACCTTCACAGCAGAAGCAGCTTAGCCAGTAGAGAAAGCGAGCGCTCAATACTGGCACACTTGTGTTTTAAGATCTGCGGCGTGGAGTTGAGATCTTGAGATGACAGCGCAGCGCGGGATTGGCTGCAAGCCCTAAGCAACCTCTGCTAGAGCGCAGAGAGGAGCTGTGGGCTGGTGCTTCTGCAGTGAGGTGGTGGTGTTTCTGGAGAACAGATCAGAGGCAGGGGAAAACCAAGCAAAAGCAGGAGCTTGAAGCCTTCAGACCGGCGGCACCAGGTGTGTATGGCCTCTGCCTTGCTCCCTTTTCCAGTGGGGGTTACTGTGCCCTCTGAGCCCTGCCCCCCAGGGTATAACTGCCTAGAAGGTCAGCAATAGGCCTGTAAAAGTCCTTCTTCCCACACACTGTAACACACTGGGCTTCGGTGTGAGGAGACCTGGGGCTCATGCCAGGAAACTATGTGCCCCATTTGCAACAAGTTGGCTGCGACTTTCCTGCCTGGCTTGGGGAGTCCAGGAAAGCAGAGCTGTGGAAAAGAGATTTTGCTCAAGCCCCACACTTGGGTGGCCCTTCATCCCCACTGAAAGGCTATCATGAACTGTCTTCTATTGCAACATGAATGGAAAAGTGATCTGGGGTTAGGCTAAATTACAAAAACAGTTGGAAGAGGCAAAATATTGGATTAAAGGCATACTATGAAATAGAGAGGAGATACCCACAAAGGGTAGGAGACTGGGAAAATGTAAGAATATGCCTTGGGCCTGTTTTCTTCCCAAACCCTAGCAAGATAAACGTTAAACTCGGTGGGTTGGATTGCATTCTGTGTAGTGAGAGTTTGGGCAAAGGAAAATGCATGGAGTAAAATCTGATTCGGGGAGGTGGGTACGGAGCCAGTGGTTTCAGGACCTGTGGATTGACAAGGAACAGGCCACTCTGGGGAAAGCAGCTGTTTTACCAGTCACTTCAGAGCCCAAACAGTGGAAGTCTTTGTCCATGTCTTTTATCTGTCCCAAAGCCCTGTGGTTACTGTAGATGCCAAACCCCTGACTCTCAGCTCTCTCTCACATGAGACGTTAGGAAAAACATTAATAGCAGGAGGCACTTTTAAAAATTATTTTTGGCAAAGCTTTTTGCTTTTTCAAGGCCCAGTTGAGTAACACAGGAAGCAGAGAGGGTGGGGGCGCCCCCTGGCTCCCACAGTTAGAAGAGTTAGCCAAACAAGATCAAAACAGGAGCTGTGAGATACCACTTCCTGCCTCCCGGGCACCCTGAAACTCACGGAGGGAGACAGACCTCAACCCAGAGTCCCCTCCTCTGCCACCAGACCGTTAGAGACCGGAAACCTGATAAGCGTTGGAAACGTCCAAGCTGCCTGACTGAGAGGGGCCGCGGCATCTCAGGCCTGAAGAGAAGTGGAATTTCTAGACCCCACGCAAGTGTCTCACAGGGCCTGGCTGGAAAAAGCCAGAGAAAGGATATGAAAACCAGTTACTGCGAGGGACTCACGGCCCTTTCTCTGGAAAACTTCCTCTCACGGGTGGCACCCCCGCCCCACTCCATCCGTACATGTTCCTTAAACAAAACTCAAGGCTGGAAGAACGAGACCCCTACCTGGGAAGAAGGGACAAGTCTGCAAGTGGAGGGAAGAACAAAGCAGCAAGGAAGTTGTTAGCTACTAGGCTGAAATACTGAAAAATCGAGAAGCCAGAGGCTGGCCCTTCACGCGGGCCTTTTTCCACTCCCGCCCTTGAGATTAGCATCCTTCTTGGAATGTCCAAAATGCCATTAGTCAGACCTGGCTTCCGCGTAAATAGAATGTGATTTTCCGGGAAGCCCCCTAGCACCCCCTGCCATCCCCACCCTGCTTTTATATTTCCCCTTCCATTTATTGCTTTCTTAAAGAATGTCTCATCCTGAGTCTAGTGTGTGTGTGTGTGCGTGTGTGTGTGTGTGTGTGTGTGTGTGGCAGGGAGGGGCGTATATTAATTAATCTGCTAGAGCTGCCATGACAAAGCACCACAGACTAGGGGACTTCAACAACAGAAATCTATTTTCTCACAGTTCTGGAGGCTAAAAGTCTGGGATTGAGGCTGATCAGGGTTGGTTTCTCCTGTGGTCTCTCTCCTTGGCTTGCAGATGGCCATTTTCTCTCTGTCTCATCCCATGGTCTTCCCTGGGTATAACCCAATGCCCTGATCTCCTCTTTTTATAAGGACTTCTATGATATTGGATTAGGGCACACCCCAACGACCTCATTTTAACTTAATTATCTCTTCAAAGACCCTATCTCCAAATACAGTCCCATTCTGAAGTACTCAAGGTTAGGACTTCAACAAAGGAATTTTGAAGGGACACACTTCAGCCCCTCACAGGGAGTAAGGAAGGGAATACATATTCCCCCTGGGATGGGAGAATTCCCCCTTTTGCCTTACTGGCCTATACTTTACAGTCCAGGTACAAGACTGAGAGGAGGGGAGGAGTGCAGTAGTGCCTAGACAGAGGAGGGAGGTAATGAGAAAAAGGACAGCTTAGAAGCTTTCCTTCCAGTGGCCCCCTGCTGTAATACCCTGAGCCATTTGGTAGAGAACTTCAAGGTAAAAAGACTTTCAGGGCCAGTCTGATTCTTTCTTGTCCTAGGCCAGAGAAAGAGGAGAAGATCCTCTTCTACCCAACATCCTTTGTCACCTTTGCTCCTGTCTACCTCCTGAAAGAGTTCATTGTGCTGGTCAGTGGGATGGGAATATAGAATAAAACTCTTTGCGACTATCTTTTGACCCAAACTCATTAAATCATCCCATTTGCTCCAGGGACAGCTCAATGAAGACAAATTGAAAGGCAAACTGAGATCTTTAGAAAACCAGCTATACACCTGTACCCAGGTAAGCATTCTGGAGGACACTTCCAGCTCGGGAATCCAGAATTAAATGAGGAGAATGCTTGAACCTCAGTCCTCCTTTCCAGAAATACCACCAGATAGAGAGTAACACACCCATTCCTACTTACCCAGTTCTGGCTTGGCTATTTTCACTTTAGTCCCTAATTCACCATAAGGCTATCTCCATCCTCCTCCTCTCTCTCTCTCTCTATCCCCCAGTATCCTTATCTTTGCACCCTGGGAAGGAATCCCAGCACTGACCACTTTTGTCAGCTCCAGGGACCTTGAGAATACCTGAAACTGTAGGGAGAGGCCCTTGGTAAAGATTCACACCACCTAGACAGACCTTCATAGGTTCCAGTATTTGATGAGTTAGATGTTCTAATGAAATCTTGCAAAATGATTTTCATCCCATGGGGAACTTTTTTCTAGTTTTCTAGCAACCCCTAGAAGAAAGTTAAAGCCTGTGACTCCTGGCTCTTCTGTAACATTGTTATCCAGCATTAGTAATCTTTTGATTAGCCTAATCTTGGATTATAAGAGATAGAAAGAAATCAGCCTCACATTTGAGAAGGCATGCATCTCTGAAACGTAGGGAGATGTCAAATAAGAGAATGGAGTGGAGCAGGCAGACTTCTCCCATTTGGAGTCAGAGAGAGAAGATAGTCCTGGCCACACAGTTAGGGTCTTACAGAGGAACAGATTTTATATAGTCTATAGATTTCTTGGTCTACAACTTTTATTTTTTCAGTATGACCTGTTTTGTCAGGCTCTTATGAACGAAATAATGCCAACCAAGGTCATAAGAGACCAACATATAATCCAGAATGCCAATCTATTCATTTTCAATGGGGGATAAGACTTAACCAATGACCAGCATAGTTAAGTCTAGTAACCGGGACATTCCCCACATACGACCTCAACCAAGTAACTCCTGGATCTGGTTATTAATAAAAATTCCAAAAACACAAGACCCACTCACATTTAAATCCAAATTTTCAGACAATTCCAAAGATAAATGGAAATGATTTCATATTGATCCCTAAATTTTCATCATCTGGACTACTGCTTACCCAGTGGGTAATCCAAAATTGACGGTAACGGCTGCCTGCCTCCCCCAAAATCACAGGGCATAAAGATGAAAGGCATGGGAAGGGCAAGATCTCCAGTGAATTTGCAAAGTTGCTCTTGTGTCTCTTTCTTAATCCCAAAGCCAGGAGTAATTTTAAAATGCAAATGTATTAATTTAAAAATACTGAGTTCACTAGGAATTGTAGGGGAGACTACAAAGATTTTTTAAAAAGCAGCAGCAGAATGCTCCTTGCTCTGAAGGAATTTACAATCCACTAGGGGAGACAAATGAGTCAATAGAGTGGAACAATCGAGGCATACAGGGGATACTACATGAACATTATGAACACTAAGAAAAGCTACCTAATCCATAAGGATTTGGGGGATGGGAGTAGTTAGTTAAGATTTATTTGAACTGATGATACTTGGGCTATGAGCAGAGGTTAACCAACTCTAGGCAGAAGAAACTGTATGAGAAAGGCAGAGGCCAAAAAGCACGGTGCTTAGGACATCTACAAGCAGTGCAGCGTAGGTGGAAGTAGCATGGGATGAGAGTCTGGGATTGTAAACAGGAGCTATGCCAAGAAGTTTGGATGTGATCCTTAGGACACCGCGAATCCATCAGAAGATTTACACAGGGAATGGCATGATCAGATTTACATTTTAGAAAGAACGCGCCAACTGCAGGATTTCAAGGGAGGCAAAGCTTGAAGATAGGGAGACTATTGCATCAATCCATATAATAATCTTTTTAGCCTGAACTAAGGAAGTAGCAGTAGGGATAGAGAGGGGACAGGTATGAGGATGATGACAAGACTCAGTGATCAACCGATAACTGGGCGAAAGTGAAAGAGAAATTAAGGTTGACTTCCTGGTTTAGGGCTTGGGAGCCCAGATGGGTGACGATGCTGGCCACTGAGACAGGAAGCCCAGGAGAAAGGAGCAGGTTTAGAAAGATGAGTTCTGTTTAGACATGCTAGATTTCAAGAGCCTGTGGAAGGGCTAGGGTACAATGCCCAGCAAGCCTGGGGCACTGCTTATTACCTTCCCGCCACCCCACCTCTCACATTGCCTGCGGGACTCTCCCTTGCTAGCTCCAGCCTGGAAGAAAAGGCCCACCACCCGGTTACTGGTATCTCTGCCCTGGGGGCAAGGACCAACTTCTTTTCATTTCTGTGTCTCGGCCTCAGTGTTTGGCACACAGATGCTCAATGTGTATTTGTTGAATTGCATCAAATTTACAGAAATACTCCCCTTGGGGAATTAAAAAAGTGCTATTGGAGATGGAAGACCAGAAAAACAGCTATGAACAGAAGGCCAAGGAGTCTCTGCAGAAAGTGCTGGAGGAGAAAATGAATGCAGAGCAGCAACTGCAGAGCACGCAGGTGCAGGGCTGGGGACCCCAGGGCTGCTCGGGGGAGCAGGGGAGCCAGCTGGACAACTCCCTGGAACTCCCTCCTCTCTGATCTCCCTCAGCGGTCCCTGGCCCTAGCGGAGCAGAAGTGTGAAGAGTGGAGGAGCCAGTACGAGGCTCTGAAGGAGGACTGGAGGACCCTAGGGGCCCAGCACAGAGAGTTGGAGAGCCAACTCCACGTGCTTCAGTCCAAATTGCAGGTACCAGGCACTAGGGTGGGAAGAGGAGGCACGTTATGGGGAGGAGGGGTGGTGATTGAGAGAAGCTGCTCCCAGGCTGGGGGCCCCAAAGGCAGGTGGAGCATCTGGCTTTCACTTCCTCACTCACTGTCCACTTTGTATAAGACTCACTGTTTTGGCTCTGAAATGTAATTTCAAGTTTAGCAAGGATGTCTGTACTGATCATGCAAATGAACTAAGCATTCATTGTAATGACAAAATCCAAATGCAAAGGGCTAGGCTGGAATATTCATCAGCCTACAAATGCCATACCCTAACCCACTCTCCAAACTCCATCCTAGTAGAGCATCCAGTTCAGAATTGCCTATATCATTGTCACAGAACAAAGGTCACTAATTTATTTATAGGAGAGTATTAACTAACACATCCTGCCAATGTGTTTTTTAAGTGATTATAGTAGACCCTTGGCATTCTCAAGGGTTCCATCATGTCTAATCTGCTACCTTGGAAAAGTTAACTAACCTTCTAAGCCTTAGTTTCCTCATCTCTAAAATGAGGATAATAGTACCTATATCATAGGATCATTGTGACAATTATAAGGTAATCCATATAAAGCACTTAACACAATACCTAGCACATATGAGCACTCAATAAACATTAGCTCTTATTTTGCATCAGTTTTACTTACTCAATTTGGAATTTTGAGGCTCCACTTCAAAAGCTAACCTTTGTAATTTTCCTATAGCACAGATCAGAACTGCTCACGTGATAACAGCCTCATCACAGGAGAGAGCCTAACTGACCACTCTGCATCACATTCACATCTCAACCTCTGTTGTTTTCTTCTCATCACCTATAAAGCAGCTCTTATGAAGGTTTTGGGATTTTTTAACCTTAATTCTTTGTGAAAAATAGCCCTACCAAAAAAAAAAAAAAATTGACAGTACTAGAATACGAAGAAAAATTGAAAACATCTAGAAAAGTGATGAATTGGAATTCCAAAGTAATTTGGTGATTCACTAACATGTCAAGACACGAGTCCCTTATGAATTTCAAAAGCCTAATGCACTGTTATAAACATGAGGAACAGAGCAGAACAAGTGGAAGAATACAAAAAAATTCCCTATTGTCCCATTTCCCTAACATTCCTTCTCTAGCTGAAATTCTACAATTTTCTGTAATTTTCTTCTTCCATGGGACCCGCCCCCAACCTCCACCCCAGCACTGACCTCCTTCTGGGTCGGCCCCGCCTCCTCCCCCTTCCAGGGAGCAGACAGCAGAGACTTACAGATGAACCAGGCCCTGCGATTTTTGGAGAACGAGCACCACGAACTACAGGCCAAGATTGAACGCCTGCAAGGGGACAGAGACCTGTGCAGCTCAGATACCCAGGACCTACGAGGTACCCTTCTCCTTTCAGGCCAGGGAGCATGGGAACCATGGCTGAGTGAGCTAAGTAAATTGGGTGGAGAGAAAGGCTTCAGCCTTTCATTTGTTTGCTTGGCCGGCTTTATGATTTCATTTTACCTTAAAGGAGAGGCAGGGCTGTTTTAATCATCCAAGACTGAAAATTAATTTCACTGCACTACAGTATCTTGTTGTCTGAGCTCTCTTTTCCAGCCCATCCCTCTGGGCCAGATCATAGCTGTTCCCACATCAGTCACACCCATCAGGGCCACATTCCTAATTTGAAAGGGAAAGGTCAGTTGAAATACAAGGCATAGTGAGACTTCCAGTCACAGCCTTTGTGTCAGCTGAAAGAGAGGACCAGGTAGTGCGTAAATACAATCCTTAATTCAACCCAGCATTGTTGCTGCACAAAATTCAATCTGATCTCTTCAGAAATAGAAAAAGTAGAAGACAGAACAACTTCCATTTGACGCATTAGAGGCTACAGACAATACAGCACCTGTTACTCATTTTCACCCTCACATAGGAGTTCAGTAAGTCTGGGTTCTTCTATTTTGGTTTACACTATTTCATTTTCAGATCAACTAAAGAGGTCAGAGGAGGAGAAACTCGTCCTGGTGACCAGAGTACAAGAGTTACAGAGTAAGTTCCCTTTACAGATTCTCAAAGTAGCACAGGTGGTTTTCTAGTGTTCCTGGGGCTTCTGGTCCACAAATGGCATCCAGAGAAGGGATAAAGGGCCCAGCCTTTGGCATCTCCTCTACCTCTGTGCACTTTCAGACTCTCTTCTTGTCAATTGAGATCATTACATAGCTCTTCACAAGTTATATATTAGCCTCTGTTCCTTTTTTTCTTTTCTACTTTTCTCCTTCCATGCCAATGACAACCACTTACATTTATTTCCCCTAGAATTGCAGGTTTTAAAAAGTATTGGGTATTCTAGGGCAGTTCTTATTTTATGTATTCTAACTTATGTACATGAATATCTCACATACACCTTTGTCACTAGGAATGGCTTAGAAAGTAAGCTCACACTACACATGCCTCAATCCACTTTAAACTACATATTGGGCCCAGAAAGGAAAAGGAACTACTTCTCAGAAGAAAAGCAGACAATTTCTGAAAAGCTGAAGAACATGACTCAATTAATACCTCTACTGTTTGTTCACCACCTTAACCTCTGACCCCAACAGATGCTTCAAGCAAACAGCAACCCCAGGGGAGAGGGAGGAGGAACATGGCGGATCCCATCGGGAGCTCCTACACAGCAGGAGCTGGATGGCAGGAAGTCCCTTCAAAACCATGCTTTCACTCACTCAGTACAAATTCACTGAGCCCCTACTAAGTACCAGGCACTCTAGATATACACACTGATATAATATAGCAGTCAACAAAACCAATAGCTCCTTCCCTCATGAAACTTACATTCTAAGTAAGCTCTACAGTCCAATGCAGAGTTTCCATAAGCAAATAAATATGTATCAGGTCATAACAACTGCTATGGAGAAAAGTAAAGCAGGTTAAAGGGAAAATGATTGCTATTTTATATAGAGTCATCTGGAAAAGCCTTTCTTCTAAGGTAACAGTTAAGCAGAGACTTGAAGATAAAAACATGATAGGAGGAGAAACAAGGATGGTATATTCATAGCAAAGTAGCACACAGTGGGTGACTTGAAGAAAAGAAATTTATTGTCTCACAGTCTGGAGACTTGAACTTCAAAATCAGGGTGTCAGCAGGGCTGGTTCCTTCTGAGGGCTTTTATGGAAAGATCTATTCCAGGCCTTTCTCCTGGGCTTTGTAGATGGCCACCTTCTCTCGCTGTCTCTTCACATCACCTTTCCCACGAACATATCTGTGTCCAAATTTTCCCTTCTTATAGGGACACCAGTCGTACTGGGCTAGGGCCCACCTTAATGACCTCATTTTAACTTGACTACCTCTGTAAAGAACCTATCTCCAAATAAGGTCACAATCTGAGGTACTGGGGGTTAGAACTTCAGTGTATAAATTTTGGGGACAAAATTCAACTCATAGCAGAAAGAAGCATTTTTAATAATTAAAGGTTCTAAGCAGAGTTCTGAAAAGAGACTCTTTATCGTAATTATGCTAGCATAGACAAGTTCCTTGTGTTTTCCAACAGGTCTGCTTCAGAATCAATCCATACAGCTTCAAGAACAGGAGAAACTCTTAACAAAGAAAGGTCAGCAAATTTACTACCGCAAATTCTAACATATTGCTCTTTCCTTGCCTGCCTGTAGGCAGCGGGATGGACTGTATGACCTCTTGGAGTCCCATCCAGTTCTGGGAGTCTGTTAAGTCAGGGATGTAGAGGAGCTTTTTAAGGACTGACCATTGGTTCTAAGGACACTTCAACTAGTTAACCTTCTATCCTGAGGTATATAAATCGTGAAAAAGAATTTCTATTCTCTCTGAAAGCATATGTCTGTGTTGAACATTTCAATAAATTGATTTTGAACTCAGGATTTCATGTCAATTTTTACACACTTGATTTTCCAAATCATATCCAACTCCCAACCCTAAACCACACAGCATGCAAGAGTCACCTCACTCTTGGCCATAGAGTCTGTTGCCCAAGCGTCCTGAGAATTCATCATGTATACAAAGCGGGCAATAGCTCCTCTCTTATCCACTACACATGACTTTTTGTTTTCTCTTCACAATCACTGGGTATAATATAATAGATAAGGCAGAATTATTATGCCCACATAGTATGGATGAAAACATGAATGTCTATGGTCACACAAATTAAGGACAGAACTAAGACAACAATTCAGAACTTCCGACTCCTAGTCCAGCGCTCTTTTCACCAAGACTAAGATTCAAAGGTGGCTGAAAAACCATCTTTAGCCACATGATGATACATTTTAGGATATAACTGCCATTTTCATGACTTTGAAATGAGGACATTAAGGGAAAACAGATCATATATTGAAGGATCCAGCAAACCTACCTGACAAACTAGTATAAGGATGTGGCATACAACCAAAGAATTCAATTAGTATGAATTCACTAAAAATATCTAGCATTGCAGAAGAGTGGGGGGATGCAAAAAAAAAGTGCCAACTTTGCCCTCAAAGAGCTGAAATTCCAGGTGGCAGTCCAGGCCAGACTGGGATCCCAATGGGAGGTCTTTATGTCAGAGAATTCCATTCCATTCAGTCTAGCCAAGGGCAGGCCCTCCCGTTTTCCCTCCCCTGCCCTCACTCCTAGGGGTTCTCACTCTGTGACAAGGCCCTTCCTCAGAGCGGTGGGTCTCACTCTCATTGAGAATCTGGCTGCTTTTTTAGATCAGGCTTTGCCTGTGTGGAGTCCCAAGCCCTTCAGTAACGAAGTGGAGCCTGAGGGTACAGGGAAGGAGAAAGACTGGGATCTCAGAGACCAGCTGCAAAAGAAGACTTTGCAGCTCCAGGCCAAGGAAAAGGAGGTGAGAAGGTGAACTCAGATGGTGAGGGGCTCATCTACAGAGTGGCAGGGGAAACTGGGAGACAGTCAGCTGGTAGGGATTTCAAAGTTTAAATTGTGATCGGAGGCCCGCAGGTATTCATTTGCCTGTATAAAATGTCTTTGCTTTTTGGACTGACTTGTCAATCTTTTCCCTTCCTTATTTATACCAACTCCTATTCAAGGTTTTATTAGTTACCTTTTGGAAACTCGACCTAAATTCAAACACATTTTAATAAACATATTAACTTCTCAAACGTTGTCCCATATTGACTATCTTAAAGCTTTATATACGGTCTTTTAAATAATAATACTCTTTCCTCTCTACATACCCACAAACATACATATCCCTGCAAGTATTCATATGCAACTAGCTCCTGAAAAAAGAGATTTGGACAAAAGTCACCTCTAGGTCTTCTGTGCTATTAAGAACTTAATTTTTTGGTGTCCCCCATTTACAAAGCACTTGCAGGTACAATGTCACATGAAAGAACTTACATGTATAAATGTAACATTACACACATTATAATCATTTAAATGAACATATTTCAGATACACTAGGTGAGACAGTAGAAAGACAAACTCAAATCTCTAAGAAACACTGGGGAAGGGAGGATGGTAAAAATTCCAAATAAAGGAAGGTGTAACTTACACAGGGTAGTCTCCCCTACCTGGACTCTGTCCCAGACAGAAGTAATGGTGATCACCTTGGTTATATTCTCCCCAGTGCAGAGAACTGCATTCAGAGTTAGACAACCTCAGTGACGAGTATCTCTCCTGCCTGCGCAAGCTGCAGCACTGTCGAGAAGAGCTGAATCAGAGCCAGCAACCGCCTCCCACAGTAAGAGGGTCTATCCTCCCATACACCCCTTGGTGACAGTGGCACAATTCCTTCTTCAGCCAAGTCTTGCACAGAAAATTTTATCAGCCCATGCCAACATCTAGCCAGCCTGTCCCACTCCACTTGGTTTATACTATACTGACAGTGTGGCAACCATGGGAAGAAACACCTCCATCCAACCCCAACTTTCATGGAACGCTTGAGCTGGAAGGGAAAGACTTACTATTAGCTAAAGTATGAAAGGGTGTTCTTTCAGCCTATGGTGAGCATGATGGCAAGGACAGAAGGAGGAAATCAAAAGTACTGAGGCAGGCTGGGGGTGGGTGGTGGCTCATGCCCGTAATCCTAGCACTTTGGGAGGCTGAGGCAGGATTGCTTGAAGCCAAGAGTTCAAGACCAGCCTGAGCAACATCGCAAGACCCTGTCTCTACAAAAAATTTTAAAAATTAGCCAGGTGAATGGTGCACACCTGTAGTCCTAGCTATTCGGGAGGCTGAGCCAGGAGGATTGCTTGAGCCTTGGAGTTTGATGTTGCAGTGAGCTATGATCATGCCATTGCACTCGAGCTGGGGGGACAGACAAGACCCTGTTTCAAAAACAAAAAAAAAAGTACTGAGGCATACGAACAATCATATGATTTTGCTGAGTTATTTTCCATCCTTGATTATTCACATCAGCATTTAAGTATCTGGCTCCTGCTGAATATGGTTCCCTGGGGTTGGGACACTGGTAAAGTGATTTTTATCCCGAGGGAGGGGACAGAAAGTGGGAGAGACAGTGAAGTAAATAGCTGTTTCTCCTCCACCAACCCAAGGTTTTCCACTAGGCTAGAGTAGGAAGAAGGAAGATTATTTTTGCCTTTATCTTCTCCACCCAACTCATGGCTGCTTTCTTCTGCCTCCCCTGCCCTCTGCACAGAGGCGATGTGGCCGATGGCTCCCGATGCTGATGGTGGTGATTGCTACAGCACTGGCAGTGCTCCTGGCCAACAAAGACAACCTGATGAATAACTTGTGACAGCTGCCTTGGTTGACAACCAGATGCAAGCAACTCAATGAAATACTCGGGTCTGGGAAGTTTACAGCTTGGGTTTTTTCCCAACTGAATTGGGATTTCTGACTTTTTGTTATTTTGTTAACCAACTGTAAATAAACTTCACCTGACCAGACTCAGAACTCTTGGTTTATTTCTGAATGATGTTATCACAAGTATCACATCACTTAAGCATACTGGTCTACTCTCCTTAGTCAAATTCAGTTGGACTACATAAACATGCAAAAAAGCCCACAGCCATTCTACTTTCCTGGAAGACATTACCCACATAGGGTAGGTATATTTACAAGGCTATCATACAAATACTGCTTTCCCCCAACCATCTCTTTCCTCTTATCCAGTGAAAAATGAAGACATCTCCACTAAGAGGACTTCCTAATATAGAAATGGCAAACATGTACTGCCAATGCTACCACTGCCACCACCATCACCTATTCCCATGCCCTTTGCATATGTGGTCAATTGATTACAGCATTCTCCCACTCAAGATGCTTGGAGCTAGCAATTGAGATGATTCCTACACACCATCCCCAACCTAGAGATGATCATTTACTGAGTACCTTCTACATGGGAGGAGAGTTAGAGTCAGAGGGCCACAGCTGGCAGTGTGACTATCTCAGAGGAGATGCTGAGGTCAGGAAAGTCATTCTGAGTCCTAAATCGGATTCTGAGTTTCTTCTCCCAGGTGTTCAGAATGTCCCTCAGGGCTGGGAACAAACTGTCTGGGACACTAAAGGAATAAAGCAGGACCGGGGGTTGACCTAGCAGCCATGAGATCCGGACAGTGAATACTCGTAGTGGAGTCAGGGCTAAGCAGTTGTCATCTCCTTGGTTCAGGTGAAAGGTATAGGGGACAGGATAGCCAAGAAGGATCCCAAATACAGTACAGAGATTCCAGTCTGAGGAATGGAGTCTGCTGTGTGAGACTGCTAGTGATAGGTCCCTCTTCAGCCCCTGCAAATGTGTGATGATTTCAGCCACAAGGGTCTTCAAGTCCTGAAGCTGCTCCAGGGAGCAGATAGAAGGGTGAGGTTGGGAGCTGGAAACATTTACAAAGGCTATGGTACCAAGCAGCACCTGCTCCAAGTGCTGACACACATGCTCAGGACTGATAATAAGGCTGTTTTCTCCAATCTCAAGGATGTGAAGTCCCAGGGTCAGGAAACCCAGTCCCTGCAGCTCCTTCAGATAACTCTGGAGCTCTGATGTCCCTGCATGGTTACAATCATAGAGCAGAGCTGGCTTCAGACCCCGGGCCACAGCCAGCACCTCTCCAGCGAGATGAAGACAGATGGTGCGGGGTGGATCTCGTCTCTTTCCCATGCCCAGGGTCTGCTGAGCAGCTGCCACCAGCTGCTGAGGGCTTGGTGTTGACATGAGATCTATAAGGAACATCAAGCATGGTTTCCTTAGCTAGCCACAGTTCCCTTCCCTGGGTTGCATCTTTCAGCTCCAGACACTTGAGCAAAAGCCTAGGAACAAAGCAGTAACAGGGAATTACTAACACCAGCAAGTGACAGACCAGGAAACCTGCCAACAGCCTTCCCATTAAGTGTTATAGCATCTTCCAAAGGTTATTTTGTCCCTTCCTATGCTTTGAAATGCTGATCTAGCCCACCGAAGATGGAGTCACCAATGCTATCTGATTGCTCTTGTTGACTTGGTCTCCCTGAGTCCCAAATTTGTGTTTTTCTGAACTTATGGCCAGATTTACATTTTATCTGGCTTCTAAATTTTACCTATTGCAAATTACGCTAATTCAAACCTTAAGGAGTTTGGGGCAGAGAAGAGGCAGATTAGTCTTGGCAAAATTCAAAAAAGCATTTCATACAAAACTGTCCTTCTGGGACTTAACTCTAGGTTCCCAATGTATTCTTTCCACTGCCAACTTCCCCTCCTCTTCCTGCTAAGAAGCGTTTTAAGAACAGCAATCTGATTAAACTAACGTATCCCAGAATGTGGCCTAAAAGCCATTTCACCCTGAGATATAAAAATAAATAAATGAAATCCGCTAGAGCTGCAGAAGGGTCATATTTTAACTTCTACCGGCCCCGCCTCCCCCTTCTGGCCGACATCCAAAGACCCTCGGAAATCGGACTCCCTCCAATCCACACACCCACACCTAAGCACAGTAGTCACTTGGTAAATGAGGCAGAGGTCTCGCTCACGTACGTTCTCCTTCCACTTCCGCTGCAAGTCCGCGGGCTCGGGAACTGCTTCCGGCTTCCTGCCTGCCGCAGGGAAGGCGGCTAGTGCCTCGCGCCCCGCTGCAAACACGGCCTGGTGCGCATGCGCACCCACTCGCACCCGCCTCTTCTCCCCCTTCCGTGACGTCACCCACCTGCTCACACGCCTTCTGTTTGGCCCGCCGGCGAGGCCCCCCGGCTCTGTGCCGGAACCACGGGCCACCGGCGGCCCGCCTTTTCCGGCCAGACAGAAGGCGGCCCCACCCGTCTGCGTAGAACGAGGAGGGGCGGAAGTGGACGAAAGAAGGCGGGACCTGGCGAAACCGGTTGCCCGCCGCCGCCCTCACTTAGCTTCGCCTCATGCCCTGCCTGGGTGGTGTGACGTCAGGTGTCCCACTTGACTGGGAAGCCAGAGCAGGGCACACAGCGCTTAATAAACACCTTTGATCTGTCTGCAGAAATGCGCTTTTTCTTCTAGACCTAACATACCCCAAGACAAGCAACATGTACTGAATATCCTCACCTGAGAGTGGTGCTGCAAAGCTTTTTCAATTTTTACTTTGACCTCCCTAAATTCTAAATTAGAAAGGCTGAGCTACAAGAAGAGATCTCTAGGCAGGGTGTGAAGGCGTGCGTATTCACGGTGAGCAATTACCTATTAGGCCTGCTTCTAGGCATACTGCCGTGTGCAAAAGAGACAAAAACCCCAACCTTCGTGGAGCTTAAGTTCTAGGAGTACAGTTTGCTGATTTCAAATGAGAAATGAGAAGCGAAGATGCAGAGGCTTTTCAATCAAGTCAGGAAGAAAGTGTTACTTAAGAGTTAACACACATGTTTTTTTAACTACCAGTGATTTGACCCATAACGAATTTCTTGAGAAAACCCCAATATCGAGGAAATGGCCCACATTTATTTATACATGGACAGCTGAATAGAGGTGAAGGGAACTGCGGACACCTATTCTAGTTTTCACTCCTGGCTCTACCGGAGTAGTATCTTCTGTGAAAAGAGATAACTGAAGTAAAGATGGCACCAGCATGGGAGGCGGACCAGCTTGTAAGAGCTACCAGCCTAACTCTGGTTCTTAGCTCAGAGGGAGTCAGAAGCAGAGTCTAGAAATCAGTCTTCTAATTTTCCCCGTATTTATTTATTTTCCCACAGTGGTTAACAATAAATCCCTAAAATGAAAGACATACTTAGTTCATTCATTTATTCTGGCAACAAATATTTGAGAACACACTGTGTACCAGACACTGTTCTAAGAATTGGCAGCAAAGTCTAAAACAATCCCTGCCTTCAGCAAGTCTGTAGTCAAGCTGGACACAGATGCTGAGCAATTACAAGGGAAATGATTATTCTAAAAGAGGAAGTAGAGGTTGCTATGGGAACATATAACCAGGGACCTAATTGTATGGGGAAGGGACCAGCCCAGATCTAACACTTTGCCATCCCAATTTACCTCCAGTGGGTTCTTTTTAACTCTGAACTAATCCAGTTTGGAGGGTACATATACAGCGAGGAAAAGAAAGAGCTGGCAAGAAAATTTAACTCCTGGCCAGGTGCAGTGGCTTACGCCTGTAATCCTAGCACTTTGGGAGGCCAAGGCAGGAGAATTGCTTCAGGCTAGGAGTTCTAGACATAGTGGGACCCCATCTCTACCAAAAAAAAAAAATAGAAAAATAAGCTGGGTGTGGTGGCACATACCTGTAGTCATAGCTACTCAGGAGGCTGAGGCAGGAGGATCACTTGGACCCAGGAGTTTGAGATTGCAGGGAGCTATGATTGCACCACTGCACTCCAGCCTGAGTGACAGAGCGAGACCCTGTCTCAAAAAAAAAAAAAAAATCTAACTCTTATCCCAGTTTAAGAAAGGTAAAGGGTAAAGGCAAGGGAGTAAAAGACACCCAGGGAGTGAGTGGTGGTAGCCACCAAAGGAGACACCAGACTGAGAGTCCTCAAAAAAGGACACCTGTTACCTATCCATCAGGACCAAAGAAAGAGTTAAGGGTGATCAGATGAGATCCCTGCATGCACTCTCTCTGCAGTCTGAAAAGGATTCAAAACATGGAAGAAACTGGGCTTTCTAGTTAAGACCACATAAACCACTCATCCATTCCTCTGGCACATTTGTAAACTTCATTACAGTCACATACTATTCAATAAAAGCTTGGTACTTCTTGGCACTTTCTCAACACTGTTTGCCAGCTCACATTATCTGGGCTCCCATCCAGTTAGGCTGACTTTTACCATTTCACAGAAGGGAAGGAGACCTGCCCAGATTCAACAGTTGCCCTCCCAAGTTACCTACAGAGGGTTATTTTTAACTTAGGCTTCCACATACAGATGGGGCAGCCAAACATCAAGACCAAATCCCTCACTTCAACAAGATGGCCCCCAAAATATAAAGTTTCTATGCCTTGCATGCTTCCTGGTCTCTAAAAACCCAACATTTCCTTGAAACTGGGCACCTGACCTTTACCCAGATTTCACTGGGTCATGCTTTTAATAATGGCAAATTCCACTAGGTCTCTTAGAGATCCTAAAACCAACGCTTAAGCATTTTAAATAAATAAATTAGTCCCACTGTCACCTTTGATTGAATTGAACTTTTATTTTTTAAATAAAGCTGGCTCAACTTTTCAGTTATTGAGAGAACTAGGAGGTGGCTTGGTTTAAAGATAGATTAGACGTGGGCTTCCTTACCATGTCCTGACGCAAACAAGTATCAGTATTTAGGAGGACTGGGGCCTGCAACCAGAGATCAGAAGCTTATTTGGCATTTAGGTCTTGGAGTTTAAATTATGCATAATTTCATCTTTTAAAAAAAGAGGCAAAAGGGTTAGAGAATAAGCTAAAGTTACTAGATAGAACCAGTTTGTGACAGATAGAGCTACAATGTTCCGTACTACCCTACTTTCATTGTTCACACCCAGATACCTCTACCAGCAAGGGAGACAAGCAGGTTTAAGCCTTTTCTAGAAGAGTGTTGCCCAGCCCTTCTTCACCCTGGCCTTAACACACCCAGCACCCCATTTTTCCCAACTGCAAAAAATCCAAACAGACGAGAACACTCTAAAAGTCTCTAAGCAAGGAGGAACTGCCCCTTTTGTAGTCACAGGCGGTATCTTAGATGCCCAGCTTACTCACAGGTCTTCCTCAAAGAAGAAAACAATAAAAAGAGAGTTACCTTCTCTGAAGGCTACCACCTAAGTCATATACTCTCATCTACCCCCCAACACACACACACACACACACACACACACACACACACGCACGCACACGTATTTGAGTGGTGACAAGTTAAATACCTGACAACCCATTCTTCCACAGAATCCCTAGGTTTTCTGTATCGACAGCTTCCCTTTAGAAGCCCAATTTATGAGCTTTTACTCCACCGGTCAGGTGACTTTCAGACTTTGGCACCCACTTCTATTTAGATATCAAGCTTGGTTCCTAAGCAACCAGCCAGCTCCTCTCCTCACTTCCCCCATGAGGGAGCAAGCTTACTATACTAGCAAAACAGGTCAAACAGAGCTCCATCCCAGACAAATCAGCGCTTGAGGGAACTTTAATGAAAGCAAGAAAAAAAAAATGTGGTACAAAAGCAATGGAGAAGAGTTCTGTTCCAGGCAGTTTTGCCTTGTACAAGTAAAATAAAGTCATCGAGTCAGAGTTTGAAAGCTGGATGCAATTTCAGGCACCATTCCAATCTCTTCACTTTACAAGAAGATACAGCTGAAGCCCAGAGGTAAAAAGACTTGTTCAAGGTCACTTTGGAAGCAAAGCTGCAGCTAGAACCCTGGTGTCCAAACTCCCAGGCCAAATCTCCTTCTACTATATCATACTACCATTGGGAAGTTGAAAAAAGAAAAGGGAAGTCTGAAGGGTGATTTTTCCATAAATTAAATCAACTTTAAATCTAGGCATATTTGGAGAATCATAGACTTCTAAAATTGTTAGAGAAAAAAGAGATTCAAAAGCTGGTTAAATGTGAATAATAAAAAATATCCATATGTACAAAAGTGTAAAAAGGAAAAGGAAGCAGACGGCGTTCCTGATTACTGGGCTGGCAGCGCAGGGGGCAGCTGCAAGCTGGGGGTGGGCTGCATGGGCTGCCAGCTTTCCTGGGTTTGAAGGATGCGGTACAGCTGCTTCAGCTGAGCAACGATGTTATCTTTTATGTCTGGAGTGGAGATCTGCAGGCGCACACTGCCACTGTCAAAGGAGCGTGTGAAATCACCTGAAAACATCTCGTAGATCATCCGAGCCACCACCGGAATGACCTGTTCAAGACACAGAGGACACAGGGTATCTGCTGAGGAAAAGGTATTTTTAAAGAGCAAGATAGACCCAAGATTGAAGGGAGAATCAATGAGGCCCCGGGAAAGCCCCTTACTCTAATGTCTAAATACAGAGACCGTGTGCAGTGGCTCACGCCTGTAATGCTAGCATTCTGGGAGGCTGAGGCAGGAGGATTGCTTGAGCCCAGGAGTTTGAAGGTGCAGTGAGCTATGATGACATCGCTGCACTCTAGCCAGGACAACACAGTGAGACCCTGTCTCAATCAATCAAAAGTCTAAATACAGGATACACCTTCATCTTTTGGGACCATCCTGCCAAGGCCCACTGTAGAAGTTGGTTCAAATGAAGGTAAACAACTTAGATGTAGCATCACATCATATGCTTGCTTAGCAAGACTTTAACCAAATATCATCTGTTGCCTGCCTCGTGCAATTCTGGGGGCCAAGCCTACGTGGCTTTGCTGCCACCTCCTAGAATAAGCTTATATTTATAAAAGCAACTCAAAAGGTTTTTCTAAGAAAAGCTGGAAAGGGTCATATCCTGTGAGGTTTCAGCAACACTCTAATGTCAGTAAGAGAATGAGATCTCCACTAAATCAGACACCCACTTTAAGGACCTTGCTTTTTCCAGTGTGGCCCTACTGTATGCAGCCTGAGTCTGCTACCCCATCTGATGGGATTAAGACCCACACAGGCTGAGGGATACTCGACCAGGGTTCAACCCAGACCTAGGGAGTAAAGCATTGACAAAAAGGGGAAGAGTTGTTGACACATCCTTATCTTCTCACCTGAACCAAGATGAGTTTCCTTTCCAAGGGTTTCCCATCTGGCCATTCTTCCCCAAAGCATAAGTAGATCTCAAATGGTGGCTGCTTCTCTATCTGTCCTTTCTGGTGGGCAATGAGCTCTGCAGAAGGTAGAAGAGCACGTTTGGTATACTGGTTATTCCATATCATCCTCTCAGTAAATGCCACCTTTTATGCTGTTCAGTAGAATAGCCACTAGCCACACGTGGCTACTGATTTTAAACATTAAACAGTTCCTTGGTCACATTAGTCACAATGACATGCTCAATAGCCATATGTGGCCAGTGGCTACCATATCAGACAGCACAAATATATTGGACAGCACAAATTCCAGAGACTCCTCTTGGACATTGTTGATCTCAACTTGGGATTCACACCACATTGTAAAATTTACATCTCAG
Organism: Varecia variegata; assembly: GCA_028533085.1. Taxonomy (NCBI): domain Eukaryota; kingdom Metazoa; phylum Chordata; class Mammalia; order Primates; family Lemuridae; genus Varecia; species Varecia variegata. Next base: position 17,078,061 of record CM052450.1, on the reverse strand, counting down.
TGCTCTCCCTAGAATTATCTGCTCGAATTCACCACTCATATATTTCCCAAAAGGGTATGCGTTCTGCTGAATATGACAAACGGGGTCACCTTCCAAAGTTAAAGATAAGCTGGTAACATGCGGGGGGTGGTGACAAAGCTGTCTCCCTCCTCTGCCACTAAAGGAGCCACAACTAACCTAAAAATAGCTTGGAATGAAACTCCCTTCTGTGTTGCCTAGGTCACCTCCATTTTTTGGAATCAAGGCTCTCTTCTCCTTGACCTCCGGAAGAAATTTTTTTTTTATTTTTTTCCTGATGTATTTCATGTCAACAAAAGAAGAAAAATTTTAGTTAAGATCTTTGCCAAGCCAGGAAAGGGAGGGATGGTAGAAGATGTACTTCCAGGGAGCAATTCCCATCACCATCAACCCTCTGAAAAAACACTCACCACTAAGGAATGTTTCCAGACAAAACAGCTTGACCTTCTTTTGTCTCTCAATCAGGTTGGGGGCAACAAGCGATGGGGCACATGGCCCAGACCAGTACACCTTGCACTGGCACAGCCTGATGGCATAAATGGCGTGCCCGCTGACCTCCAGGATCAGTCCCCTGTCCATGACGTCCAGCAGCTTGCTGGTGAACAGCTTCTGTTTTTCATTGGTGATATGCTCCGGACCCGGAAATTTGACCTGCTCCAGGCTGACGGGACCAAAGAGCTCCTCCTGGTCAGGCATGGGACCCAGGTCCCCATAGAAGAGCCGGCAGCCCTGGGGGTTGCTCACGGTCATGGTCTGCCCGTACTCCTTCCCACGGTAGTGAAACTTGATGTCCAGGTCAGTCACTGCAAGGTTAGAGATGACAGTGAGTCCTGCTTCACTGCTCTGCCTGTCCATCCCTAAGACTCATGCAAGTGCATTAAGATCAAGCCACCTTTCCCTAGCATTCAGGAAGGGACTGCCACAGTTATCCTTCCTGTAATAAAGGGAGACATCAACATATCCCTGAAATATTCACTCAAAAGGCTGCCTGGAAGCAAATAGTTCAAGGTCCATCTATACTATCTTTGTTCAATAACCACACCCTAAGAGCTACATGTCACCAAGCAAAGTGGCCCTGGTAACCCCACGCCATACTGACTGAGCCTTCACATCAATAGGTACCGGGAGAAGATAAAAACTAAGGTATCTGGTTTATGTCTAGTTTTTGGCTCATTGTATAAAGAAACCAGAGGGGCCAGGCGCGGTGGCTCACGCCTGTAATCCTAGCACTCTGGGAGGCCGAGGCGGGCGGATCGTTTGAGCTCAGGAGTTCGAGACCAGCCTGAGCAAGAGCGAGACCCTGTCTCTACTAAAAATAGAAAGAAATTATCTGGCCAACTAAAAATATATATAGAAAAAAAATTAGCCAGGCATGGTGGCGCATGCCTGTAGTCCCAACTACTCAGGAGGCTGAGGCAGTAGGATCGCTTAAGCCCAGGAGTTTGAGGTTGCTGTGAGCTAGGCTGACGCCACGGCACTCACTCTAGCCCGGGCAATAAAGCAAGACTCTGTCTCAAAAAAAAAAAAAAAAAAAAGAAACCAGAGGAACAAGAAGAAATACCAAGCCATTTTTCTAAAAATTACACATGAGAGCACACATTGGGGATCTGCTCTAAAAATGCACCATAAAAGGACACAGTTCACAGCAAAGTTAATTTTCACTCAGCAAATCTCCACTGAACCCGATAAGCCTTATCAAAGCTACTTAGCCTCTTGGACAAAATTTTAGCACTTACACACCCAGCATGTGCAGTGTCAAAGGAAGATCCAGGCAATGACATTGATTCTTCATTGAGATAAATTTGTGTCAAAGTCAGAAAGATTGTTTTCTCTGGGTCCAAAAGCCCCTCAAAATCCAACAGCCTCCTCAACCAAATCCATGGCCATTAACCTCCCTATCCCACAAATGGCCTTGCCACTAAATCCCCTGACCAGACTGATAAACCTGCGCCTCCCCCTCCTAAGAGGTGAGTAGCCTAGAGCTGTAACCAATAAGAGCATCCCATGGGCAAGTAGGTATGGGCCAATGTTTCTGTATTTCTTTCCTGGTGACTGATCGGCCAGCCAGGAAGCAGACACAGAGGGAAGGTAGTTTATTCTATACGTGTCAAGGGATTGGAGGCAGAAGGTGGGATAGGAAAGGGACTGTAATGGGAGCGGAGGATCCAGTAAGAAAGATCAGGGCTCGCTTACTTGGGAGAGAGCTGATCCACAGCTCTGGAGAGCTATAGAAGGGCTGTATAGGTGCCTGGGGCACTTCCATCTCCAGAGGTTCAGTTTTGGGCCACACTGCTTCAGGGCTGCAGTTGCCCACACCACAGTTTCCCACACTGGCTGGCGCCATGGGAGAACCTAGAACAGAAGGATATGGTGAGCAAGCAGGAGCACCACACATGTACATCACCTGGTCTGAGGCTCTAAGAACTAACAAGGTCAGAAGACAAGAGTCAAACACTGAGCCATGACCCAGTGTGACCTGCAGCCCATCAATGATTCCCACAACTAACACAGGAAGAAACAAGGTTCTCCTGCTTTCTAATCATATTATTTCTCCCATAAACTTATCCTTCTAAAAACCTTTGTTTGTGAAGATCGACATATAGATAAGTGAGTTTTCTTTGGGGGTTAAATTAGAAGGGACAAGAGAGATTCCCTATTGCAAAATTTGGTCCCAGCAATTGCATAGAAGCTGGTTGTCTTCCATAAAATGAACTCAACTGCATTAGTTGATTAGCTTTAAGTGTTAATGTATAGAAATTCCATTAAAAATAAACAAATACTTTTACATGCCTGGAAGCATACTCAAGAACCTAGAAAGAGTGGTCTCATCCAGGGAAAGAACTGAAAGGTTCAGGGACAGAATGGAAGGAAAATCTTGAAACTGATTACCTTTTTGTACCATTATGAATTTAAATCATGTAAAAGTATTATTTATTCAAAATTATCCAATTAAAGCTTTAAAAAAGAATGAAAAACCTATTTCCCTGCTTATGTCAAAGTTGACTTGCTCCAAAGCCTAGCCTCACCTCTTAGGCATCTATTCTTCAACAATTCTTCTTCCTCTGCCCCAACAGCTCTGAAATCACCGAGGTTAATGTTTCTTTGACCCTTTGTGTACAAGTCTGATTAAATCTATGTTCCCATTTTACTTTTCAGTTTTTAATATTTATTCCGTAACTTTCCAAAAAGGATCCACGGCAGCCCAAAATATAAGGACACACAACATTAGCTTTAATAAAATATGAACAAAAGTAGGAAATCAGAATCCTGGAAAAATAGTCTACATTCTTTTAAGGGGTGAGAATAACAGAATGGTCAGACAAGGATTTGGGAAAGGATCACACATGTCTAGATCTCGAACTCTTTGAATTTCTCATTTAAATTTTAAATGTAGCATGTGGCAATATTGACCTGGAAGATCTCTATGAAATTTCTCATTACCCATCACTTAGTTGTAAAGATATAAATGGCAGGGTAAGTGATGGAAGGCCAGTGGACAGACCGTAAGAATCATTTCCTGATTCTCAAAGGTGGGGGCAGCACCTAGAGTAAAGTACTCCAAAATCCTAAAGAAATCATCTTGATATGCTAAATTTTATTAGGTGGCACAAGTTATCTCATTTTGACCCATAGCAGCTTGAAGGCACTAAAAGGTCTGTGAAAAGCTGCTCGACTGGACGCACATCATTAGAGTAGGAGCATTTCAGTGAAATTCTGCAGAAGAGCAATTCAACTTGTGTCTGAGCACCCTCCGGGAGTGCGGTGGTAGACGCAGCACCTGCTCTGTCACCCAGTGGACTCCCAGCCTCCCAACTCATTTTTCCTGGGAGGCTGAATTCAAAAGTCCATAAAAGAAAAGTATCTTGGGCCGGGCGCGGTGGCTCACGCCTGTAATCGTAGCACTCTGGGAGGCCGAGGCAGGTGGATTGCTCGAGGTCAGGAGTTCGAGACCAGCCAGAGCAAGAGCGAGACCCCGTCTCTACTAAAAATAGAAAGAAATTGTCTGGCCAACTAAAATATATATATATAGAAAAAATTAGCCGGGCATGGTGGCGCATGCCTGTAGTCCCAGCTACTCGGGAGGCTGAGGCAGTAGGAATGCTTAAGCCCAGGACTTTGAGGTTGCTGTGAGCTAGGCTGACGCCACAGCACTCACTCTAGCCCGGGCAACAGAGCGAGACTCTGTCTCAAAAAAAAAAAAAAAGTATCTTGCAGATAAACCCTATCAGATTTATCTAGTTGTCTATCTAGCCTAGTGTTAGTAGCTATAGAAACCACAAGTTTCCCGTAGCACAGCCTAGCAGAGTGATCCCTATTAAGGAAGTAACAGAATTTATACCAAGGGAAATACTGGAAGGGTTTGCCTACGGTTCATAAAAATGACTTCTGCACTTGGCCTGAAGGATATTGGCAACATTTATAACCACTGATATATTTATTTGTATGTGGGACTGAGAATGAATTTAGATTTTTTATTTGAGTGATCACACATAAGATTCGGAAGATGTTCTCTATGCCTAGAACCCACCTCATTGTACTTGGATAACTGGGCTGAAGGGTTTCCCTCACCGATGACTCCTGCTTGCTCACAGACCAGCAGCCTGACTGTGGGGCCCGATCCTGCTCCCAGGGCAGTGGTGGTCAAGGAGAGTAATTCCAAGGTCAAAGCCCTTACATCGTCCTTATCCCTCTGTACCACCCACCACGTCACTCACCATTAATGTTCAGGAAGGGGAAGGTGTCCTGGATGGGAACATGGTGCTGCGACTGATCCAGCTCATCTTCCTCATCTTCTTCATCCACATCATTATCCTTCTCATCCCAGGGAGCAGAGCCCGTGGATCCTACCAAAGAGACACACACTCGCAGGTGAGCAGTTCAGGTTGCGCTGCCCTCCCTGCGGCTGACCCACCACCCAAGCTAGGGACTGCTAGCACAGAGGCTCCTTGGGGTCAGTAAGCACCGTCAACGCCCTAGCTAAAACGAGTGGGAATCAAGGGAGTATTAACCCCTAGTTCCAACTCTTCTGACAGAGCCTTAACACAAGCTCTCTCCTCTTCCCCTATATATAGGAGTTGCAGACCCTCCTTCTAGAAATCTCTTACATTTTACATACACGTTAGCTTCCTACACACTAGCATCCCTTTTAGGGACTCAAGGACACCAATTTCTCATCCTTGTACTCTTAATATGAGGAACAGACCCCTCCCTCATGGCAGGGCCTCACTGGGTTCCCTGGAGTACAAGTCTAAATTATCTGGCTCTTAGTCAGTACTTGCTAAACATGGAACAAATAAAAGCATCAGGAGGTATTCCCTTAGTCAAAGTATCCTTCAAATTAAATGACCACTCACCCAACACCTATAAAGCACTTAATAGCTCTTATATGTCATGTCAATTGATTCTCACAGTAGTAGTATTTGAAGCAGGCAGGAAAGATGAGATCCCACAATTTAGAGCTGAAGAAACTGAGGCTCAAGAGGTCAAATGACTTGATTCAACTCCCACAAATAGAAAAGTGATAAGAGCCAGGTTTAGAACTCAACTGTTCTATGTTTTCATTCCTCCTCCTTCACAACTACCTGGCCTCTCAAGTCCCGAGAGAGGCTATTTTTACAGCAGAACTCTATACTCCCTCTACTTTCTCATGCTTTAAGCAATCAGGCTAACAACCATTTCACTAAGTGAGCAAGGAGATTCTGCTGTGCTTCCATCTTTTGTTCTCTGGGTCCTTCCTAGGGAAAGATTTTCCTGCTTCCCCAGTCTTAAACTTTGTCAACCAAGCTGCTTCCAAGTTGACTATCTCTTTAAGAGTCCAGCCCAGAACGTGGTGTACTGCCCACCTTCTCCCAGACACCTGGGGCCTCACCTGGGTTAATGATCGAGCCCTGGGGCTGGGGGATGTCACACACTTGGTATATCTTCACTGGGTTCATGGGCACCTCCTTAGTGCCATCATACATCAGGTTGAATTCTCTGCTCTTGTTGAGAGCACAGCGGAGCTGGGCCTTCCATTTAGCAGGGTCAGGGTCATCTACCCCTTCCTGGTACTTCCCCGTCTCTACAGCCCAGGCCTGAGGAACAGGAAACTGCAGTGAGTGCCTACTGTTGCCCAGAAACACTACAAAGTGTGTGCCCACCCTTTCTCATACATATACAAACACACGCACACATACACACACCCTTGCATGACTGCCCCACCACCCAACCCCAATTTCCAGAGACTGCAGCAGGAAACACTGCCCTTGGGACCGGACAAGGCAGGGCCCAAGGGAAGCTAGGCCGTATGCAAACACAATCTACTGAAAGGAGGAGCCTTATCTCAAGCATTGGTACCAGTGCCTGTCAAGATGACACTGCTATAATGAAAGGTTGAAAGTAAAGTCTGGGGAAAATATGCACCGAAATGCTAATAGTAGTCCTGGATAGCAGGATTTCAGGTTAACTTTTTTTTTTGCTTATCCTTTTTTGACATGAGTTGCTTATACAACAATAGGTATGACAAAGGCAGAAGGCAGGTGGCCTCGCTGGTCCCCTCCAGTCCTCAATCTGATGCATAAATAAAGAATTGTATAAACCAAGTGCCTTTGGAACAGGAAGCACACTCTGGGGGTTCAGCTTGCCCCACTGGCTGAGGGCCTCAAATGCTAATAAACTCGCACCCCCTACCTTTCCCAATCCCCTCAGACTCCTACTTCATTGGGAACATCGTGCTGTCAGCAACACTAGTGGCTGGCAGCATGGACTAAAACCACTTTGATTTCTTCTCTCTGGTATTCAAATATGGGCACTCATAGCACTTTCCCCAGACAGGGGGAACAAAGCAGCCTCCCCAGTGAGGCAAAGGAAAACCTAGGCTACTCACGCCATAGACCAAGGTCCTCAAGAACAAAGCAGGGAGTAGAAACCCGGCCTCACTTTCAAGTCTCACTGCCATTTGTGTTTCTGCTCACAGGATACCCACCCTCCCCCATGGCTAACATATTCCCTGATCTCTAAGCTTTGTCTGGAAGGATAACATGTTCTGATTCAGAAAAGAGATATCATTAGTAGAGAACTCCAGACAAGAAGCATACACCAACTTTTTCAAGCTGACAGGGCACATCACTTGTCCAAACCCAACTCCCCATCTGATTCTGATCATAGACTTCTTCCTTACACTGAAATGGAATTTTTCTGCCCCATCCTCTGATCTGCCTTCAGTCACCCCCTGCAGAGCCTCACAATCATGACGAAGTTTCTTCCAAGAGCTAATCCGATTCAGACTCGCTTCCTCCTACCACCTTCGCAGATTATGAAGAAGTCCGACAAGGTTGTGCTGCCCCAGGTGGCTTAGCAGGCTCTAGGGGGCCTAACTGCTGCTCCATTCCACCCCACCCCTATAGGATTTCAACTTCACTGGTCTCTAGTATCTGGGAGGCATATCTCCAGCTACCTGGTGGTACCTGGCTGCTGCCTCCCCACACATGTTCCCTTCTGTTTGTTTGCTCCTCTGTGCCCACACTCACTCTGGCCTCACCCAGCTGACTTGGGCTGTGCAGATTTTGGCAGAGGTCTGCAGATTTCTGTGGCTCCCTAAAGCCCTGCCCCTCCACGGAGAGCAGCCAGACTAACCCAGAACCAGGGCCCAGCCTTCCCGCTCACCACGCAGCCATCCATCCCCCAGGACCCCGTCGTATGGTGCTGAGGACCGCAGCAGAGCATCATACCCTTTAAGACTGGAACTTTAGAATCAAGAAAGGAGAGCCTAAGAGGTACCATATGGCAATCACAGTGATTTATAAACATTATTTGTTCAAACCTATTCTAAGTCTTGCCTCTGAGAGATTCTGATCACTGTGCAGGTCCTTATCTCTCTTCCTGAAATGGAAATAATTTCTGCATTTTTATGGTGCTTTGCAAATCCCTCCCCATACTTTATTTCACTCAATTCTCACAATGATCCTGTGAGGCAGGCAAGGCTGGTTTCATCCTCATTTCACTGAAGGGGAAACTGAAGCCCAGAGAGGTGACATGACGAGCCCAAGACCACACATGCAGTTGATGGTAGTAGGATGAGGCCAGGTCTTCCAATTCCTGATCAGAAGGGGCAGTATGATCAGGGGGCCGGGGGAGACAGACATGGGTTCAAATCCTGGCTTCACCACTTACTGGCTGTATGATTTTGGCAAGTTACTCAGCCCCTCTGAGACTTGGCTCTGCATCTACAATGTGAGGGTTGCCATGAGAACTGAATGAGGTCGTGGACACAGACACCCATTTAATGCTAGTGTCCCACCTGCATATCCTGCTAAAGGCCCATCAGAGCTTGGGATCTGTGAAAGCATCCTCATTCTTCTCCTGACTTTCCAGACCCTCCCTCTACATTCTGCAGACAGACATACAGATGTAGATGAAGTAACACTGCCTCCCCTCAGCCCCAGGATGCAGATCATTCTCATGAGAGGGGCTTTCAGCAACAACCAGCCTCTTCCCCATGGCCAGCCCCTGCCAGATGCTCCAACGACAAATCCCATTTCACACAAGGCCATGGGGAGGACAACTGGGCCAGGGTGGGCCCCATGCCCTTTCTCAATACTAACTCCAATAATTGGTGCTGGTTTTCCTTATCATTTTATATCATTTAAAATCTAAATTAACAGTGCTCATTTACTTTCTAAGTACGCTTAGGCCAATTTTCTCTCTGCCTCTCCTCTCTACACCTGACACCACTGAGTTGGGTGGGAAACATCTCTAGGATGTCTTTCCTTTGAGTCCTGAGGCCATGTTTTCTGCCTTTTCCTAATCCAATCTCAGCAAGAAACTGGGGCATGAATATTGAAAGGCTCAGGGTAGGGACTGGATTTCATTTCTGGACTTCTAGCTTATACTCAGAGAAGAAAAGGGCAAATTTACTTTTTGTCTTGAGAGTGCACGAACTAAAGCTACTCATAAGATGGAAGTGGCCCGCAGAGAGAAGTTGATCTGGAGCAGAGGCACAGCCTACAGAGTTATGAACCACATGAAATCTCTTCCCCCAAGCAGCCTGTCCACCTACTTCTGTCTTAGGTCAAGCTTTGGTTTCACTTAAATTTTGTAAAATGCTATGTGATTAACACATTGACTGCCACACTACGAAAAAAAATTTTTTCCTTTGGGGCAATGGTGTTTTATTATGAAAACAGAACAAAAACTTCGCAAAGGATCCTTTCTAATTTAATGAAAAATTTGTTATTTTTTATTGTTTTCTGTGCATGAGTTATATGCAACTTGAAAAATAGTTTATGCAGCTCCCATGGTGAAGTGAGTTATATATGCTTCATGAGGCCCCAGGCTCAAAACTAGCGTGAGTTTCACGTGGCAGTTAATATGTTAAATCTAGTTTTCAGTTAAATAAAATTATCATATCAGAGGCATTTTTAATTTAAGAAAACATTTATAAAATAAAAATTCATAATTTTTTTTGAGACAGGGTCTCGCTTTGTTGCACAGGTTAGAGTGCAGTGGCGTCATGATGGTTCACTGCAACCTCAAACTCCTGGGTTCAAGCGATCCTCTTGCCCCAGCCTCCTAAGTAGCTGGGACCACAGGTGTATGCCACCATGCCCAGCTAATAGTTCTGTAGAAATGGGATCTTGTCATGTTGCTCAGGTCAGTGTCAAACTCCTGGTCTCAAGTGATCCTTCCACCTCGGCCTTCAAAAGTGCTAGGATTACAGGTGTGAGCCACTGCACCTAGCCTTTTAATTTTTAAGCAGAGGCTATGGATAGGTGCAAAATCCTTTAATATCAAAAGAAAAACTTGCTGAGGGCCCTCTGTGCCCATCCCACAGGCTACATAGGGAAGGAGTCTGCTAACACCCGACAGTTCCATCCTGGTATGGATGTTGTCCCCAGGCCCAAGCACCTCTCTTCATAGCAAGAGCCCTGAGGGAATGAAGAGGAGGCAACAACTATTGACCCTGCGTAGATTTTGGAACAACCACATCACTACAATCATTTATAGGAGTTTAGCCGATCCCACCTCATATCCTTTGAGACGTGAGTTGAGTACCTTTGACCAGTGGGAAAGAATAAAGCGTTTCAACTGTTGCAGACGTGCCCCAACAAGAGGAAGTACTATACCTGCTAAGTTTGGGCACCCCCGTCACAAGCATTCTGTTTCATCAGAGGTTTAGATCTAGTAAAATCCTCATGCCAAAATGGAGAAAAACAAACAAACCCAGAAAGGTCTGAGAGCATTGGAAAAAAAAAATTTAAGTCGGATGGTGGAAGCAGTCCTTTACCTTAAAAATGGTATTTTCCTCCTCTTGTTGGGGGCTATGCCGGGTGGCATGTTTCCAGGGAATCTGGAAGCGTTTGGAGTCCCTGTGTAGCCAGATGAGCCCTGGGTACAAGCCACTATCCACCTGGGCCACCAGCCAGGGCTTCAGCCGGACTCTGCGGGGGTGGAGGGCCATGATCTGGTAGGGGAAGAGCAGGAGAATTAGGCCAGCCACTGGGAACTCTTCCCAGCCACCGTTCCCGGATGACAGAGCTACAGTTTCACTAGATTACTGCAAAGAAACTAAATATGGGAATAAACTGTGCCAGGTGGGAAAGAAAAGAAAAGAGGTTAAAAGGTTCTTTTGATTCTTATTCCAAAGCCATTTATACTTCATGCTCTAGCCAAATCAGACTTATCATGCCAGTAGATCACATTTCTTCTATTTAAATCCTGAAGCAGAAAAATAAAAAGGTGATGTCATCCCCGCTGGAACACGGTCCTTCCTGAAGTATCAAGGGTTTTGGAAGAGAAGAGAAATTGTTCTTTCCAATCTCATCTCAGGAGAGGGAAGAAAAAAGTTACAGAAACAGCACATATATGGGCAAGGAGCTGAAGCAAGTTCTCTTTCTAAACAAGACAGCTAAAGGTGAATGGGAATATTTCAGTAAGAAATAACACCATCTCGGTGACAGAGAAGTAGGTGAGGGGTGGGTCCTGGATTCCAAAGTCCTCACTTACACGGAAGAGCAGGCAGCCTGTCCACGGAGATCTGAAGAGCCGGGTCTCGAGTCAGTTTCCCTTTCTCTCAGCCACCCAAAGATTCTGTACTGAGAAAAAGGGGTCTCAGCTGGTTATCCACAGGACAATCTAGAAGAATCTGGGAGAAGGCTTGGGGACACTTCCCCACAACTGAATCTGGGAAAGCTCAGAAGCCCTAAAATAATCTAATACCACAATTCCTGACCTTAGAGTACTAAAAACAGTCACGAGACAGGCCTTGCTCGGCGAGGACTCCCTCCTCACCTGTGTCTGTTTATCTCCCCACAGAGGCTGGAGGGCACCGATTGGCTGCAGGAGCCCGCCTGGGTAAAGTCTGCAATTGATTCTCGTGAAAATACATGGGCATAGCAGATAACATTCGACAGCAGCCAGCACTCACGGCAGAAAACAAAGACCTGCCCAGATTGGGTGCCCAGAGGAAAAACCAGTCACTGGAGAATTGTTTGCCTGGGCCACTGCGTTTGGATTTTTTGGTGTTCTTGTTTTGTTTTTACTTAAGATGAGAAAGGGACGCCTGGAAAAAATGACAGTCATTCAACAAATATTTGTTCATCAGCTACGGTGTGCCAAGCACTGTGTTAGTTACTAAACACGGAAGCTCAATGTTTTTACCAGATGTGCCTTCCTGAGGAAATCCACATTGCAACTGCTCAAGCCCCACAATGGCCTGAGGAGAAGAAGAAGAAAAATAAGTCACCTTCACACTCAGAAAGAGCCCTACCTGGATCATGGTCCTGAAGCCAAACCCACTGAGGCAGCTGAAGGCACCCATTTAGAAGAGCTGAGCCGGGGGGGGGGGCCTCACACCACTTCTCTCCCTAGCCAGACTCCCAGCAAACCCAACTCGGCCTCTGGCACTTTAAGAGCAAGGCAAGACCTGCTCTGGCTGGCCTGAGCCTTCTGACCCAATTACCAAGTCCTGCAACTGAAACCTTCCCCCTGGAAGCGCAGCTCACACTGGGCAGGTGAGGTTGGCACGCAGTGTTCGAGTGCCCCCATGTTCTTGGCCCTTGGTTAGGGTGTTTTGTAGGGCAGCATGGGAAGCCATCAAAGCGTGGAGTACATTTACACCTTTTAAGGAGGGAATGCATATTCTCTCAAGGGCAAGTTCTACCTTTTCCCCAGCCCTAGCCCTACTAGAAGGGTGACAGGGCAAGGGAAGGAAAAGGAGAATAGGGAAATAGGCAGCAAACTGGTCAACCTAGTAAGGCGCTTCTGAGAATTTCCATTGCATTATTGATAAGTCCTGTGTCTGGGCCTGCACCTCTTCACTGATTGTGGACTTGAAAAGGGCTTATTGTAGTTGATCCACAGCCCAGCAAGAAAAAAATTAAGGCAACCAGGCCAAGATCAGGAGCTGCACCTGGTGATGGGAAGGAGAAGCAGCCACCCATAGAGATGGGTGATAAAGATCTAGAGCCCTGAGTTCTCAGTGTTCTCCCAGGATGGGACTACACCTGAGCAGCCCCGCCTCAGCCCCACGGAAGGAGCCCCACTCCGTGCCCTTCCTCCCTCATGGCAAACCCTCTCCACCTTCGGAAAGTCAGCCAACCTCTCCCTACCCACCGCCTGGTAACTACGACTCTAAAAACAGGCAGAGGGAAACATTGGAAGCCACCAAAATGACTGAGAGGGGAATGGTTCATTACGTCACATCCACAGGCTGCAATATCAAGCAGCCATTAACGAGTGTCTGAAGAATTTATTGGCTTTGGGGAAATGTTTAAAATATGGAGGGGATGCAGCATACAACATTGAGTGTATAGCAGTATCTCCATTTTGTAACATACTTGCATACATGCGCACACACAGAACTAAAAAAGGGAAAGAAATACACCAATGCAACAAGTTATTTGTAATGGTTACCTAGTAATGAGATTACAGGTGCTTTTTATATTCTCCTATATACTTTTATATATGATTCACATTTTTCTACAATGATATATTTCAGTTTATAATTTTACAAAACCTACAAGTAGAACTTTTTTAACCACAGGATAATATGACATTTCTTGTGAAGGCTAGTAACAACAATCTTTCCTCCTGCATAGGCTTTACAGTTTTTACAGGCACTTTTACTTAATGTGTCTGATTTCATCCTTATGAACCTGGAAGTGGTATTATTATCCTCATTTTACAGCTGGGTTAACTGAGGCACAGAAAAGTTAGGTGCTTTATCAGGGTTCAAACCCAACACTCCTGAGTCAGAATGTGCTATACTAAATCCTGCCACCGCACCCTGCCTTCTATGTCCCTCCTATCTTCCACGCACTCAGAGAATAAACCAAAAACATCAACAAAAATCCCAACAGCACAGAGGGCCAATAAAGTAATTGGGGTAAAGACTGCATTACACCCTATCTCAAACACACCTACATCAGAGTTCTCCTTCTAAACATTCTCACCACTCAAACACAAACACCTGCAGAACCACCTTGGCCTAGCTGAACTCAGCCTTGTATCTCCAGCTGCCATCACAGCAAAATCCAAAGCTTATGTCTCTAATATGCATTTAATCGTCCTTTGACAAAGATGCCAACCCATCTATTCCCCTCACACTGAGCATAGAGCAGAGACACTTTCAACGTCCTCTGGGCACTAACTGTCCTCTCTCACACTGCCATTCCAGGGAGCAGTTCCTCTATAAACACCCCACTGCTACCTCTGCAGCCCTTGCCCAGACTAGTTTCCAGGGGCATTGCTGGCCTGAAGTGAGATTTGGCTGGCAATGATTTTGCCCAGAGTCAAACATACTTGACATTTCTTCGAGGCAGGTCTTAGCAGGGGTCCTGTATTCTCCCCTTCCTCCTGAAGGAAAGTGAAATGCCATCCCTTAAGTTCCTCAGGCTTCCCTCCAATTTAGGTAAGCCTCACTTAGGATAAACTCTGGGCCTCTAGCCATAATCCCCACACCCTTCCTCCCTGCTGGATGGAAGCAGGGGGCTGCCGAAGGGCAGCTGCAGGGCACTGGGTGTTGCCACCATGCATCATACACATATCTAACCCTAAACTACTCTCCTGGGTCAGCACCAGCCTTCAGCCTTCACCCTCTCCCTTCCCTGGCTTCCACTCTTGACATCCACCAAGAAAACATGTTGGGACTGGGGGACCCCTTTACCATGAAGCAGGCTCCCAGTAAAGAGTGGCACCTCAGGCCTCCTTTCCAGTTGGGCTTGGGAGACTTTCCCCATTTCTCTACACCTGCCCTCCAGCCCCTTCAGGCAAGGAGGGCCCCACTCCCAGAGCAGCCACACCCCGGCGGGCGCCACCCTCCTCCCCAACACCTAGCTGGGCTCCTTGGAAATCCATGGGTGTCTCCCAGGCTCAGGGCCTAACTGTGCTAAACAAACTCAAGGAAGGAAAACAAACTCGACAAAGCGCCAAACCTTGCTGCCTTCTTCCCCAATTTCCCAAAATACCCACCAGGACCAAGAGCTGGCAGACCTAGGAAGTCCCCTCCCTGGGACACAGGGGCCCGCGGTCAAGCAAGTTGGTAAGACTGAAGGAGGGGCGCTGCCTTAGCTCAAAAGCAGAGTGGGCTCGGTGGGAGCAAAGCAGCGCCCTCCATTTCGGCAGGGGAAAGGGAACAGTCATAAGTGTGGGGTCGGGAGGGCCTTAGCGCTACAGAACTGGGACCGTCCCAAAGCCACCTGGAGGAGAGCGACAGGCACCCGGCCCCAGTGGGTATTCCCAAACAAACAGATGTCCCCAAGCAAGCTCCCCCACCCCCACAAACTCTAGGGCGGACCCTTCCCCACCCGCGGGCGTGTCTTCCCTCCCTCAGGCGGCTCTCCAGAAATTGGCGTCCCCACCTGTCCTCAACCCGGCTACCAGAAGCAGAGATCCCTCTGAACCAAGTCCGCAGCTGAGTTCACCCGTCGCCACCACGCTGCTCGACGGCTTAGCCAAGGGGCGCCTGGCTCTGCGCAAGTAGGGACTGCGGGTTCCTCTCCTGGTCCCGCACCAGCCCTTACCTGCCCGGCCCAGGTGCGCCGAGCTCACGTCAGCGCCTCGCCCCAGGACGCCGCCGCCCTCTCCGCCGCCGGCCACGCCTCCCGGGCGTGGCCACGCCCTCCGGCGCTCGGGATTGGCGACTTGCGAGAAACATGATACCCCGCGTTTCTGCGCGGCCCAGCCCCGCGCCGCCTTCCCCACCCGACTCCCACGCTTCTAACCCCCTTCAAGAACAGTCCCAGATTCGGGCCTAGCCCTTAGGCCTCCGGGCTGTGAGCCAGGGAACTGGAAGCCACTGGGAGGTCAGATCTAAGTCAGGAGGGTGCCTCCCCTCATTCATGCCCCATAATCACTCTGCCTTAAGGAGACTGGTAAACACAAAAAAGGGTTTTGAGATTCTGGGTTGGCCCTAGTATGGTTGGCCTGTGTATCCGGAGGTGGATATGCGGAAGGGACTCAGGACACTTGGTCCTGTCTCGGGGAAGCCATATGGCTTCCAGGACTGGAATTCTACCTTTACTCTACCTGTTACCCCTGTGACCCTGGGTAAACTACTTAGCTTCTTGGTTTCAGTTTCCTCATCTATTCAATGAGAATAATTCCTGCCTTTTCTAATCACTATCGTGTAATGATCAAAAGCATAGCCTCTGGAGCCAACTCTTGGGGTTCAAACCCCAACGCCATCAGCTACTACAGACTTGGGAAAGTTTCTTAAGCTCTCTGGGCTTCCATTTCTTATCTGGAGAATGAAGTTAATAATAGTACCTACCTCAGGGTGTTGTGGGGATTCAACAAATTGCTACATATGAGTTGCTTGCAACAGTGTTTGGCACTTAGTACATATTTGTACTTGCAATTATTATTGGCATAAGGATAAAAAGTACCATATAGACAGTGCCACACAGAATAAGAGGGCATTCCTTGTTATGACCTGAAATTCAAGTCCTGTATGTCCCCTAACAGGTGCTTGATAAGAGTCTCCCCACCTTCCCTGTTCATACAGAGGACATGCTTACAGGGAGCTGTGTACCAGTAAATGAAACACATCCCCCTTCTTCAAGCACTGAGCCATCACAGGTGACATGCAATACAAGCAGGACACTTAGGTTTTGGTGATTAAAGTAATGAGTGAGAAGCCAGGGAGCAGTGGTGTTATGGGAATTGTGTCCCCGCTAAAATTTGTATGTTTAAGTCCAAACCCTCCGGTATCTCAGAATGTGACCTTATTTGGAGACAGGATCTTTACAGAGGTAATCGAGTTAAAATGAGGTCATTAGGGTGGACCCTAATGCAATATGACTGGCGTCCTTAGAAAATGAAGAGATTTAGACACAGAGACAGACGGGCATAGACAGAAGATGCTACAAAGAGACATAAGGAGAAGACAGCCATCTACAAGCCAAGGAGAGAGGCCTGAAATAGATTCCCCCTCCACAGCCCTCAGACCCTAATGATACCATGATTTTAAACTTCTAACCTCCAGAACAATGAGACAAAAAATTTCTGTTGTTTAAGCCACCTAGTGTGTGGTACTTTATTAAGGCAGCCCTAGCACACTAATACAAGTGCACTGGAGAGCCCCAGATTGATAGTGATGTAGACTTTATTCCTAGTTCCAGTTTAGCTTTGGGCTGTAGCCAGCAAAGTCCTGGGAAGGCAGCAAGGCCCCGAGGCCTGACTCAGCCAGCCTCCGTCTCAACCACTGCCCTGTGGCCACTCTTTCCTTCACTCAGAGGAAGGGCTAGCTCATCAGCACAGCCGGCTCTTCACCGCTGATGAGCTCACTGCACAAGCAGCATCTTCCATCTGGCCCAGGGCTGGGCCCCTGAGACAAAGCAAACTCCATTTGACGGGGGGCGATGGGGGTTAAGACCACTGGGATAGTGTCATTTGAGGGGCAAAAGTCCAATGGCATACAAGTGTGAGCCCATACACAGACACTCACTTTGCACTAGCTGAAATTCCCATGAGTAAAGTGATTTTTTAAGGATTTTCTTTAGAAGAACAAATTTTAGAATCAGAAAATTCAAGGTGGGAGGGTCCTTCTAGGCTCTCTAGTTCAGGGATAAAACTGGCTTAGCCAGTTTTTACTCACACAGTATTTCAAATATCAGGAGATTTCACATAAACATCCAGATTCTCTGCATCTCTTCCAGAGTCAAATGCTTTGGACACTTTGGCCAGCAGATCCTCACAGCAACAGCTGCCCACTTAGAAGGATCCTATATGTTACAGTTAGGACAACGCCACCCTACTGAGCTCACTCATTTACTTTATTTGCCTGACCCTGTAGGCATTCCAATTTGCAACCCCTAGGCCCAATTCCCCCTTTTTTAAGATGAGAAAACTCAGGCCCAGAGAGGTCAAGTGATTTGCCTAAGATCACATACCAAATTAGCCACAAAGCATAGAACCCAAATCCAAGGGTCTTTCCACTTGGACCCTGCTCAGCACCCCAGCCACAGTCTATTTTGAGTGGTGCTGCACTGGTTATTAACTATTAAAAAAAACAAAAACAAAAAAATCACCCATGGATCTAGGCTCTGTTGACATTGCAGTGAACAAAACAGTCCCAACTCTCATGTCACTCTACTAAAGAATCAATGAGAAGAATAAAGCAGGAGGAATTAAGGTGCAGATCAAGAGGAACTTCCTGGCTCTTCAAGTGATGAGCCTGGGCAATAGGCCACCCTGAAGCCTTCTTTTCCTGAGACACACCTCACCTGCTTGGTCTGGGAAATAAGAACATCTTGTGAGTCTTTCCTGAAACTCTGGAGGAATCAGTTCTTCTATATTCTCAAAAGAGCCCCTTTGGGATCCGGACATCCCCAGCGTGGCTTGGGCCTGCAATGCTCCCGTGATCCATGCTCAGGTGGGGCCTTGCTGACTCACCTGTGAGTGTGAGTTTCAGGCAGTGGGATGTACATTTCAGCGCCGGGCCCTGATTCACAGCCACAGGGAATCAGGGAATTCCCCTCTCCTGCTCCCAGTCAGCTCTTATTCGGTAGGGAGGGGTTTCTCTCACCACCCAGAGACCTTAAACTCTATGATATCAGACATGTGACAATAAAGCCATGAACCCGAATCCCACTGTCTTCTTGGCAGAGTAGAGGCAGAGGCCGTGGCGAGTGTACAGTGGAGAGCTTAGTCTTACTGGAAGCAGTGACAGCAAATAACATGAGGCTGGACTGCACCTTGGTGGGGTTGCCGAAGAGCGGGTAGGGACATCAACACTCTAATTCTGTGTTCTTTTAAAAGAACTCAGACACCAGCTAGCCTTCTGGAAGGCATTCTGGAACCCCCAAGGTCAACCCTAAATCCTCTCTTGGCCCTGGTTTATCTCTGTCTTCATCCAAGTATTTTAACGTATCAGAGCCACAGATGAGTCTAACACATTATCTAAACCACAGCCTACAGTTTAGGCCCTAAACTATAATGCGTATTGGCGGTTGTTCTCTTACAGTCCCTCCCTCTGTCCCCTTAACCTCTGTGGATTGTGTCCTAGAATACGCTCCAAAGCCTAGCATCATCCAGATGGCAGGGAGCTGCAGCAGGCTGGCAACGGAAAGAAATACATAAATGAATCTTGCTTTCCAACCCAAGCAATGGCACAGACTTGGAATTCTAGGCTTGGAACTCTAGGAGAATTCTTCACTAAAGTGTTCAGAGTTATTTGTTTCCAACTCTCTTTTTTTTCCTTGAACCAAGCTTGGAACTCTAGGAGAATTCTTCACTAAAGTGTTCAGAGTTCTTTGTTTCCAATTCTCTTTTTATCCTTGAACCAAGCTGAGCACTGGTAAGTATTCTCAAAGAAGCAGCTTTCTGCATTCCAAACCTGGGTCTATGTAGGTGGTGGGGGCGGAGGAGGAGGAGGAAAAACAGAGCCCAGTAAATCACTTGGAAGTGAGCTCCCTCGGAGCCCTCCCTCCATTCTTCCTCCCCTGCACTACAAATCTTGAGAGTCCACTTCCCATCTCCCCTGGGCATGGGGAGCTTCCCACTGGCTCTGCAGACAAAAAGAGCTGAACAAGAAACCACAACCACCTTGAACGTGAGGGTTCAGAGTTCTGATTTCAAATACGCTGCCCTGTTGGGACAGAGCAGTGGCCTGATTTTGACTTCATGGTCAGCACCAAACAACCTATCCTGTGATTATATGACAGAGTGGATATGAAAGCTCTCTGAAACAAGTGGAATGCCCAGTGGATAGAGCGACCATCACTGCTGTTATCTGCTCCTTGTTTCCTCTGTGTAAATCATTCTCTCCAGACCTCAATCAAATCCTGAGGGCAGCAAGACCCAGGTCAGACAGGAATCTTGCAAGCTGGGAGTTCCTAGCACAATGCTAGGCTCAGTGTGAGCTAAATGAGTTCTGGACAACTTGTTGACTTCAGGAAAATGAGGATTCTGGGGATACAGAATCTTTTAGGAGCAGTGTGGTAAGAAACTGGACTTCCGTTCAGTGTGAATGATTGAACAGATGTGTTTATCTCCCCTTCCTCCCCAGACCCCCCCAGTAGGATGAAAATGAAGGAATTTTTTTTAAAAAAGGATAGTAACCCGCAAGGTGAAGAGAGGACAAAAAGCATGAAAGCAGAGATGAGAATGGATGAGTTATTTCAACAAAAATATCAGGAGACAAAATATTATTTCAACAAAAATAGGGAGTGGTGAGGGCTGATGTTTTAGTTATGAAGCTTTCAGTACTATTTGATTTTTAAAGCAGACCTACATAAAATTTAACAAAAATATTATCATTACTTTTTTTTTTTCCAAGAAAGAACAAAGTGCACTTGGGGAGTCAGGAGCCCTGGGTGTCAGACCTTTCTCCAGCCGTCAGTGACCGCAGAGCATGGCACTGTGACTGGCTGAGCCTGAGCCCTTTCTTGCGATGGAGCTGAACAAACTCCACAGCCGTCTTCCAGTCCTAACATTGCCTCACTCGGTGATTAGATTCTAGAGGCAGCACTGAGGTCCTCAGAGAAACAAATTGTGCTTAGGAATGAGTCAAAACTTGTCTCCAATTTCCCTTCTCTCATTTCCTAACTGTATGAGCTCTCTGAGCCTCAGTTTACTCATCTCCTAAATGGAATTACTGCCTATTTCACAGGATTGACAAGGATCCAGTGAAATAAATAAAACAATACTAGGTCTCAGAAAATGGTTTTTTTCTCCACTGCTGCATCCTCCTCCCCATCTTTAGGCAAGGATTTGGCACAGTTCTGGGTACCCGGCATTCACTTAATAAAAGCCTACAAAGTTCAGAGATGTGTTATTGTCTGTTTATTCTTGGGACAGGGAAGACCCGAAGCATCTTATTTCTGTTGATTGGATTAGGGGCAAGGCCCAAGTGTGGATCTCAGAGCCTATGAATAAGTGCCTTGAGGAGATGCGGCTAGCTACTGGACAAGAAGGGAGGGTAGAAATGACAGGGTCTTTGACCAAGTAGCAGCCCCACCCCTTGCCCCTTGTCCCCTCCATTGTCAGAACTTTCTTTTTTTTTTTTTTGGAGACAGGATCCCTCTCTGTCACCCAGGCTAGAGTGAAGTGGCATCATCGTAGCTCACAGCAACCCCAAACCCCTGGGCTCAAGTGATCCTCCCGTCTCAACCCCCCAGAGTACTAGGATTATAGGCATGAGCCACTGTGCCAGGCCCAGAACTTTCTCTTAATGTAGTCCACATGCCCAGCCTCACCCTAGACTAGCCCCCTATCCAATTACCTTGTGGTTCTGTGGAAAAGGTAAAGATGGTGTCCACAGGATGTCTGCTCTCTTGAGTGGCTCTGGACTGCCCAGGGAAGGCTCATGGACTACCTTCCACACTCATTTCTCCACATTGCCTAAAACTTCAGTTGCATAACATTAAAAAAAATTCATTCTATCTGGTCGCTGCCCCTAGACAGCTCAAACCGCACCTCAATCCTTATAGCTTGAATCCCAACTTTGTTCAAGCTATGCTGAAACTTAAAAGGTGGCAAGATGCCAGGTTAGCCCAGTCAAGGAAGGAAGGGGAGATGTACATACAAATACAGGAGTTCATACTGCTCATTCCATGCTGTAAAAAAAAAAAAAAAAAAAACAAATACAGGAGTTCAGGGTTGATCTCATGTAACCCTTGGCCAGGAGAACTCCAGAGTCAGGAGCAAATGGGGTGTAGGTCTTTCTAAGACAGACTCAGACCAGAGTCCATCTCACATGAGACACGAGCATCATTCCTTCATGCATCATTCAGTAAATTCTTATTGGGCCCCTACTATACACCAGACAAAATCCCTGCCCTTTTGAAACATATTATCTCCTATTTCTACCAAAGTCCTCTGTTTAAATTTTCACTCACGTGACCTTCTGCTATTGTGACCATCTCCTAAGCCCCAGCTTCCAGCCCCATTCCAATCTATCCTGCAGCCCTCTGTGAGCTCTGACCCTGTCACTCTCCTGCTCAAAACACTCCCTGATTTGCTAATGTTTATTGAATCAAGAAACTTTATTCACTCATCCAACAAATGTTTAATGTGTATTTCCTATGTGCCAGGCTCTGTTCTAGGTGCTGGGGATACAGCAGTGAGCAAGATAGACAAACAAAAATCTCTGCTCTTGTGATACTTATAGTCTAGTATAAGAATAGGGGAGACAGGCCGGGCGCGGCGGCTCACGCCTGTAATCCTAGCACTCTGGGAGGCCGAGGTGGGTGGATCGTTTGAGCTCAGGAGTTGGAGACCAGCCTGAGCAAGAGCGAGACCCCGTCTCTACTAAAAATAGAAAGAAATTATCTGGCCAACTAAAAATATATATAGAAAAAATTGGCCGGGCATGGTGGCGCATGCCTGTAGTCCCAGCTACTCGGGAGGCTGAGGCAGTAGGATCGCGTGAGCCCAGGAGTTTGAGGTTGCTGTGAGCGAGGCTGATGCCACGGCACTCTAGCCCGGGCAACAGAGTGACACTCTGTCTCAAAAAAAAAAAGAATAGGGGAGACAGACAATAAACAAGTTAAACAAATAAAGTATGTTAGTTGAAGGTAAGTTCTAAGAAGAACAATAGGGCCCCTGAAGGGGGTTGGGAGAGGGTGGAGTAGAGTAGAATCTTAGATAGACTAACCAGGGAGAAGATGGCATTTGAGTAGAGATCTAAGAATGTGATGGAGGGAGTCATGTGGATATCAGTGGGAAGATTATTCCAGAAAGAGGGGCTGGTAAGTGCAAAGGCCCTGAGGTAGGAGCATGCTTGCCCCATTAAAGGACCAGCAGGGAAGTCAGTGTGGCTGGTGCTGAGTGAGGAGGGAGCAAAGAGAGAGTGCTGGCATGTGAGGTCTGAGAGACTTTTACTCCTATAGCAATAGGGAGCCACTGGAGGGTTTTGAGCGGAGGAGTGACACGAGGTAGCTTGTTTTGCAGGATCACTCTGGCTGCTGTGATTAACATAGATAGAAGGTATTTAATATCAAAGGACCAAAGAGGGAGACCAGTTGGAAGGCCCTTTTCTGGCCCCAGCCTACTTTTCCAACCATATCTCTTACCATTCTGCTACCCTTCAACCATAATCAATTCATCTTCTTTGATTTTCTTTCTTTTTTTTATTTTTTCTTTTGCCAGCAGTTAAAGCTGAAAATTCATCTTCTTTGAATACACTTTGCACCTGCTGACCTAACATCCTTGAGGAAGTTGCCTCCACTTAGAATATTAATAACAACTGGAATAATAGCTACTTCTTATTAAGCATCAATACCATTCACATATGCTTCATGCATTATCTAATTTTCTTTACAGACATTATCTCTTTTAAAGTCCATATTTATTGGGAAAACTGAGGCTTTTTTACAAATTGTCACCAGTTGGGAGGTCCCTGGGCTCAGTCATATGATGGAGACAATTGATGGCCCTTTGGTCTCAAGTAGACAATTCCCACCTTTGAGGGTTTCCAGACCGCATGACCCTCTGGGCGTTTCCCCAGAGGAAGTCTTCACAAAGGGCGAGGGGGATGTTTAAGATGATTCGTAAAGATCAATATCAGTCTTCTGGATAGAAAAAGGAAAGCAAAAAACCATTCTAGGCAAAGAGAACAGCACTGCAATGGTTCAGAGGTCCCTCACGGGAAAGTCAGGAAACTGAAATTTGCTGGAGTGTCACATTGGCAGGGATGAATGAGGCAGGAACCAGACCTTGAAGGCCCCCAATGTCATATTAAAGAGCTGGACTTTCTCCTCTTTACAGTCAGGGGTCAGTGAAAGGTTTTAGGTAAAAACCAAACAAAATATTATTTAGGCCGAGCAAAGTAAGAGTGTCTAGAGATGGGGAGGACCAGGGCTACCTGGAGAGCGTGCTTTCTTCTAAAGGAAGCAGCCCCTGAGCTCTGGCTGATGGCTGCCATACGGAAATCCGGGTATTGCTGCTGGGAAATCTAGATTTTTGTGTAAAATCTACCAATTTTTTTATACATTTGCAATAAATTGTTTAACATTTTTAATTACATGAGCCATATAAAACACCCCATAGGAGCTGCTGTCTGGGGGCTTCTTCCCTCGAGCATGAATAAGCTCCAGCGGAACAGGGCTTGTCTGTCCCCTTTGCTGCTATGTTCTCAGGGCCTCACACACAGCAGGTGTTCAATACGTATTTGCTAAATGCATGTGTGTGGGTTAGTTAATAGCACTCCTATTTTACACATGAGGAAACTAAGACTCATGGAGGATAATCTCCAAGATCACATGGGAAGTGGCCAACCTCAGGTTCAAGTCCAAATCCCTGAACTTCAAAATAGGCAAGTTGACTTGCAAAAGAGAAGGAATAGAGTAGAAAGAGCTCGTCATCAGACTCACACATCACCACCTATCCCTGGCTGTCTCTACAGGTTACAATGTCCTGTTCATGGTTCCACCTGGCTTTAAATCCCCTGGGAAACCTCTGATCCCACTATCTGAGACCGCTTTTTCCCCTCTTATTTTGTTCAGACCTAGCAATCAGAGACGAGGATGCCCACACACCACCTGTCCCTCCCCCAGCACAGTGACATCTGCGGAACGTTGAGCGGCTAGCGGTAGCAGTTTCTCCCAGGCCTTTCACATCCAAAGAAGGACCCATGAGGCCTACACTGGCCAGGTGCCTGGCTAGCTAAATCCCTTGGGGTAGCCAGGAAGCTTCAAAGCTCTATCTGCTCTAATTCACTATTTACAAAACACTATGAGCAGAGCTGGGCACGGCTGCTGCATAAATAGAAATGAAGGAGGTGGGAAAACAGTAGATCTAACGCATCAGTATTAGAGGAAATATAATACCGGCATTGGAAACTTCTAAAATAAGAGTCAGGATTTCTACTAAGATCTACTCAATTGAAATAAAATTGATCCTTCCTTCCTCCCTCCCTCCTTTTCTCTCATCCTCTCTTCCTCTAATCAGTGGATAAACGTTTAATAAAGACCTTCAGTGTTGCACGTACTTCATAACTGGCAGGTAATGATTTGAGTGATACCCATGAGCTGAGTGTTTTACACTTTATTCATAAATTCATGCACTCTTGATTTATTAAGGAAGGATAGGAGGGAAGGAAACGCTAGCATGTTTTACCAGCTATAACAATTCATGGGGAAAGTTGTTGTTCCCCAGTACAATTCTAAGAGTCATTTACCTATATTAGCTTTTCCAGACTCTTTCCAGAATCTTGAACCTTGAAACAAAAGCTGTGGCTGAGTGTTCTGCTGCTCTCTGTCCGGGAACTCCCTGCACAGCCTGCCAGCCAGTGAGCCCTGTTCATCTTGACACCTCCAATTTCCTTAAGTGGCTTTATTTTCAAGCACATCCAGAGATTTTTTTAAAAAATTTTTAATTTTAAAGAGTTCTATCCAAGGTCCCACAGCTGGTAAACGGTGAGTGGGAAGTGGATTGCGCCTAATCTGTCTGACTTCGTGCCCTTTCCATTAGGTCATGAAGGGGAGCCCAAGGATTGGGGCTTTGGAATGTTTATCTTGCCCAGAGGCCTGAAGTAATAGCCCAGGATGTGAATGTGTGGGACCATCTGTCTGTCCTGGGGGTGGGAAGAGGCCAACATGCTCTATCCTTGAACCTGACTGAGCCCCGGGGCAGGAGCTGGAGCTCTTAGGGGCCTGGGAACCTCTCCATGTGCGTCAATGTCTGGAGGCCCCGAGAGTTTCGCTCCTGCTCAGAGCAGGCATTACAACCTCCCAGTTACTATTCTTTGCTGTGACAAGTACCAGCTTGTCTCCCTTCCCCACCCAGCTCGGGAAACTGGCGGCATTTCTAGTTCAGGCCTGGACCCGTCCTGGCAGCCCGGATTCCACTGCCTAGGCAGGAAGGTAGTCTCAGCCCAGTGACCATTTCTCCCTGGTTTTTGTCACAGAGGAATTTCTATTGCAGCAGTTCAAGGCAATGGGGGTGGGGAGCCACAGATTTCTCCCTTAAGCTACAGTCAGGGGTGGGGGGCATGGGGAATGGGGAGTTAAGTGTATGGAGAAGGAAAGATGGGACGGAAGGGTCAGGAAACTTTAGAGATTCCACTGCTGAGGCTGCTTCATCCCACACTTCAAGGCAGATAAAGGTGTTGGAAGGCTGGATTGTCTTCCCAGCTGCCCAGCCCGTGAGCTCCTGCCCCTAGATTGCTGCAAGGAGGAGTTTCCCCCACTCCCAGATGAGGGAGGGAAAGAGGCTGGGGCTGGGCAGGTGTGGAGCGTTCCTGTTCCCCATGCCCCTGGGGGGACACGCCCAGACTCGCTG
The DNA here is from genome assembly GCA_028533085.1 of Varecia variegata. Taxonomy (NCBI): domain Eukaryota; kingdom Metazoa; phylum Chordata; class Mammalia; order Primates; family Lemuridae; genus Varecia; species Varecia variegata. Next base: position 17,052,342 of record CM052450.1, on the reverse strand, counting down.
ACTGCTCAGGTAGGAGCCTGTCAGTTAGGAAGCTGGGCCTCTGATTGTGTGTGCGTGTGAGTGTGTGTGGTGTGTGTATTTGGGGAAGGGAGCATATGGAATAGCACTGCCAGATTTAGCAAATAAAAATACAGGACACTCAGTTAAATTTGGATTTCAGATAAGCAATGAATAATTGTTTAGTGCATTTATATATTCATTGTTTACCTGAAATTCAGATTTAACCAGGTATCCTTGATTTCATGTGGCCATCCCAATCCAGGTGGTCAGGGCTCGGGGGAAATGAACTGCAGCTGACAGTCCATTCCCTGCCTCTCCCCTTCCAGCAAGGGAGGGCCAGTGTGGGGACACGTATCCCTGCCTTGACCTGCTCCCCACCCTGAAGCCAGAGAATTCTGTGGCCATTGGTTTCCCCGGCCACTGCACGGGGCCCCAGCCCACACAGCAAGGGCTCCTCCGACTTCAGTTCTCAAACTCCAGGGACTCTCGAGTCAATGTTTAATGCTCCATCCTGGAGCCCCTTTGAAGATGAAACACTCTCCTGACAAGTAGAGTATTCTGTTATTGTAATTAACATAATTAAAAGAAATTTTTAATCATCCCATTGAAAACTGGCAGACCTGACTTCTTGCAAGAAGTCCCTACCTCAGTCTCCCAGGAGACAGCCAACCACGTCTAACCCAACCCCAGCCCCAGTCCCTGTTCCCTCCCCACCCAGACTTAGCCTTGGTGGTTGTTTCATTTTCATTTTCTTAACTTTTCAGATGATTCTTCACCAAGACAAGGCACCCAGCTCTTGAGGCACAGTACCCACTCTCTCCTGGGACATGTCTGTGTCTATTTTCCTGGGTTGAAAGCACCTAGTGAATGGTAAAGGCTGGAGCTACCATTTCAACCCTAGCTCTGGACCCAGACAGAAGGGATGCCAGTCTCACCTCTCAACCTATGTACCCTGACCCCTGGGAGCAAACTCTTCCTTGATTCCAAGAATCAGGCTGTGGCAGCACAGACAGACCATGCAGGGAACATGGAAGCATGTCTCTCCTAAGGTAACTGGTTACACAGCGGTAACCAGGGCAGCCGTAGGTCATGCCCAGAGGCCTTGTACAGACTCTGTCTGTCTTCATTATTTCTCAGAGTGCAAACTTCTGCTTTCCTCGAGGAGGTGATAAACTCTTCCACAGGAGGAACCACAGCCTTTCATTCCCCAAAGTTCTAATTTAGAGGAGATGCTCAGTATTACTAATTGAGTTGTGCCAGATTAATCTATTCATGATAGAACAAAGAAGGATCTTTGTCTTTCTCTGGATTTCCCAGGATCTTGGCAGACATCTCTAGGGCTTCCTGGTGTACCTACAATGTCATTAGTATCTGGCCTGTTATGTGACTGTCAAAACTTTCAGAAATGTTCTATGCGGCTACAGTTGGCAGTGCAAGATTCTGCCCAAACTGGCCAAGAGCCCAAGAATTTTAGAACACAGAGACTCTGACGATGGCAAATTAGCAAGAGCTTATAAAATTTTCCTGTCACCCAGAATCTCTCTTCAATATCTGTATGTTGGTCCTGCCCTAGAGTCTCTTAGGAAATCGCAAGAAAGTAGAGTCCTGGAGCTCAGAGGAATGTGGTCCCAGGACTTGGTCTTTACGGCCTGCTCCTCTCCCTGCAACCAACACACACACACACACACACACACACACACACACACACACACAGGCTTCCACGCACCCACACGCATGCGCACATTCTTCTGGGAGCAGCAGAGCCAACTCTTCCCCACCCTTTCTGTTTCACTCAGTTTAACCTAATAGGAACTAGTGTTTAGACAGCAAAGAGTACACAACGGCAATAATCACAGCCCACATTGAGCATTACTGATCAAGTCTCTTTGAGATTCAGAGTTACCAGAACATGTCAGATGAACTAGGAATGCCCTGACAGAGGCTCAATGACAGACAGTTGTGACAAGGCCTCTGAAGTGAACTTCATCACAAAAGGAGGAGAATCTGGACTGGTGACCAAGGGCCTAGAGCCCATCGGAGGGAGAGCTGGCTCTGGGAACAGCATGCAGCTGGCGCTGACACCTCCTCCCACCCCATTCACCTTGACACTATGGGAATGCCTATAGTGACACTATGGGAAATGGCTATGCACTCGTGAACTGAAGAGTTTGGATCCTAAAGAGCTGTGTCACTGGGAGCTAGTTCTGGCATGGCAGACCCAAGGCTGACTACAATAAGTTGGAGGGAGCTGGGGGCAGAGAAAGGAAAGAGTCAGGAAGAATGCTCTTGCCCCCTGGAGCACAACCAGAGTTCAACAGTGACTACTCAAGACAAATGTAACCAGACTGACCCTTTGGACTGGGTCAGCATCTTTGACAGACTAGGCCAAACCAGGGAACTTCCTGCTAAGCTAAACATGTAGAAACTCAGCATCACTGGGATTCCTGTAGTAAAAGAAACTCAGTCCTTTTCATTAAAGGCTGAAGCACAGAGACAACTTTTAAGAATGATTATTCTTCAAATAATATACCCTACTTAGCAAATAAACTTTATCTTTTCCTAGAGAAAAGCCCAGTGTTTTCATGTTTTAATTAGGAATATGTGGGTCTCTCGATTTCTTTTCTTTTAATGATTTTTCAAGGCCTTTTTGTTTTTTTGAAGAGCCAACACTGGTTCCAGGGTATATTCCTGTGTGGTTGGAAAAAACTTTCTCCTTGGATCCCAGCTGATGATGCTCATCCTTACCCACACTGCTCTGTTCTCTCTTTGCTCTAGAACCTGCCCTGTCTCGAAAGTCATCATGTTATAACCATATTCATACAGTGACCAGCATGGATGGTGTGGACTTCATCCATGTTTCCTGGTAAACTAAATTCACTATAGTCTCAAGTTATGATGATTATATTAGGAGAGACTTGAGATCCCTGTTTCAAGAAATGTTGAGAAGTGGGAGGAAGCATGTGGTAAAAATATGAAAAAGTCTCCAAAGTCTTGGTGGACAGCATCAATAGCACACTAACTGTTCATAGAAGCCATTGAAAAGGAAGGTGTAATAGCCTGGTCTCCCACATCAGACATCATTGTGATTTCTCTAAAATCCAGATTTGATCACATGACCCCCTTGCTTGAAATCCTTTAATGGCACCTCACCTTTTATGGGATTGGACCTAAACTTCTTGGCAAGGCATACAAGGCCTCTCCTCTCCCACCCGTCCACCTCACCATCATGGACCACTGGCAGTTCTCCAAACATATCTCTACACCCTTGTTCATGCTATTCCCTCTTCTGGGAATGTTCTTTTCCTATATGTTCACCCAGAAAACCCTGACTCAGCCCATTCTCTGTGCAGCTCCCTAGGAACCCCCCTCCCAGAAGAATGCATTTCCTTACTCTTTATCCTCTGGGTTCCTAGAACCCTTTGCTCATCTTTTAGCCCATGGCAATGTAATTATTTGTTTGTGAGGGGATCTAGGTTTTCGTGTTTTTTTTTTTTTTTTGACAGGGTCTCAGTTTGTTGCCCAGGAATGAGGGCAGTGGAATGATCATAGCTCACTGCAACCTCAAACTCCTAGGCTCAAGAGATCCTCCTGCCTCAGCCTCCAGAGTAGCTGGGACTACGGGTGCGTGCCACCACACCCAGCTAATTTTTCTATTTTTTGTAGAGACAATGTCTAGCTATGTAGCTCAGGCTGGTCTTGAACTCCTGACCTCAAGCAATCCTCCCTCCTCAGCCTCCCTAAGTGCTAGGATTACAGGCAGGAGCCACCCCACCCAGCCTAATTATTTATTAATTGCTTTGTCTACCAACTAGACTATGAGATAACCAATGGAGAAGTCTGAGGTTAGAACTTTTTAAATCCTTGATGCCTCATATCGTGCCTGGGACCTAGTAAATGTCTGATAAATGAATGAATGTGTGAATGCTGACCCTTGCCAGAAAGGATGTAAACTAGAGTGTAGTTTATACCAATATTCCACTAGAGGGAGGGATGCAAAACTTCATGCTCTCTAACACAACATTTTAAGCTTGTTCTCATCCAGACTAATATAATCTGATAAAATATTTTGTTTTAAACTAGAACTAATGTAAATCAATCCCTGATAAGCCTGAGGAAACATATTTATAAAAGTTCACTATATTCCAGGCTCTGGGTTTAGCAATGGATACTTCTTATGGGTGGAGATGAATAAGGACTAGGGTAGGAACCATAGGTAATATATTTTACATTTCTGTGTCATGTAGCATGCATTCCAAAGCTTTTCTTCTCTCAGACACAATCGCATTTTCTAAAGTCTGCTCCACCTAGAAAGCCTATTGCTCCAAATACAATAAATGCTGAGGAATCCGATGACTACACAGCTTTCTAATTTCCTGCTGTCCTAGATCCCTCATATCCTGTCTTGAACACACACATGCACTTGTTTGAGGTCAGCAGAAACAACTCATACAGCGTAAGATCTAGAATCTAGATCAATTTTGAGTTCAACATCAGCAGTCAATGAATATTTCTGGTTGACACAGGCTCAGCCTGAGAACAGACTCTCCCAGCCTGGGTGAATACTGTCCTTGCTGCCTCCTTAGAACAGCAGTGACCAGTTCAGCCTTTATCACAGTGTACTGTAGTTGTCTGTGTACTTATCTACACTCAGACAAAACTGTGAGCTCCTTGCGGAGGCTGGCATGGATCTTAATCTTTCTCTTAGCTTAAGCTGCTGGCATAGCACCCGGCACATGGTCAGTGTTCAGTAAATTTTTTAATGAATAAATAAGCTAATTTCATATTTTTATAAGGGTAGTGAGAGACTAATTTCTGCAAGCACTCTTGGGAGAGGTTAGATTGCTTTGGGTGTGAACAGAGATATGTGTGTAGACATGTGATGGAGGAGCTGGTCTTACATGCAAGGAAACTGTCTGATTTAAGACCACTAGGAGGTTGCACGGACACACACTCCTCCCCCAGAATCTTCCCAAACCAGAAGCTGAGCTGTCTAACTTTCATCATTAGAGTGTCACACATTTGGATTACACATGGCCATATCATGTGTCAACATATCTTGAAACCATGGGCCATCGTTGTCACACGACTTTCAAATCTCAAATATCCCTAGTATCTGAGAGATACCATCAGGCTGTGCTCCCCCAGCTCTGTTGAGAATCTCAGGTAGACCTATGCTCACTTTCTGTATTTTTCATTAGAAAGTGGTCTATTTGTCTTTTTAAATACATAGGTATATGTTAAATAAGCTTTCTCAAACTATATACATCGTAATATTTACAAAACAATTAAAAGTCATCAATTTATATAACTGGGAGTTAAAAATTATACTAAAAATAAAAACAAAAGCTTGGTTGGTCACTATTAGAAGATCTAGTGATTGACTCCTTATGTTGAAAATTGGCAAATGTAGGGAAGGAATCAAGCATTTGTTCTTTTCTATATAAACTGTACCACTGGGTAACCAAAATTTAGTTAAGGGAGAAGTCTGTCTTCATAGCAAGAGTTCAGTAAGTAAATGAAGAAGAAATGATAGAATATCACCCCTGAGATAGAATTAGAATGCATTAATCAATTAACAAATTTAGACATTGAGCATCAATCTCTGTTAACATGACAAAAAGAAAGGCAACCAAATTTTGTCTTCAGTACAATTTTCTTAGGGCTTTTGTTGGCATATACATCTTCTTTGTGCGGGTTTTACTAAAAGCACTTTCACTGGAGGCATGAAAAAAAGGCTTAAATTCTTGGCTTTCAGGTTAAATTTTTACAAAGGATCCCCTTTATGTTGTCAAAGGCTAATAGAAATATTTTCAGTAGGAAAGGGGCTTGTTTTCCTTTACTCAGTGAGCATTATGAGACTGCTTGGGTGGGGCTAGGATGCATTTTTGCCTAAACCTGAGAACAGTCTAGACCTGTACACAGAACCACAAGGATGTGGAAACCAAGAGACAGTAAGAGTCATCTCAACTGCTCAAGAATGTAGCTTTTCATAGAAGATCTCTGGAAGAACACCAAGAAACTGGGGGCCTCTGGAGAGGGAAACTGGGGCACTTAGGACATGATGGGAAGAGAAAAAAAGTCTGGCTCTTTATTGTTATAGCCAGGTTGTACTGTGGTCAGCGCCTTAAAATATATGATGACATTCTGCAAACAGCCTTTTGTTGACCTAAGTGACTGTACCTTTATCTTCAAATTAGACGCAAGACAGATGGCTATTTATGGTTTCCTTGGCTAGGCCAGCTGCTGGGTACCACCCGCTCTGTTTGCATATTTCCTTCATATATTCTCTTGCCCTGTCCTCCCTTGCCCACCCCAGCCTCTCAGAATCTACTTAAGAGTAGTCGATAGTCACTAGCACTGACAAGGATAGCATTCTAATAGTTTTATTACAACTTCTACCGAGTGATATGGTTCTGGACAAAACTCAAAATTTCCCACAGAAGGACCCCTACTAGCAGAGCCCAGTGAACACACTCTCTGATGGCTCCTGCTTTACCTTAAATGTCCAAGTGAATTCTGCAGTCTATGATTTAGCATCTTGCTTTTTATAGAACATGATAGTATAAGTTAACATTAATAAAAGTGTCTCACCATGTTTATCCTGTGGTCTCCAGTAGCCTTGCACACTGCTGCATATCCCTGGAGTCCTGAATCCAGTTTCATTTTTTGCTTTTTCCTCTTTGTTTATGTGGGTTAGCATTTACCTACAGTAAAATTCACCAATTTTAACTGCACAGTTTGATTAATTTTGCTAATTGTATATTAGGTGTAACCACCACCATTGTCAAGATGTAGGAGGGTTCTGTCACCTTGAAAAGCTTTTCCATCCCTCTTTGCCCGCGTTCAGTTTTTGAGATATTGGATTGAGCTCTGCAGCCTTGTCTAGCATCACCTCTCAGGGTGATTTTAGGAAAGTCACTCTACCCCTCCGGACGTCAGAACAGATTTGTTTCTAGGGGCTCTTCCAATACTTGCAGAAAATGCGCGGGTTGCAGACCCTAGTGGGTAAAAGCGTGTGGTCGCATCAAAGTTAGGTTTTCATCTCTTCTCTTGCTTATGTGTTACCTTTTCTAAGCATCAGTTTCCTCATCTCCAACATCAGGCTTATTAACAAGACCTATTTGCAGACTGTTGTGACGATGAAGTGAGATGTGCTGGCACGCTCAAACGTTGCTTGGTATTTTTATTATACTATAATTTAAAGTCCCTGCATTCGGTTATCTCCCCTACTACATAATTACGCAGAACGATCCCCACAACCAAAACAGAAGCCCAAAGCGCCTCCCCTAGCCCCTCAACCGGGGCTGACATCCTTCTGGGGCTCTGAGAACAAACAGGCATGCGTGCCTGTGTTTCCAAACAACCTCGGTAGGGGGCGCGATCGGGAACCGGACGTTCCAACGCCTGTCGTACAAGCGCGACGTAAAGCGGGTCTGCTTTATGGCACCTTGCTTTCGCCGTAAGGCGCCGTCGGCGAACCCACGTGTGTGTGTGTGTTGACGGGACAACTTCCTGGTGAAAAACGCCAGTCTCTGAGGTGGGCAGACTTGACGTTTTCGCCATGGGCAAACGCCGGAGCCGGACCCAGAGCCAGCTGCTCAACAGCCTAACTAAAAAGCAGAAGAAGCATCTTCGGGATTTCGGCGAGGAGCATCCCTTCTATGACAGGTTCGGAGGAGCGTGGCTGAGGCCAGCGCTGCCAGCGTCTTTTTCCAGTAGGAGACAGCGTTTCCCCGGGTTTGGTCCGGTGCTGTCCCAAGGAATAGTGGTAGGGTTGCTCCAGCCTCTTCCCACGCTTCCTCGTCCGCCCGGCTCCGGGTCGCGACTTGTGTTCGGCTGGGGACATTCCGGCGCCGTCCTGCCAGGAGATGGAGCGCTTCAGGGGCTTCTACTTTTTATTTTTTTATTTTATTTTGTTTTTTTTATCTTTTTCTTGTTATTTTATTTTCCCGTCCTTTAAAAGCTCTGTAGGGGGCTTCTACTTTTTGTTGAGCCTGTAACTCCATGGTAGACTACACCCCCACTGTGTGGGGGCAGATTTTTGTATGGTCGGGGATCTTCTAAGGTGGTGGTTGTTTTTTAAGAATTGGTTGGGACTTTGGGCAGCACTGATCTATACAGTTACAATAAGGAAACAAATGTATCGAAAGTTTGTGATTCCTTTGGAAATGTCCAGACTCGGTTATGATCTTAGTGCTTGTTCTACCACCTTGGGCTGCTTTTTCAGCAGTTAGAGGGATATTCTAATTAAGAGATTTGCTAGAAAAAGGTGAACCCCCAAGGCCTTTTATTTACAAAGCAGTATCCGTCTTCTGGATGAGAGCCAGTTATTGTGTGACTGAAATGTTTGTCATTTGACTTCGTTAAATTTTTCATTTGTCAGTTATTAACGATTTGCCATATTCTTGCCATCCCTGTCCAAGTGCATATGTTGTTTTTACGTGGCTATGGTTATAATGTGTTTATAATGATAAATTCAGCTCTTTTCATTCAAAGTTGTATCGTTAGACTTTTTCCTAATTGCTACATACTAGTGGAGTTTTTTGTTGTTGTTTATTTGTGGGATTTTTTTTTTTTTGGTTTTTTGTTTTTCCGAGACAGAGTCTCACTGTGTTGCCCCAGCTAGAGTGCAGTGGTGTCAGCCTAGCTCACTGCGACTCCTGGGCTCAGTCGACCCTCCTGCCTCAGCCTTTGGAGTAGCTGGGACTACAGACTTACACCACCATGCCTGGCTAATTTTTTTCTATGGTTTTAGTAGAGACAAGGTCTGACTGTTGCTCAGGTTGGTCTCAAACTCCTGACCTCAAGTGATCCTCCTGCCTCCACCTCCCAGAATACTGACATTACAGGTGTGAGCCACCGCACCCGGCCTACTAGTGGAGTTTTAACATTACCTGTTTCTTCTCAGGGTTTCCAGAAAGGAAGGAAAGCCACAGATTTGTCAACTGGTAATGCTTTACACCTTCTTTATAATAGTTGGTCTGGGTTGTTACCTTTTATATTATATATAATAATAAAGCTTGATTACATTTCTACTCCTTTGATTTCAGATGTAAGCGTATTTTAGTATATTACTTAGTTTTAAATGCAGACGTCTATAAAAATGTCCTTGTGCTAACTAATACAGAAGCCAGAGTTTGAAACTGTCCCAAGAGAGTAACCTATTAGGTCTTATTAAAGAAGCTTACCAGAGGACTCTTAGTGAATTCAAAGGGAAAGTATCTTTTGCTTAGCATAAAAGCAGTCACAAATAGAATGCGAAATAATCAGAGGTCTTATGGTATTTCAACCAACTCAGACTATATTCTTTTGTTGTTTTCTAATTTTCCTATTGCTCCTTTAAACATGTACCCTGATATCTGGGACATAAATCTCAGTATTGGGCTTGGTTGAATAGATGAGATTGCATAATATGTGCAGAAAAGCTAATTTTTATTTAGGAATTTCTGAACTTGTTGGTTTGATGATAGTCTTAGGGTAACAATGAGACAAATAATAGTTTTTGTTTTTAAAATTCCCATTTTCATTTTAGTCAGAGAGTTCAGATACTTCAAATTCTGAAAGTGAAGCAGAGAGTGAACCAGAACAAGTTTCTGGGTACCACAAACTACTTGCTACATTAAAGAATGTTTCTGAGGAAGAAAAGGAAGATGAGGAGGAGGAGGAGGAAGAGGAAGAAGAAGACAGTGTTGTAGATGATACAGAAATGAATAATGAAGATGATGATAGTGATGTCAGTGTGGAAGAAGAGAAGGCAGCAGAGTCTACTGAAATGCAAGAAAGTAAGTGCCTTTGGTGTGGGCCTATCATCTTTGTTAGGACCATGGACAGATTGCCCCATGGGCACAGTGCCCTGTACTGTATGAGTTGAATGAGAGCACATGGATCCAAAGCAGAGATTTAATCTTGGTGGGTTTGATTATATCTTTGAGAATCTGGTGGAAACATCCCAGAAAAATGCAGAAATAACATTTTTGCTTACGATTTCAGGACTTTGTCAATCCTAGTGAAAGACCCTCTAATACAGGAAGGAGAACATAGTTCTGCCTTTGTGACTCTTAATTTATTGCGAGGTTACTGTTCCTCCCTCAGGGAGAACAAGTTTGATGGAAGATAGACATAAAAATATACAAAAATTTTCAAGTAGTAGATTTGCAATTGCCTGGAACAGCTGAATCAGTGGAACACTGCTAGGGTAAATTGAGACGGCTTCAGGGAAGAGCTGGCATTGAAAGCCCAAAGGAACTCTATCTGACTCAGACTTCTAGTTGACTTTTTTCTTTAACTTTAAAATCAATTTCATTGAGGGATGACTTACATACAATAAAATGTACCCAATTTAAGTATATAATTTGATGACTTTTACATCATTGATATAAACACATCCATGTTATTACCACCAAAATCAAAATACAGAACATTTCCAATACCTCCAAAAAGTTCCTTATTCTTTTGCAGTCAGTTCCCCACCCTTGGCATCAGGCAATCACTGACCTGTTTTTCTGTCACTATAGATTCATTTTATCTCTTCTGGAAATGAAATCATACAGTGTGAACCCTTTGTGTCTGGCTTCTTTTGCTTCTCATGGTTTTGTGATTCATCTATGCTATTCATGTATTAGTTGTTTCTTACTTTTTATTGCTGGCATAGTATATTCCATTGTCTGGATATATCTGAGTGACTTTTTACATCACACTATTTTAATGTCTATTTTCCTTACAGCCTTATTTTTTTCTATCCTATCAGGTGTTAAATACCATTCTTAGTATTTTAACTAATCTGCTTTACTGAGATAAAAATTAATTGCCTCACATTTAGGGGTTTTTGTTCGTTTCTATTTTTCTTTGCTTTTTTGATTTTTAAAAATGAAAATCTTTTTTTAAATTTTAAAAGTCATACATGTTTACTGTAAAAATTTAAGAGGGTAATATAGTTAATCTATATTTCCATGACCCAGAGATAAACACCTTTAACATTGTATGTAACCTTTCAGACTACATTTTTATGGACGTATGTGTGAGTACAAGTGTGCATATATATTTATGCATATAATGGTCTCATACGTTTCTGTAACTTTCCATAGGGATTCACATTAGCTTCTTTTTTTTTTTGAGACAGAGTCTCACTCTGTTGCCCGGGCTAGAGTGCCGTGGCGTCAGCCTAGCTCACAGCAACCTCAAACTCCTGGGCTCAAGCGATCCTTCTGCCTCAGCCTCCCGAGTAGCTGGGACTACAGGCATGTGCCACCATGCCCAGTTAATTTTTCTCTATATATTTTTAGCTGTCCGTATAATTTCTTTCTATTTTTAGTAGAGACGGGGTCTCGCTCTTGCTCGGGCTGATCTCAAACTCCTGAGCTCAAACAATCCACCTGCCTCGGCCTCCCAGAGTGCTAGGATTACAGGCGTGAGCCACCGCGCCCGGCCCACATTAGCTTCTTAATTATACAGTATACCACTGTAAATGACATGTGATAATTTAATTAGTATCCCATTAGTAGACATTTCACTTTTTTCTAGTTATTTCTTACAATTAGTGCTGCTTTGAACATCCTCTCATGTGCATAGTGTGCTATGTCTAGTTATCGTTTTAGAATAAGTTCCTAGAACTGGAAGTGCGTGTATTAATCACAGTTCTTCAGAAAAACAAAACTAATAAGATGCATGTGTATATAGAAAGAGATCTGTTTTAAGGAGTTGGTTCTTGTAATTATGGAGGCTTGGAAAGTCTAAAATAACTGACAGGAGAGACTGGCAGATTTGAGACTCAGAAATGAGTTGCAGTTGAAATCCAAAGGCAGTCAGACAGGAGACCCAGGAGGAGTTGATGTTCATTTGAAGTTCAGAGGCAGTCTGCTGGAAGAATTTGCTTGTGCTTGGGAGAGGTCAGCCTTTTGTTTTATTGAGGCCTTCAACTGATTATATGTGGCTCACCCACATTATGGAAACTAATCTGTTTTACCAAGTCTAACAATTGTAATGTAAGTCTCATCCGAAAACACCCTCACAGAAACATCCAGAATAATTTTCAACCAAATATCTTGGCACTGTGGCCCAGCCACATTGATACATAAAATTCACCATTACACTGTGTCCATGATAAGGCTTAATTTTTTTTTTTTTTTAAGAGACAGGGTCTTGCTCTGTTGCACAGACTAGAGTGCAGTGGCCCAGTCATAGCTGCTGTAACCTTGAATTCCTGAGCTCAGGTGATCCTCCCGCCTCAGTCTCTTGAGTAGATGGGATTACAGGTGTGAGCCACCATACCCTGCCCAGGCTTAATTTTGAAATGTGTGTCTTCTACCTGAATTTGCCTAAAAGCAAATAATGTCAATGATCATTGGTATAGACTAAGGAATAAGATTTTATTTGTCAACAGAAGTATAATTATATTTATGAGTAAATAATTTTACAAAATGTTTCTCACTACAGATGTGGCCTTATCTGCTGACCCTGAGGGAAAAGCTGGGGAAGGGCCAACTGCCACATCACAAGAATCCCCAGAGGAATTCACAGATGCCAAACATGAGTCACTGTTCAGCCTGGAAACCAATTTTCTTGAAGAGGAAAGTGGAAATGACTCTTCTTTGAAAGCATCACAAGGTCATAGCATACTGTGTGTTGTTTGACTTTACCAGGTGCTTAGTCCACTACTTGTGGACTAATGCACATTAACTCTGTTATTGGAATGAGCAACCATAAAAACAGTTTATTGGCTAGATCTAGAACTGGGAAAAAGAACTTCTCAAAGGTTTTTTGTGTCTTTCAATGGTTAGTTAGTGTTGAGGGTGGGAGGGATGTTTAGGACAACACACAACTTAGGAATGATTGTAGGGAAGGAGTTTGCCAGGCCTCACATTTCCATAATTGGGATCAGGGGAGGACTTCCAATTTTCTCCCCAAGCAAGGAAGGAAGAAAAAGAAAAAAAGGAGAAAATACTTCCCACTTTTCTCTCTACCCCTCACTTGCTCTTCCTTTTGGAGCAGTAATTTTTCAGATTTGTAAGACCCAGGGGTGGCTAATCTGTGTGGTACCAGGGAAAGCCTCAAAGCCAAAAAGCCCCACCCCGTCCCTATAGACAGTGATGACTGTCTATAGGAGACCAGGCCTCTTACGGGAGGCCTGACACAGTAAGTCCTTGGAAAGTATTGTGAGTCAGCGTAATATTAAATTGATAATATTTGTATATGCAAAAATGAGGTGAAGGAGAGGCTGGACTTTTTAGTTGAAGGAAGGAAAGGCACAGAGGCGGAAGAATTTGAGGGCCATATAGTTCAGAAATTACACTGGGGAGGCAGTCTGGAGGTGCATCCCAAAGGTTTTTGAGCTGGGAAGTAATATGATTAGAGAAATACTTTAGGAAGGTGAACTTGTCAGAAGCTTTTAAGCTCTGGACTGGGCCAGAGGTTGGGGAAAGTGGGTGGAAAAAAGGAGCAGTTAACACAGTGAAGATCAACATGTCATTCACAGGGGAATACCAGAATATCCCCTCTATTTGTGCTAAGTGTGCTGACATTTTTTATTTCTGAATTAGATCCATTTCTACAACATGTGAACAAAGAGCTGAAGGAAAAAGACATGCAGGCTTTTGCCACAAATCCAAAAATGACCCACCAGCTAAAAGTAAGTGTTGCTTGATCATCCGAGGTACTAATGGAGAAAGCTCTAAATAAAAGTGGTCTTGGGTTTTGGTGGTCTCCCAGAATGTATGATGTACACCAGTAGTAGATGGCTTGATAAGGATGCAGGGCATAGAAAGGCTGAAGAGCCTAGTAGGGCACAGGTGTATCTAGAAAAGGCACTGGGAAGCTAGAGTGTGAGCACCAGATAATATAGTTTTGAGTAAGAGTGGCTTTGGAGGCAGGTGTGCCAGGGTTTAGATCAGCATCTGCAAGGGGCTATCACATGACCTGAGGCAAGTTAATCTGCCTCTTTGTTGTTCACTACTCTGATCTGTTAGAAGGGGACAGTAATGCCTACCTCAAAATAAAATAATTTCATTTACCAACTGATACGTAGTAAGCATTTAGTAAAACAGTGTTCAGTAAAACAGTAGATACTACTATTGTTCATTTGTTTGAAATATCTGAGATAGGTTCACAACTAAATCATTTAGATACTGGGCAGTTTTTGCTGCTTTGTTGGTTTTCACCACCAATATTGTTCATGAGAGTTGGTCACCTTCTTTTTATTTGCAGTTTTTATTGAGGCAGTAATTACAGATACACCTGTGGTTGTAAGAAATCATACAAAGGCATGCTGTACCTTTCGCCCAGCTCCCCCAATGGTAACATCTTACAAAACTGCAGAATAATATCACAACCAGGAAATTGACATTGATACAATCTACCTATCTTACTGAGATTTCTCTGGTTTTACTCCTATTTGGTGTGTGTGTGCATATTTAGTTCTATACAGTTTTATCACATGTAGGTTCCTGTATCTGCCTCCACAGTCGAGATGCAGAACATTTCCAGCACCACGTGGATCCTTGTTGCCCTTTTATAACCACAGCCACCTCCCTCTGCACCCCACCCCCCTCCATTGCTAAGCCCTGGTAACCACTAATCTGGTCTCCATGTTGAAATTTTGTCATTTCAAAAATTTTAAATAAATGGAATCATACATCATGAAACCTTTTGAGATTGGCTTTTTCCACTTGATGTAATTCCCTAGAGGTTCATCCAAGTTATTTCAGCTGTCAGTAGTTCATCAGTTTTTATTGCTGAGGTCATTCTATATTTAGATCAGCAGTTTTGCTGCAATGCAAAAATTCCTAAATTTGTATCCCATGAAATAGAAAATAGTATTCCTTAGAATTTAAACAAAGTGGACAGATTTCTTGTCGTGGGACATGTCAGAACCTTTAGTATCTATTGTACATTGTGAATCTCCTTCAGGGTGATGAGGTTTTTTGATACTTACCAAAGATTGTGGAGCACCCTTTTTCTTGAATGAATTTTGACTCTTCCCAGAATGTATTCTGGAGAACAGCATGGGAAACACTAATAGAGTGAATAGCTCAGATTTGAAGTTAGAAACCTTGGTCTCTAGCCCTCAGCTTCATTTTCTTCTGTGTATATTTATTTGGATCATACAACCTCTGTGTGAGCCTCAGTGTTTCCTAAACTATAATATGAGTACTATGGTACCTGCCTTGCAGGGTTATTGCAAGTATTGAATGAGATGATATATACATCACGAAAGTCCAGTAAATTATAGAATATTATGTGAATGTAAGGTGTTGTTATTAATTTCTAAATTAATTAGCTCTTCTGTCTCTCCCCTAGTGGCCTATTCTAGGCCAGCTTGTCTTTTCATCCAAGTTTCAGAAGTTGGAAACATTTAAACCCCCAAAGGATATTGACTTCGAGTCACTTCATCTCCAGAAGCCTCTGGGATCCACCTGGACCAAGACCAACAGCCAGTTCCTATCTGGTCCCCAAAAATCACATAGCCCCTTCACCCCTCTCCAGAAAGAACTCTTCTTAATTATGAATTCTTACCGGGACCTGTTCTACCCAGAAAGGACTGCCCTAAAGAATGGGGAAGAGATCCGCCACGTGTACTGCCTGCATGTGATAAACCATGTCCTTAAAGCCAATGCCCAGGTGCTTGGCAACAATAGCAAACGCCGAAGCCAGAAACGTGGAGTGGGTGACGACGATGACTTCAGGGACCAAGGGCTAACCAGGCCCAAGGTGAGTGGTTGCAGGAAAGCTTTGCCTTTGAGAAGGAGGCTGCAGGGCACTGCCACATATTAATATGTAAGTGCCTGACACTTAGCAGGTACTTGGGTGTTTTAATAATTGACTGGAATAATGAATGAGCCCAAACATGCACAGATTAAGTGGGCCAGGTAGTGTCAGAGCAGCAGCCCAGTAGACTATTTCTGACGGTGGATCTAGATGGAAACTTGAGAAAAGGAGGTACTTCATGACACTCTCCTTAAAGTTAAACTGAGAACATAAATAAATAACACTCTATAATAAATCTCTGCTTTGTGATTATCAGAGCTGGATGAGACCTTAATGAGCCTTTGTCTAATACCCACACATTGCAGCTGTGGATAGAGACACAGATTCATAGAGGGCCTTGCTAAAGAGAACCAGGGATACAGTAGCAGAGATGGGACTAGAACCAAGGACTCTCTTTGCTAAGCCACAAAAATATGTCAGCCTTTGAAACCTAAAATCCCTATTTGCCACTGTAAAGTTATTGCTGCTTAAAGTGGTGATTACAGTTGTTTGTGGTCATAAGTCTGAGCTCCAGTGGATTTGAGGAAATGTCTTTTAATTCTGTGTGCACTTTTCATGACATTATGGAGCTAGTTCTTGCCCCTCACCCCCACCCCTTAGCCTGTGTCTCTTCATATTGAAGAAAACTCATCCTTTTAGAATTTTCTCAGTGAGCTTAATAGGATTCTGGGATTTTAACACTGATGTGGTTCTTAGAAACTTCTTAGTCAAACCTCTTTGTCTGATAGCTTGGAAAGCCAAAACCTAGACACTAACTTAGTGTCACAGGTGAGACAGTAACTCAGCCCTCTTGAATCTTGGCCCACCGTCCTTGTACTGTAGGAAGCTGAATCACTACACTCCTTAGGCTGTGCTGGTTGCATAGTTCTGGGAAGCTACTGCAGAGTCTTGAACATCAGGATTGCAAGGTTATTTGTGTCCATTTAGAATTACATAGGCAAATAAGAGGCAGATAACCCATGAAGCATCTTTTTAATTTGGTGAATTGTATTATTTGGTTGGGATTATGTCCATTAATTATATTATTTACATAAGGACAGTTAGAAATTACCCATTTATTAGTCATCTTCTGTTTTTCTCAGCAGTAACTTTAAGCATTTTTGAAAATGCTTGGAAAACTGAGTCCTGTTTTTCCCATTACATTATGGTCTTATTTCAGAAATGCTTTATCATCATTTCTGAAAAATATATTAGGGAATGCACTAAAACTATAATGATGTATTAATCCTTTTTCTTACCTGCTTTATTTCCTCTCTACTTATTCCATTTGTTTATTCAGCATATATTTATTCTGTAGGTCTTATCATTAAAAATACTGCACTAGATGTTGTGCTTGGCTTATTGTAAAAGGTATTTTCAAATTCTGCTTGAGAACTGCGTCCCATAGAGCCGTGGGACTAAAGTCCACAGTATGTGGTGCTGTGGATGTGAAAGGTGCTCAGCTTCTAGTGCGGAGCCGGGCCCTGTGCAAAGAGGGTGACATAGATATGGCTCCTGGCCGGGGCCACTGCTCTACATGGGCTTTTTAGCTCCACTTGTGCGGAGCCGGGCCCTGTGCAAAGAGGGCGACATAGATATGGCTCCTGGCCGGGGCCACTGCTCTACATGGGCTTTTTGGCTCCACTTGTGCTGAGCAGGGCCCTGTGCAAAAAGGGTGACATAGATATGGCTCCTGGCCGGGGCCACTGCTCCACATGGGCTTTTAGTTCCACTTGCAGCAGGTTCACCTCCTGTTCCTTCCCCTTGCCTCTGCCAAGGCTGCTGTTGCTCTCTCCACAGGTACTGATAGTGGTGCCATTTCGGGAAGCTGCTTTGCGGGTGGTGCAGCTCTTCATCAGCCTCCTTGAGGGCGACAGCAAGAAGAAAATCATTGTGAGCAACAAAAAGAGGTTTCAGGGAGAGTATGGCTCTGATCCCGGGGAGAGACCACCCAACCTGAAGAGGCCTGAGGATTATGAAGCTGTGTTTGCAGGCAACATTGATGACCACTTCAGGATCGGTAATTCTCCTTATCAAAATTGGGGTACTTTGGGCCCTAAGGTCTATGTAGTGGGAGGCTGGAAGCCTGGAATTAGACATTCTCCCAGTGGCTCATTCACTCAGCCGCCTGACAGAAGCAGTGTGCATTTGAGACATCTTGTTTGCCAGGGGAGAGGGTTTTGCTTTGCCTTATGGGGTGGAGAGAGTCTCTGAGGCCATATATAAAAGACATATGCACATTTATAACAGAAATGTCTCGACACACCCATAGCTGGTAGCACACAGATGCTACAAGGGTTTCTCAGGGAAAGTGGAAGTGACGGGCAGGGTCATTCTGGGGAGACTAAATAAATTGAATGTGCGTAAGGGTGAACTTCCTCCTGTCTGCTGTATAGAGTGCCTACCCCTGAATTATCTCCACATGTGACTTATCCACTCCCACCCAACCTTTCACGTTTTTGCTTGTCTCTGATTCAGCTCTCATTTAATTGGTTGGTTGTACCTTGTTAGAATAAAGTTCCTGGGAAAATGTTCCATAGTAACATATGCTTGTTCACAAACATTTATCGAGTATCTACAGTATGCCAGGCGCTGTTAAGAAGCTGGGGATATCTGTAGTCCCAGCTACTTGGGAGGCTGAGGTGGGAGGATCGCTTGAGCCCAGGAATTTGAGGCCAGCCTGAGCAACCTAGGAAGATACCCTCTCTGAAAAATAAAAAAAATAAATAGAAGAAGTGAGGATGTAGAAATAAAAGTTATGGTTCCCATTGCTAAGGAAGTCCAGTGTAAGAGGAGAGACGGTGCAGGATAATACGCATGCAGCGAGTGTTCTAGAACGTTTAAAGCAAACCCCTTACCAAAGTGGGGACAGGGTGGTCAGGGAAGGCATCCTGGCAGAGGTGCTGTCTCTACTAGGATGAAACCTGTACAGGATTTAGCCAGTTACAAAACAGAGTGGTTGGAGTGGAGGAAAACATTTCAGACAAGAAGTTGCCTATGTGGAGACATCAGGGTAACTAAGCTGGAACCACCTAAGATTTACACAGGATTTGTTACGACTGGAGTATAAGGTGTGCAAGGCGATGAGAGCGGATGTTCTGTTTGCAACATACATAGACGTCCAGCAAGCGCTTGGTATAATATGTTGGTCTGGAGTTCAGGAAGGAGATGTGGGCTAGAAATGTAAATTGGAGTGAAGGTGATGTTAAACCCATGGTTAGTGAATAAATTTACCAAAAGTGTTATGTAGAGTGAGAGTAGATCTAACAGGTGAATCTAGGAGTTTGTGGAAGAAGAGGTATTTGGATCTGGAAAGATAGACATGGGCCATGTCAGTGATCGAAGCAGAAGTGAGTGTTGGAGTCCTGGAAACTATTAGCAAGGAAGAGAGCATTTCAGGGAGGGTGTGTTTCATATGCCATTTGTGCATTCCTGACGAGAAGCCCTAAGAAGTGTTTGTTGAATTGGTAACTGTTGCTGGGGACCTTAGCAAGAGTCATTTCATTGGAGTCCTGAGATTCAGAGGCCAGATTGCTGTGGGTTGAAAGGTGAATGGAAGATATGAAAGCGGAGCCCATTCTCTGGAGTAGTTTCATAGTGAAGGAAAGGAAGAGAAAGTAAGACCTAGGAGGGACTATAGATGCAAGGGAGGGGTTATTATTGTTCTTGTTTTTTTAATAACTAAAGCCATTTGAGCACAGTTATCTGCTAAAGGGAACATACATGTGGAATGCTTTGAGAGGGTGGAAGGTAAGGGCTTGGTAGTGAGCGATGAACTGATGTGTGCTTGGCTGTTTTGTGCAGGAGTGGCAATACTTCAGAGGAGCATCCGACTCTACGCCCCCTTTTACTCCTCAGATATCCTCATTGCTTCCCCTCTGGGCTTGAGGACCATCATTGGTGGAGAAGGAGAGAAGAAGAGGGATTTTGACTTTTTGTCTTCTATTGAGCTTCTCATCATTGATCAAGCTGACATTTACCTGATGCAGAACTGGGAGCATGTCCTGGTAATGCTGGTCATTCACAATTAGAGGGACAACATTTATATCAGAGAGACAAGTAGCTCAGTGGTTCAAGTCCTGAAGGGTTATTTAAGTCCAGATTAAAACTCAGTTTGGAAACGGGGAAGTACTCCACATTTGAAAAAGTCTTTGTCCCTTTTTCTACCCACAGATTGATCTTCTCCAGAGATAAAAATTCTTGTCAGTATTTTCAAATCTCCAGAAAAGATGTTCTCCCCTTAAAAGCTGCCTTGTACTAATAGTCCACTTTACTGTGGGTGGGTAGATGGATGGATGGTTGGTTAGTTGAAAATCCTCCTTACCAGGAACATCTTTACCTAACATAATTCCTCACACAGGATATGCTCGTTCTCTTTTGTCTTGTCTTCAGTAGAGACAGGAAAACATTGCTTAACATTTTTTAATGTGGGATCTTGTTTTGCAGAGAAATACATCTTTATCTCTCTACTGTAATTGGTGCTGAAAATTTTTTTTCCCCTTCTCCATATATACTGCAGTGTTAATCAGTTTTAAAATAGAAAAACTCCTATAACTCCATGATGTGAAGCTTGCAGGAAGTTTGGGACAAATAAAGGGTAGTACTTACCTATAAAGTAGGAAATAAATTTATAGTACTCAGACCTTCAAGATATATTACAAAGTGAAAATATAATTAAAATGGAAAAGACAGGTTAGTGGTTGAGCCATATTCTTTAATTTGAGGAAAAGGCAGGTGGGGTGGCTCTGGGAATACTCCTAATGTTTTGAAAACCAGGTCTTTGAGGGACAGCAGCTCTGTTTTCAATGTCATTTCCTTTCTTGTCCAAGTCTGGGACTGAGGGACCCGTAGAGTGACCAGAGTGGCATTTCAATAGTTCCTTTTAAAGGAGTATTCCTATAGGTACCATTTTGATCCTTTTTTAAAGGCCCAGAAGGTGGTCAGTTTTAGCTTATCTTCTGGGGGTGTCTGGCTGACCATGGGCAGGTCAGCTCACCTATCTAAGTCTTGGTTTTTTTGTAATTTGGGAGATGATAATGTGTGCTCTATGGAGTTAATTGTGAGATGACTGGTTTGTAAAATGCTTAGCAGTGTCCAAGATGTAAATGCTCAATAAACATTAATGGTAGTGTTATTTCTGCTCAAAGCATTTGATGAACCACATGAACCTACTACCCCTGGACTCACATGGGGTAGACTTTTCTCGAGTGCGGATGTGGAGCCTCAATAATTGGTCCAAGTACTATCGGCAGACACTGCTGTTTGGGGCCCTGCAGGATGCTCAGATCAACTCAGTGTTCAACAAGTACTGCACCAATTTGCAAGGCCAGGTGGGTTCTCTCCTTGTTTCCTCTGTATCTTCATGAGCATTGTTTATTGTTTGGGTCGTGAGGCAGAAG